>JAHWFO010065947.1:11525-51213 GCA_023313115.1 Rhysida immarginata
ACTTTCAATGTTAAAATATAGCATTTATTATATCAAACGACTTGGAATGAGGTGTCATGAATGAATATAACGTAAAATTAATGTTAGTCCAAATTGGTTTCGAGGAACCTGGTTTAGTAGAGCATTTATGGTTCATTGAAACTTTCAATGCTGAAATATGGCATGTAATATATCAAACGACTTCGAATGATGTGTTATGAATTAATATAACGTAAAATTAATAATAGTCGAAATTGGTTTCAAGGAACCTGGTTTAGTGAAACCATCATGGTTTATTGGAACATTCAATGCTAAAATATGGCATGTAATATATCAAACGCCTTGAAATGATGTGTCATGAATGAATATTACGTAAAATTAATGATAGTCGAAATTGGTTTCAAGGAACCTGGTTTAGTGGAACACTTATTGTTCATTGGAATGTGAGGTTCTGGGAATAATTATGGAAATATGTGGTCGAATGAATAAGAAAAGGACTGCGCCAGTGAATTTAATATTCACAAATTTATTTATGATAATTTATGGTTTATCTCATACACACAAAACTAGATACCCCCGCTTAAACAGGCCTGGCCAAGTGAGGAGAAAATCAAAGTACTCGAGGCAGCTTTAACGTATAAAATAGAACATTTATTTGGAACATTCAACAGGTGTATAAAACAGAAATGGTGGATAATTTTAATAAAGTTGAATCTATGCAATGTAGAAGAATAAGTCAAATGAATAATGATCAATTCAACGAATAAAACCTTTAGAATGAATTCAGATTGTAACAGGAAAGACTTTGTATTGAAATGTATTAATCAAATTATTTATAATTCAGAATAAATAGAAATAGTTTCAAAAATGATTTATGATAATTGTAAAGAATGTGAAATAGAAATTCTTCTAGAACAAGAATGGACTGGTGTTAATTACATAATAATAATGTGTAGAATTAATATAAGAACTCTTTAAGTTGACTTATGGTCTCTTAATTCCTATTTAGTAATTATAATTGAGAGTGTATGAATATTTAATCAATAGTTCTTTGTAAATTCCGTATAGGACTGACTTAACAGTAAAGAAATGTTCACATCTCAATAGACTGAATTTGAATACTCAATTCTTTGGTAACAATTTAAACTTATTGTATGACTTAATGTTATATAACTAAATCATCGAACTGGTTCAAAATAAAAGCTTAAAGCTTATAGAATTAAATATTTGCATGAATTGAATTAGAACTTTGTTCAACATGTATCGGTCTTTCCCACTAAACTTCTTTAGTCAAATGTTCCGTTCCCCATTGAAGTAAATAGAAATTGTAACAAAGAAAAGAATGAATAGAATGGCCACTGAGATATTAATTTGTAAATGGGCTATACCATGTCTTCTCAATCTGTCCGCTCTTGGATGTTGTTCTTGCTCTCTGGCTCTGTCGAAACATCCGGGGGGCGGGGGTGGACTCCTCTTCTGAAGTGGCTGGTAGATCGCTCTACTAGGCTCCTTCTTCCACGATGAAATTATGTACTTTTCGGGGCTTGTTACGCTCTCCCAAACTAATACTGGTTATCATGATACTATGGAAATTGATAAAGCTGGTTCTCAGCTTGGCGGATACTCTTAAAAAATGCCTCAATAATCGAGCTAACGAAAACTTAAACTTGGTGGGAACATTGCAATGATTAAACTAAAACTTAAAATTTGAAGTAGACCTAAAATTTATAACTTCCCATCTGAAATCAAATGATATCAGATGGAGGCCGATTTATTCCAAAAAATAGGGAGTAGTTAAGCCGCACACCCTGAAGACTTTTCCTCTGGAACTACTGACAATACAGGTCCGGTTTCATCAACCAATCAAGAGTTCGAACACACTGGTCATCCATTTTCAAATTATTCGAAATTCATCACTCACGTGACAATTAGTCACATCTGGCTATCTTCACAGTTCAAGGTTCCTTCTTTGTTTGTTCTTAAATTCTTTTACCCTCCTATAGCCCGTCTCAAATTCGATCCAAACAACTTTTCTAACTCTGCTAATACTCTTGGGTCCTTGAATAAAAGTCCAGCTAACCCTACAATATAAAGTATAAATTGAATCCTCAATGTTCCCCTTGCTGTTGACAGCAATTCTGACACAGAATAAGGGCTTATTAAATCGAACAGAGAAAAAACATTTAAAATAATATTTATTATTTAATTCATTACCATCTCTAAATCCGTTCTAAAACCCTCAAAAATGCTAAACTTACGATTTAATAAATAGTCACAATGCAAATAATTTGTATAATTTGCATAATTAATGTAAATAAATTCTAAAATCTAAAACTGGCTAATTAATCATTCTCAAAATCCTACAATATACCTCCCCACGCAGAAAAAGCCTTGCCCAGAGGCGGTACTGTTACCTGAAATCCTCTAGGGATCTTGCATCTCTGCAGAATCTTCCACTGATGAAGCGGGACAGATCAAGGTGGCGCCGGCAAGCCTATCTTCAAATGGCAACTGACAATGACTCAATGAAAAATCATTTAATATAAAGTAGAATATAATTTTTACCCATGAACATGTTGGCATAAAAGAAATGGTTTGGTTAATCATTTGGTTAGTAAATCAATATTTAAGTACAAGATAAAATCACAACAGTAAAAGTATGTAAGTGAAGAGTACACAAAATATGTAACTTAAAAGTACTTAATATTACTTAAGATATATAATTATGCTTATAGGCCTTTTCGAACGTTTGTGCACAATAATTGAATTTTACTTTATCACAGAGTTCAAAGTTCTTAACATACTCTATATAGTTCTTAATCACTCACAGTTCAATGTTCAAAACTTAATCGAAGTTCATTAAACTTAATGTTCAAACCTAATAAAAGTTTAAAACACAACACATGTGATTACTGGAAGTTCACTAAACATGGCAATTCAACAACATTTTAAGAAAAGACTAAAAGTAAAATTATCACTTTAAAGAAACACTGTAAAGTACTTGACAGTTTGTAGCACAATCTTGCTTCTGGAATATAGAGATAAAAGTTCTGATGTGGGGTGCTTACGCTTGCATCATCTCTTTTGCGCTGGATTTCCGTTTACGTTTTTTGGAATGCGGAAGTGCTCTTGAAGTGTCCTTCACTGGCATCATCTGCGTTGAGGGGGTTGGAGTCCTCAAACATCAGCAGGTGTCTGGTGTCGGATGATTTCAGATGTCTCTCCTGGCTCCAGGGTATTGTTTCCTGAAAGCCAACTCATTCCAAATGTCTCAGCCAATAATTTTTTTATTTAAAGAATAGAAAAGAATAGAGAATAAATAGAATAAATGTTGTATTCCCATAATGTAATATTGAATTATATTTGAACCCTTATAAATGTTTGTTATAAAACACTACAAGAAAGAACAATGGATAAATGGAATGATGTGTAAAGTTATAAGTGTAAAATAAACACATCTAAATTGAAGAAGAATTATAACATGTTTCTTCATAGATATTATTATATTTCTTCAGAAGAAAATGCTATCAGAGTTCGCTCTCTAAGGTTCATAGGGGTTTCCTCGACAAGAGGATGTGGAGCTCCACCTAAATTTTCTAGTTCCAGATCTCCCTCAGGATTTGTGTCATCAGTCGGGTGTGTGCATTTAAATTGAGAAATCAAGTTTTGAATCTTATCTCTACAACAACATTTGAAAACAAGAAAAATGTTTATGAACAAAATTATTAAAGATACGACAATACCAACGATCATCCAAGTAGAGAAAAAAGATTCCGAAATTTTATTTGAATCAAGGCTGTCCTCCAACTCTCTAGCTTTCTGCCGGAGAAGCTGAAGGGACATCCTATCAGTCTCTAAAGATGATTTATCTTCTTGTAGATTAATCATCTCCAACACAAACGGGTTTTTATCAAGAAAATCTAAATCTGTCGCATTAACAATGTGTGAAATGTCAGGTACAACTAAAGCATCTGCCTTAAAAGGACTTGTTTCAATTTGACCTTTAACGAATTGAGGTAAGAGAAAACCCTTACCTAGACCTGTACATGCACCATTTATATGAAATACTCCGGTTCCTTCAAGTTTTTCTAAGTAGGTCACTCCGGGACTTGCTTTTAATAAGGCAGGGCATCTAATCACCAGGGTTGTGCAGCTGGGGACACTGTACACCCAATGACCCAAATAGTCATTGCAGAAAAACACTGGTGCGGGATATTTCACAACTCTCTTTACATACAGTTGGTTAACAATTTCCTCCTCTCCCATACAAAAGCCTTTACAGACAATGTTGTGATGGAACTGTGTAAATGGCTGAACGGGGTGAACAGACACGATGAGACATTTCCATCTGACAGGACATCCACTCCTGTTCTGACAGAGGTAGAAACGTTTGTCAATTTCTAGAAACAGCTAGATATGTGTGTGATGGTTGAAAATAGACGAATAGAACTAACTTTGGTAATGTTACAGGCACGCTAAGAATTTTATATAGACCCTTGAGATACTACAAGTGGCAGTTGAATGAAAAGTCTTAATGCTATAGGCATCGCAACAACAATAACTGAAGCTGAACGATAAAATTGATATAAGGTTTCCCAGGTAGGAGAAACAAGAAGTTCAATGTTATCAGGTAGTTGTTTATCAATGAGTTTAAGAATATTCAGAAATTTACGTTCAGGTAGAAAATATGAGGTGATCCGTCCTTGACTCAACATGTTTATGGCAGCTTGCAAATTCAACACATTGTATCTTAATTCCATGAGGAGCATCTCCATGTATCTTAAAGTAGCAGATGCTACAGTTTGCATAGACGTCCAATTTCTTGTTTGATCTATCTCTCGAGTCAAGATAGCTTCAACTTTTTTGGAAAATAAAATTTCTTTTATTGTATGATTGAAAATGGTAGCTTGATGTTTTACTAGATGAATAATTTCTTTGTTGATTGTAGCTAACTGATTGATACGGGTATTTAAAGATGAAAGATCACTTGTGGTGGCAACAACGAAAAGGGCTCGGAAAGGATCTCCGCCCAGATCGATGAGACCTCTTTTTGTTCTAAATGAAGGTAATAAGTAAGTGAAGGCTTGCACATCTTGATTGATGGCGTTGGCATTGCTCTCCACACGCTGAAGTTCGAGGAGAACGTTTGGAGGGAATTTGACTGTAGCAATCTCCTTTGCTCGCTTAATTTCTCAAACAACCTCCTCGGAATCAGATAAAAATTGTCCTAGCTCGACGTCCATTACGATGGTCCACTGGGTCGCAGATAAAGTAAACTCTCCTTCCCAGATGAATACCATGCCTTTGTCAAAGGAAGGATCACTCATACAAAAAAAAACATCAGAAAAATACACAGAAAAGGAATTTGACCATGACGAAATGAAATAATTTAGTTGGCATTAAATATGAGAGTGTCTTCTATAATTTCAGCAACTGTAAGAAAGGTAATAAGAACCTTATTACTAAGTGCTGTCACCTCGTTCACCTAATTTTTATAAAAAAGATTTAAACTTAAAAAGAGCTGTTTCTTTAATTTTAGAAAACATTTTCGTGTTCCCAGGCACATCTACTAATAACCATAGACGTTAATAGACGCAGATGCTAGTTTAATTTATATATGGTATCATTACTTTGGCAAAACGAGAAGCGGGGCATTCAAACATACAATCAAACACAATGTCACAAGGAAGCCATGATAGAGGAAGGGTCCAAGAACCTTAGTCAAGAACACTATCTCTATGCATGACCTCATATCAATAATGAATCTAAATCACTCAGTTCGAAAATGAAATGTTCATTTCACAATTTTATTCGCAAATATCAATAGATCGCTGTTATATCCGTCATCATTAGTGATCGGAAAACAAACGTTTATATTTCTAAAGAAAAGAGAAATAAAGAACCTGCTACCATAAGAGAATAATATCTTTCGATATTATTATTTTTTATTATTGAGCCTATATAATTTTTATACGAGGGTCGGGGCATAAATCATGGCAACTATTTTTTTTTCTTGTAGATATGTGAAAGGGTCACAAATGTATATGTGTCGTGTTGAAGTTTTGCAGGCATAGTGTGTTTGCAGAACAACAGATGGCTCTGTGATAGCTGGTAGTAGCGCAGCGAGGGCTGAAGTCAGTCAGTTGGTGAGTGTCGTGCGAGATGGAAGTAACCAGTGTTGAGCAGCACGCTTACATCAAAATAGCTGTTCTCCGAGGGAGAAAGGCGATGGAATGTCACAGTGAATTAGTGGAAGCCCTTGGGAATAATGCTCTACCATACCGTACAGTAGCACGGTTGGTAGGAAAGTTTCAGCAAGGATGTGTGTCAGCCAGTGATGAGCAAGGACGTTCCAGTTGATGGTATTCAATGCCTCCCACATCAGTAGCAGGGGACTACTTTGAGGGTCTTTAGGCCCAGGTTTGTCATGTCAACTTTATGTGTACTGTGTTGTCATTCTTTTGCACCGTGAAGGCCATATTGCCCTGTATACTACCGTAATAAATTGGTGTGTTACGATATTTCAGTGCTATTCATTGTCCACACGTGTAGTTAACACCTTGTCCTTTCTTCTGTATATGTCACATTTTCCAACCGGACTGGTATCTTCAAGAAAAAAAATAGTTGCCATGACTTTTGCCCTAACCGTCGTATAAATCAAAAAGATTAAAGAAAGACAAGACTTAAATTATTTAAAATGACGTTTTAAAATTGGTTATTTATTTAGAAATTATTCTGAAAATATTTATTTATTCGCTCACTTCATTTATTTATTTAAATGTTATCTGCCCAACGAGGAAGTAAAACATGTTTTCTCGAAGGGGATTAAGGAAAGAGGGTGATTGGGTCGGTCCTGTTGATAAGAAATAGGGGTGAGGAAGTTATCATTCCTCCTGCATTATTTAGGTCACTGCAGTTTTAAGAAACGATTTGAACTTATTGATGTTTGGAAAAATACAAATGGATAATTGTGCTATTTATGCCTGTGATTTCAGCACAAATATTAAACAAATTTTAAATGAAAAACTTCCCGGCGTTCCTGAATAGGATAACTAGTCTGTTTAAGGATAATTACGCTTGTGATTGAAATGTAGTGGCTGCGATTCGAAACAAAATGTGAACAAAGAATTGGATACCATGTGTGGATATAACGACATTAGAATATAAGGTAAGATATAGATTATTTAAAATTATACTTAATAGTGTAATTAAAAGATAATTATAGTTCATGTCTGAATCCTGAATAATTTTTTAAACGTGAATTTAAATTCCTTCAGGCAGTTTCACTCAACTATTTTCAACTGGCTGCAGTTCTATTCAACAAGTGGCGAACGATCTCGGTCATCGGAGCAGTTGCCTCGGCGGTGAGAGGCTTGCAGCGGCGGCGACCCACATCTCGACTCCCGGATCACGATGAATTCTGCCGTCACTCAGTAAGTTCTGTGTGAGGGGGTCCTGGTTCAAATGTTCTCTGCTGAGTGGCTTTCACGGGTAGCAGCATTAATATGAAGTAAGTAAATCTATTTGTAGATTGTAATTAGATTTATAATGGAAGGCCGGAAATTAATAAAAGGAAATTCCGTGACTTATGCTATTTTCTTTTTCTTTGGGTCGTTCTATAGAAAGAAGACCTGCATATGAATGGATATAAAGAGATATCGGAGCTATTATATCTTACAAGAAATTGAGGACTAGATTCAGTGTTCTGAACTCTAATAATTCTCAGTATCTTGTTGTAGTAAACCTCTGAGAATTTGCAATAGTTTTTTAAAAGAAAATGAAGATTTACAATTTCAGTTATAACTTGGTTATTGAAAGAAATAGACTTAATAAGCAGTTTTAAGTTAAGCACTGGGCTCAGCAATCTATAATCAATTGCTAACAGACAGGCTCAAATTTCACCTCTAAACTGAACCAGGATTTATACCATATACAAGTTGACATTTGAATTCTGGGGTTATCCACATATGCTTTATCCTTAGTAAAACGTGATAGATGGAATCACAGACTGTCAATCGTACTTAATGAATTCTCTTTCTGAATTCTTTGCAAAAAGGGGAAGAATTATGAGCTTTGGACTTATGGCAGTTCTTTAAGAAAAATCTTATAGGTTTAGTCAACATCAGACTGGGTGTCTCCTTTTAATTGAGCAGGAACCTTTAAAAGAGCAGATAATAGACGATTTATAAAAGAACAGACATTAACCGTTTAGAAAATAAACATAGAATTGTTATAATAAGTGATTAGAATGAATAGACAATAGACTTAACTGATGACCTCTAGGAGTGGCGTGGCTCGCGATTTCCACTTTCCATACCTAGGCTCGGGTTGCATCAAAACGGGGTATCTCGTTTCTCGTCTCTTTCACTATAAGGGTTGAGGAGAGGGCGACTTCCAAATCACTCCTCCTACAATGACTTCAGTCTGCACTTAAATTAATTTCGTGCACTTCGGGTGGGACTATATATCGTTACATTTAGTAACTGGGAGGCCTCTTCCACACAGGATAAATTACTTATTCAAAGAATCAGAAAAAGAGTTTATTTTATAACTTGGGGCCCATGTAATCACAATTTCTGTAGATTACTCTAACTGGCGTATAGCCTTAACAAATTCACAGCGTTTCCGCTGTTTCAGGGCTACGCTCTATATAGAATTCATCGGAATTCAATCAGAATCAGGGAATGTCCGCTTTAACCATAATATTAATGAATATCCTTTAATGGTAAGAATTTGCTCTAGGATAATTACAGGTGCTATTTCTTTTTATAAGGAGCACAATGTTCGTTGATAATACTGATGCCTACGTAGATAGTAGATCAAATGAAATAACCATGTAAATAGGTTATATAAAATGACCTTCTCACTAGGGACATCCCGCTGGGACATCAAGATCATTAAAAGTTATCATATTTCAATCATTCCTCCCAAGAATTTACTCATTAGGTGGGACCAACCTTAGTGGTCTGCACCGAGCAAACTTATAAAGAATGCATAGGGTGTTAGAATCGAAGGGTACTGAATTTGTTTGCTAAATAAAACAAAGAACGGGATTGAATGACCATGATTAAAGGAATGAAAGACATGAATGTTTAAAATAATTGTCAGGCTAGGGCTTTAAGGTAAGAGAAAAAGATTTTTAAAGAATTAAATCAGAAAGGAGGGACCCCTTAGGGCTTGCTTTAGAATTGAAAGGTTTCTTAGGGTTTAGAATCATGGCAGAAAAATTCTTATTTACTACTTTGTTTTTTCGAATACTAAAATGAAGATAATAAGACATTTTTATAATAGATCTTTACTCAAAATGCTTTGTTACACACTTCGTGCCAAACATAAACACATCACTCACACGTTGGGACAGGAGAAGGCACTTCCAAGACTCAAGTCAAGAGCTGGCAGACTGATTTCGTCTATGAATGGAAATAGAAGGAATAAAATCCAAAGCATACTTCCACAGACCCAGATTCATTTCCAAATTTATCTTAGCACTAATAAAGAGGTTGCATAGATATGCTTCTTTAAAAATTTTTATTTATAGAATGATAAGAGTGGTATTATGAAAAGATGCTTGATAATTTATTAAAACAGGTGTGGTAGAATTGAACCTTGCTATCGGGACCCAATAGGTACGGAGGATCCTTTAAGATCTCCAATCTGGTAACTGACTGAATTGTGGGTTTTATATATTAATATAATATAGGTTTTATCTATCTTTTGTTATATGGTTAATAAACAATTTAATTTACTTGTTGAAAAAAAAAACAGAAAAGTTTTATAAGCTTAAATAGACAAGTTTGATACAATATTGTTAGCATTTTGCACTAATATTGAAACAATGAGTATGAGTGGTACCCTTTTGATTAGGAATTCAATTGTGTTAGACAGTATTTTTAAACAAGAGAAATGTATGGGGGTCCTAGAGTTGCCTTTCCCCTGTAAAATGACTTATACTTCAATAATTAATTGGAAAACATAAACTCAGAGTAACATGTACTTATGAATAAAATTAAGAATACACATTAGGCAATATTTGACGTTATTTGAATGAATAATATAAGAAAGAATCTTTGGAAAGTGTAAAATGAGTTGAGGAAACATTTAATGTATCAAATTATGTAAATAGTGACCCTCCATGTTAAGTATTAACTATGTATTGACCCTAGAACTTTCTCCAACATGCTCATCAAGAGTTGATAAGACACGTTGGAAGAATTCAATTGCTTGTCATTGAGAGAGGGGGAAGTGGATAGTGTTTCAATCAGGGCGACGACTTCTGAAGCTTCGCCGGTGTTTGATAAACGGGTGTCTTCATTCATAGGACGCTCTTCTCTTTCCACGGAGTCGTTTTCTTCAGATAATTCTGAGACAATATTGACGTCATCACCCTGGGAGTCTCTCCAATGCTTCAGTGGTTTGCTTATCTTGAATGGAGGGTAAAACCCACGGCACTTCCGGGGTGCTTCCTTGCAAACCCAACATGTAGGGGTGGGAGGGGGCTCCTTGACTGCCCTCCCAGCCTCGTTACTTCCTCCTGGAGCGGATGGAGGCTTTGCGGGCTCCACAATCGGTTCTTCTCTGGGCATCGCGGGGGGCGGTAGGAAAACTTCTTCCTCAGGACAAGTCGACGGCACCTGCTGCTCGGGCAGCGCGGCTTCTTTAGCTCAGACTCATCTTTCCCTGCGACGGGGGCATGTCTACTCTTCGGTTTCATCTGGTTTGCATGAACGACATTAATTTTGTTTGTCTTCACATTTTTGATTAAAAAATTAACGGGAGAATATTGATCAATGATCTGGTATGGAACCTCATAAGTGGGGTGTAATTTTTTAATCCAGGTTTGATTTGGGGGATTGCTAGATAGACTCTATCGTCAATTTTAAATAAATAGGGTTTATGTAGCTTATCGTGATATTCTTTCCTCTTCCTGTCTTAATCCTCTCGGAATATTTAGACAACAATATGGTCTCTTTGGTGTGGTGATTATATCTCCCGTAAAACAATAGAAAGGGGCTTTCGCCTAAAGATAAGTGTGGACTTGAATTGTAAGCAAACATGCAAAAAGATAACCACGTGGGCCAGTCCTGTTGACTCTTCTCGAGATAGTGCCGTATCATTTGGATAAGATTTTTGTTCATTCGTTCAACAATTCTGTTTCCGGCGGGATAGTAAGCCGTAGTATATAGTTTCTTGATACCGAATATCTTGCAAACTTCCTTTAAAAGTTCAGAAGTAAAATTAGAACCTCGATCGGTCAACAACTGGATAGGAATAGAGTGTCGATTAAAGACACTAGTGACTAATGCCTTAGCCAATGTTTTTGCAGTTTAGTCCATAAGAGGTACGGCTTCCGTATATCTAGAATAATGATCTGCAACCACTAAAATGTATTTATAACCTTCATAAGAAGTTGTAATTGGTCCCAGAATGTCAGCAGCAATACAACAGAATGGGTGTCTTACTGGTGGAAAACTTTGTAACAGTTGCTCTTTATGTTTAAGTTGGGCAGCATGAAGCTGGCAACTTTCACATTCAGGACTATATCTTTGAATATCAGAGTGCATGGTTGGCCAATAATACTGCTTGTCAATTTTGACTCGCATCTTCTTTGATCTTATGTGACCACTGGATGAAATATGATACAGATACAATACATGGTTTCTTAAGCTATTCGGAATAACAACCTGCTCCCATATTTCCTTTCCATCTTGCGATTTCTTGATGTGATACAAAACATCTTTGTCATCCATAAAGAAGTTCTCTTCCTTGTCTGGCCAATCCTGGGGGAGGGGTTTCACGCCTGTGCCCTTGAAATACTCTCAAATCTCTCTCCATTCTTGAGTTATCGAGTTATCACTTGTTTACATAAAAGCAGCTCATACTCTGCTATCGCAGAAATGGGAACTCGTGAAAGGCCATCGGCATTTGTGTTTTTGATGTCGGGCTTGTGAATGATGTCAAAATTATATTCGGCTAATACCAACGACCAGCGAGCTAGCCTCGAAGCACGGTCTTTGAGATTGAATAACCACAAAAGAGGACGTTGATCTGTCTGTAATATAAATTCAAGCGCATTCAAATACACTTTAAATTGTTTAATGGCATACACTACCCTTAGGCATTCTTTTTCGATTACTGAGTAATTTAGTTCACTTTTCTTTAACAAACGACTACAATACGCAATAGGGTGTTCCTTTCCTTTAAAGCGCTGGGATAAGACTGCACCTAACGCATAAGAACTGGCGTCGATTGCGACTATGAATCAGGATTTTTTAGAATTGGAGCTGAAATTAAGAGTTGCTTAAGGGTTGGGAAGGATTTCTCTGCTTCATCTGACCAATCAAAAGGTCTGTCTAATTTAGTTAAATCTGTTCAGGGCTTTGCAATGGCATTGAAGGATTTCACATGCCTTCTATATTAGTTCGCCAATCCCAGAAAAGATTGAATTTCTTTAACATTTTCCGGCGTTGGAAAGTTTTTTACAGCAGTTATTTTCTCTGGATCTGGAGCAATACCATGCTCGGATACCACATGGCCCATAAACTTAACTTCATCACTGAGAAATTAACACTTATGGGGTTTGAGCTTCAGATTCGCTTCCTTCAACTTAATAAACAACACTGTTATACTGTCTAAATGTTCAGAAAATGTTTCAAAAATGTTATGAAGTCGTCTAAATAGACGAGGACACAGTCCTGTAGGCCTCTGACAATTAAATTTGCTGTTCTTTGTCATAGCGCTGGTGAATTATTTAAACGCAGTGGCTACGTACAGTGCAACCTTGTATGCCTTCCGTTCAATACAAAGGAAGTGACGCAGCTGTCTTTTCTCAGTAACAACTTGTATCACCATCTACCTACAGACTCGGCTGCCTATTTATCGATACAAGCGACATGGCCGATTCGCATCACATAGAGGAGAAATGCAACGTTTTAAACACTTTCAACTTAGCTTCGAGCAATTCCCTCCCCCCTCCCCCATGCTCTTTCTTTTCTATCAATCCAATAATATTGCCACATCAGCTCTGATTGCTTCACTATCTACATTTTGGCTCCGTGATGTATTTCATATAATCAAGAATAGATGAAAGGTGTTCATCTGTTTTCGATGCAATGCTCGTGCAAATTATCCCGGGCCGCCGCGTAGATTAAGTGATGCTGCGATCAGTGTTTGGGGTCCAGATAACTTCATTCACTTTTTCATTTTCATTTTTATCCTTGTTTTATATATTTATTTTAGATTGTAGTGATAAACATTTTCCAATTGATTATTGCGGCGACATAGCAATTCTCTTGATGAGATGCCTTTGTACTGTTCACAGCTTTAACCTACAAGAATAATAGAGCTATTATAACAGAGACCTATAATTCTTGAATTCACAACCTGAACATCCTTATGATTAATTCCATTTTATTTTCCTAAATTTTGAACATTGGGATCAAGGGTTTATAATAATAAATAATGGATTCACTATTATTATAAGTAATTATTCATTTATTCAATAAATAAAAAAGATATATAATTATTCATTTATTCAATGATAATTGTCTTTACATTAATAATTGTTTTTATTTTACAGTTAAAATAGTTTTTATAAAATTTTTCCCACATAAAATTTAAAAATATTAAAAAATTAATTTTAAAATATTTAGTTCACTGGATTCCTCCAAATTTAAATACCAAATATATTGCAATAGTAACAATAAAAATTAAATAAATCATTAACACTATTCTATAACAAGAGTTCCTAAAATTTAGCTGTTGAGTTTTTATAGACTTCCAGTAAATATTAAGTGATTTTTCTTCCATTATATATTAAAGTTGAATCAGACTATTTTTTCATATTTCTAATATTAATACCCTACAGTAATGTTAATTTCAGCTTTTCTTCTTCTATCACTTTTCATGACACTGTCTACAAAACCACTTTCTCTTTGGTGCTGCTTTTAATCCTGTGCATTGCAAGTGGAAGCACTCCAAACAGCTATAGCACCAAACTCGTTCTCCACGCGATTGGTTTAAGCAGTTTGGACAAGTCCATAATGGATATGCCTTTTTTACACTAATAACATGCTGTAAACCTACCCATGCTTCTGCTGTAAAATATCGTCGCGATTTTGATATGCATGCTCTCACATCCAAACAAGCGAACGATATTTTGTTTGGATTCTGTTCTATGTGGTATTCTTCAATGGTATACCCATTTATTGCTTTAATTGCTGTCTGTTCACTAACAAACCACTTCAGCATCATTTTATCCTTTTCATTTGGATGCTTCCTTTCAAATGCTATCATTCTCCTCATCCTTTTAGTTGGTAATCCCACAACAGTCCTGTCATGTCCTTTAGGTCTTCCTCGTTTCTTAATCTTTGGTGGAAGTGAAGGTAAATTTTCTGTCGAGATTAACACCTGTGGAATTGGAGAAGAATCAACACCCTCTAATTCTTTCGCATTCTCTTGAATTAAATCCTGCTCTTGTATTAAATCCACTGTTTGGGAAGAGTTAGGGTTTGGCATATTATAGATGTTCCCTAGTAAAAATATCATTTGGTCATTTGCAAATGATATCAAATGTAATCAATTGATATCATTTGGTCTTTTTTAAATGATATGAAGTGAGAGTTGACACAAATATCAATTGATCAAATGACCATGACATGAAATGATTTGAAGCAATTTCAAATGACCAAATGAAATGAAATGATTTTAAAAAATTTCAAATGACCAAATGATATGAATTGAGAATTGACACAAACATCAGTTGATCAAATGACTGAATGACATGAAATGATTTGAACAATTTCATTTGACTAAATGATATAAAGTGGTTTGAGAATACGAATGAAATGAATTAAAAATAAATTGGTCTATATATAATTAAGTGATAAGAAATGACAACAATTAACCAATTAGCAATTATAGTATTTATTTATATACACAATCATGTAATCCTTTTTTCTAATTGTGTTGATTTTCTCATTTACATATTTTGTCACTCGATTTAACTCTTTTCTTTTGGCTTCCTCTTCATATTTCTCCTATTGAAGTTTTCTGTTCAGTAAATCTGTTAAGAGAAAAAATAAACCTTTAAGAGAAATATAATGATATGTGAAGTGAAGGATAGCAGAAATTAATTCGAATTAATTTCATTAAAGTTCATTAAAGAATTATAATTTATATACCGGTATCAAGATAATTATCATAATTATATGTTAACATGTTGAAATTGTACTTCAAATTAACCAATGCAATAACTTACTGTTGTTTTATTTATCGATTCATCAGGAAACTTTTTTGGATTTGGTACCCCTATTCTTTTTTGGTGTACAGCTTCATGTAGTTCTTCCGAAGATTCTGTAATATATTTTTTTCTGTAGTTAACTAATGAGTTAAATTATAAATGCAAACAGTTTTTCAGTATTATAAATTATATGTTCAACAGTCCTCACTTTTTTCATGTACGAGGTGCATTCAAGTTCTAAGGCCTCCGATTTTTTTTCTCCGGATTGGAAAGAGATAGAAACATGCGCATTGTTTTAAAATGAGGCCGCGTTCATTGTCAATACATCCCAGAGATGGCAGCACCGTATGGCAGATGGAATTTTACCGCCAGCGGCGAGAATGAGAACTGTTTTAGATACTTAAAATGGCGACGTTTTCCTTACTTGAACAGCGTGCAATCATTCGTTTTCTGAATTTGCGTGGTGTGAAACCAATTGAAATTCATCGACAGTTGAAGGAGACATGTGGTGATGGAGTTATGGATGTGTCGAAAGTGCGTTCTTGGGTGCGACAGTTTAATGAAGGCAGAACATCGTGTGACAACAAACCGAAACAATCTCGGGCTCGCACAAGCCGGTCTGACGACATGATCGAGAAAGTGGAGAGAATTGTTTTGGGGGATCGCCGAATGACTGTTGAACAGATCGCCTCCAGAGTTGGCATTTGTATGGGTTCTGTGTACACAATCCTGCATGACAACCTGAAAATGCGAAAAGTGTCATCCAGGTGGGTGCCACGAATGCTGACGGACGACCACAAGGCTGCCCGTGTGGCATGTTGCCAAGCAATGTTGATGGGCAACGACAGCATGAATGGGACTTTCTTTTCGTCGGTTGTGACAATGGATGAGACATGGATACCATTTTTCAATCCAGAAACAAAGCGCCAGTCAGATCAATGGAAGCACACAGATTCACCGCCACCAAAAAAATTTCGGGTAACTGCCAGTGCTGAAAAAATGATGGTGTCCATGTTCTGGGACAGCGAGGGCGTAATCCTTACCCATTGCGTTCCAAAGGGCACCACGGTAACAGGTGCATCCTACGAAAATGTTTTGAAGAACAAATTCCTTCCTGCACTGCAACAAAAACATCCGGGAAGGGCTGCGCGTGTGCTGTTTCACCAAGACAACGCACCCGCACATCGAGCTAATGTTACGCAACAGTTTCTTCGTGATAACAACTTTCAAGTGATTCCTCATGCTCCCTACTCACCTGATCTGGCTCCTAGTGACTTTTGGCTTTTTCCAACAATGAAAGACACTCTCCGTGGCCGCACATTCACCAGCCGTGCTGCTATTGCCTCAGCGATTTTCCAGTGGTCAAAACAGACTCCTAAAGAAGCCTTCGCCGCTGCCATGGAATCATGGCGTCAGCGTTGTGAAAAATGTGTACGTCTGCAGGGCGATTACGTCGAGAAGTAACGCCAGTTTCATCGATTTCGGGTGAGTAGTTAATTAGAAAAAAAATCGGAGGCCTTAGAACTTGAATGCACCTCGTACAATGCCCGTATTAACATTAATCATCAAAAGATAATTCCTCAGGGTAATTCTCAGCAAATCGAATTTTCGGATACAGTGATTAAACTTTTCAACAAATTCTGGATATCATTTGATCACCGTGTCCGAAAATTCGAATCGTCCGAATGCAGAGAAACACCTTTATTTTATGGAAAACTTTAAATAAAATTTAAAACCCAAAATTATATATCTGACTTACCTCCAAGCTTCAGGATTTGAGCTCTGTAAAAGTCCCCTTGGCGGGATTTCTTGTCCTCCCAAAACACCGAGTATATTTTGGTTTCGGTGTAATCGTTTCAGTGTCTCGGGTTGAAATTTTTAATATAAGATACTGTTACTATTTCTCGTAGATTGTCATCCAGATATCTCACATACGTGTGGGATTTGCAGATACTTTCCATTTTTCTATATGAAATTTATAAAAGTATACAGCTAGCACGTGCACACTCGTTTCATATCGGTGGCTACGCCAGAGAGTACCGCTACCGGAAATGTGGTATCATGTGATAGTTTGGTGCAGACCTTCTAACTTTATAAAACTTTAAATTTAATTATTCTGAGTTACCCCTTATTCTTAATTTTTAAATAATATATGTATAATTCTAGCGTTTATAAAATTTAATATATATTAAAGTTAAAGAAATAATAAAGCAGCACTTACAAGTTTTATCACGTGTATCCGAACCCAGGGGGGGGGGGGATCATGCCTTAAGGATCCTTAATCAATTACGTTAACGAACAATTGTTCTATTTTTGCTATTATTTTCATATTGATCAACGTTCGAACGTTTCATAAGAAGCTCATTCAGTAAATTAAAATGAAAAGATTAAAATTTAAATTAATTAATTGTAAATAATTCAATTTACAAAAAATTGTAGTTTAATTATTTATTTGAATTTTAATATTTGTAATTATAGATGCTGAAGTGATTCAGAACTGTTAATATATATTAAAGAACTTGATAAGATCAATTTAAAGTGTTTGTTGGAATATTAATATGATTAATATGATTAATATTAATAAGAATATTATTCAACACACTTATAAGAGCTCTAGAATAGCTATTCTAGAAAAATTTCTATTTTTTAAAACCAATTGAAATACTAATATTTCATATAATGTCATTTTATAATTTCTCATACATTTCAAAATTTTAAGCAAATTTTTAAAAATAAAATTAAATTGTTTCATTATGTCAGTAGTGTTTCACAAAAGTAAATGACTTAAATAACATCAATTTGCATAATTTCATTTCATGCCATTTGCAATCATTTAACCAGCATTTCAAAATGGCAAGAAAAAGATCATTTAAAATTATTTCATATCATTTCATGTCATATCATTTGCTAACATTTCTAGACATTTCAAAACATTAAAGCATTTATAAGTACTTCATATCATTTCATTTCATGTCATTTGCAATCATTTAACCAGCATTTCAAAATGGCAAGAATAAGATCATTTAAAATTAATTCATATCATTTCATGTCATATCATTTGCTATCATTTCTAGAGCATTTCAAAACATTAGAACATTTATAATTAATTCGTATCATTTCATGTCATGTAATTTGCTATCTTTTGTGGGACATTTTAAAACAAGAGCATTTCAAAACAATTCATATCATGTCATTACCTTTCACAAGCACAAATGACTAGCCATTTGAAATCATTTATCATCATCTCCTTAAAAATTTGATCATTTGAGATCATTTGAAATGTCAAATGATATAAATTGATTTCAAATGAAATTTTTACTCGGGTTTTGTCCATCTTGTGTTACTTCAGTAGCAAAATTAAAAGTGGCTTTAGGTGTTGGCATTTCAGTAGATGAATTGTCAATATCCTGAATACCATCATGACAAGCTACTATACAAGCCTCACAATCATTTCTCCAAAGATTTATAAGAGTGTCAAGCACTTTCATCCTTTGAGGGAAAAACCTGCGGGGAGATTCAGAGGCGAGTGAAGCCAGTTTCTGAGCCTTGCCCATAGCCAGCCGAAATTTTTCATGCTCAGAAACTGCTCTGGTAGAACACAAGTTGTTCATTGTGCACACGGTTTGTTCTGGTTGTTTATTTTTGTTTGCTATCCTACTGCTTGAAAAATAAAAGTTTTTTTGTCCAACGTGCTGCAACAAGGCCCTCCGAAAACAGATTTAATTCCTTCAATTCCCTGATCCTAAGAATATGATGGCAAGGTAATTTCATGGTAATAAAAAATGGACAGTCGCACTTTTCTGGTGAAACTGATAATAGGCCAACACTGGATTTCACAGACACAGTGTCTCCATCACTGATTTCTCCAGCAAATTTAACTCCTCCCCGAGTTCTGAACTTTTCTGCCACGAGTCCATATGCATAAGGCGTTAAAAGTTGAAGATACTGCTTCAGAGCATTATTCTCAATCTCAACATTCAAAGGTACTTTCAGAAATGTTTGAGCTGCTCTATTATCGTGTTCAGTTCTTAAACTTAGAAGGAGGTTATCCAAATCTTTAAACAGAGAAGGCAAACTTGAATGTCTATTTACTACTTGAACCACCTTTGAATTTAAAGCTTCCAGCCTGTTGTTTGTTTTGTTACCCAGTGTAACACTATGTTGAAGTGATATTACCCATTCATCTCTAATATTATGCCAATTGTGCTTGAAGTACTCAATAACAAGTCTTAAATTGGTTTCCTCAGGTTGTTTCAAAAGCTCCATATATTCACGTTCATTGTTAGCATATGCCATTTTCTGCACAAATTCAAGGCAGATCTCTCTCTCTCCCAGAGTGATGCCCATCTTTTCAGTGGTAATTTCTCTTTTAAACGTTCGCAGAACATGAAAAAGGCATATTAGAAGTGCAGCATCTGGAAACTCTTTCTTGAATGAACTCCTTTCTGTGAAGTCTTTATCAGCCATGACAGACTTTGTCTGTTGCCACTCTGAATTATGCTTCTTAAATAACTGTACCATCTTCTGAATTGTAGCAGCATCTTCTGTAGTGGCTAGGAAAAAGGCAACAATTTCACTATCACTGTTTCCGTCTTCAACTGCAAATATATAGAGAGGCATTCTCCTATTTGAGATTTTGTGAATCGCATCCACAAACAAAATTGCTGGATAACTAGAAAATGCACGTCTCATTTCTTCATCTTGATAGTATACACCAAGCAGAATATTCTCTTCATTTTTAACAATTTCAATAATCCCTGAGTCTTTCTGGTTGAGATAGTTCAAAGCATTTTCCAATGTATCATCTGAATGTCCATTTGTTTTATTCAGATTATGCAGATCTTTCAAGGTTACTTTGGATGATGACAATAGTTCAGTCTGCAGCAGTTTTTTGTTCGCACGTAATTTTAGCATGTGTTTTGCCAGGGCTTTAGTGGGAGCATCAAGTTGTCTCTGGCGAGGCAAGAACGAGTATGTCTCCTGAAATGAAGTTAAAAAATCATTAATTGCATGAAATACTGCTTGATTAAGTTTTGGATAATATTATAAATTAAAATTTAAAAATATTTATAAAGACATGCTATAACACCTAGCATCATTAACTACTAATACTCATTGTGTCTCAAAATAATGTTACCACTCTTTGAACGATTTTTTTAACATTAATACAAAAGTAGCTTATTCTAGTCATTTTTGAGGTGTTTGAGGATAAAGAGAATGCAAAGAGAAACTTCTTTAGTTTCTTCTTTAACTTGGGTTATAAAAAATAGACATATCTTAATAAACATGGTAGCTATAATCATTCAAAAGGTGGTAACATTTTTTGAGACACCCTGTAGTACCCATAAGTCTTTCCAATTCATAAATGGTCTACATCTAACCAGTTATGTTTTCAGCTTTAAGAAACTTATGAGTTGATAAAATGAAATAAAATAAAAATGAAATATACACTACCTTTGTATGATTGTGATTGTGTTGATCTACGAAGTCTGTAACCTCCAAATAATTTCCATCCAATGAAGCTTTCAGTCTTAACTTGAAAGGACATGCTTACCTGTAAGTTCTTTAAAAGTAAAAAAAAAAATATGAAAAATTTTTCTAATACATTAGGATAAGAATTTGTATACAGTGAGTTATGAACATTTTTATACAAGATAGTCAGATTAATCGGTCATAAATTTATAGTCAAACATTGGTCTGAAAGCATTATTTATTTATTTAAGTATTTATTTGAATTGTTCCAATTAAATTTTTGATCAATCTATAAAATTATAAGTAAAACTTATTCGCAGCCAAATTATTTTTAAAACTACATAGAATATTAGAAACGAAAATTCAATTTGAAGAAAGGTAGCATTGGATAGCTTTCAAAGGATAGTAAAAACAGTACTATATGCTTTATTTATTTTTTAAAATTTAGACAAACCATTTGCAAGATGTTTGCGTTGCGTTTTTGTTTCCTTAATCATTATCAACTATAATAATTATAGAAAAATTATAATTATCACTGTAAAGTTTGGGCCAAATTGTCCCAAAAGGGTCCGAATTGTGGGGGTGGCATTAACTTGGTTTTTAACCATAATAATAACCCTAATCTTCGTCTTGTGCGCTCTTCACAGCTCCCAATGTCGGATGCCAGCTTTCTGTGCGCCTTTCGTTTCACTGTGCTAGTGCGCTTAATGCATTAAGTTTCAGGTTATTTTACTTACTTAATCCTAAACGAGTACGAGCGTTTGTGTATACTAAGGGTGTTTCTAAAAAGACACCCCTAAAATATACAATTATCATATAAGTTGTATAGATCGATCACAAATTTAATGTTGACAATAAGGCACGTGAAGATTAATCGACAGTAAATAATTTATAGCATTAAATAATTAAGTCAATACTAGATGTTAATACATAAATCTTTCTTAATTTAACCAGTTGCACTCACCTTTGAGATGGCCTTTTTCCTGTTGAACGAGATTTCCACGTTCCTCTGTTGATGCATTTGTATGTGATATCGTAGTACTGAAGACGATCATTAATATAGCGCTTTATTCCTCGTTTTCGGGCACATTCAAGTGAACGGGAACAATACGTCCAAAGTTGAACAAACTCCGTTTTTTCTAACTCTCTAATGAATAATTGCAATGCCTCGTACGAGTCAAATTTCATTCCTCGTAGGAGCTTCGACGTTTTCACGGTCCCCATTTTGAATCACGTGACACAACTCCATCTTTGGACTGCAGCTTATGTGACAAATCACTTGCGTCACTTCCTTTGTATTGAACGGAAGGCGTACAAGGTTGCACTGTACGTAGCCACTGCGTTAAACCCATTGGCAATCGCTTAAACTGAAATTTGGCGTCCGGGGTACTGAACGATGTCTTTTCGGAATCATTAATTTCGAGCTGAAAATGACCCTGATTCGCATCCAATACACTGAAATACTTGGCTTTTCCTAACGGACTCAAAGTCTCATACACATTTGGTAAGGGAAAAGAATCAACCGTTGTAACCTTGTTCAATTTACAATAGTCTACAACGAAACGATATGACTCATCCTTTTTCTTAACTAACAAAGCTGGTGCATTCCAGGGGCTAGCACTAGGTTCAATGACCTGTTGTTTTAACAAATTATCTATCATTTCCTTGATGATACCTCACTACGAATAAGGAATTCTGTAAGGGGGGCTGAGCCACAGGGGGGGAGGATCAAGTATCAATTTTGTGATGCTCAATTTTACAACATCTTAAATCCCAATCATTATGCGAAAATGCGCCTTCACATTCCTATAATAAATTTTCTAAGGGTACTCTTTTATCAGGGGTTAAATGATCTAAATGAAATAATTTAAAAATTTTTCTTTTTCTATTTTAATTTCCTTTCCCTCCTCTATAGTTGTACTCAGTTCCACCCTTTCTTCTTCTGTCTCATTTAAATTTCCAATAATTTTGTTTGCCTCAAGAATTAATGTTTCTCCTGGGAATAGTATCATTTTGTGAAACTTTAACTTATACTTTAGCTGCTAACAACCCTGGATCAGAAAGATCTTTTGGCTAAAGTACACCGATGCGATTCTTAAATGCTTTACTCTCCAATTTGCCTTCACAATTAATTTCAGAATGCAGGGGAATTGATATTTTATGTTTGCAACTAACGGAAATAGTCTCCATATTTTCTCTAAAATTGGAAACTTCAATTGAGTGACTTTAATTTCTCGATTTTGGCTTTTTTCTCATAAAAAGAATGTTATTATTTTTGCATGTAAGCTATTACTTTGAAAATCAATAACAAAACCATATCTTCCTAATGAATTTCTTCCCAAAATAGCTTGATAAGATATATCCTCCCTTTTCTTCCAAATGTAATATTTAACATGTATCTTTTTATACCAAATTTAAATTTAATTAGATAAATGCTCTCAGTAGGGAAATTTTGTCCTGTAACCCCAACCAAATTTATAGCAGGTTTTTCAACCTCGGTAACTTTATATCCCAATTTAATTATTTTTTGTAACATATCTTCGCCTAATAGCGTTACCTTGGCTCCGCTGTCTACTACAACTTTAACATTGATTTCCCCTAATCTGCTTTTAGCCAACAATTCTTCGGGTTCTGCGGAAATATGTGCCAATTAAAGGGATTCCTCATCGCTTACTGCTCTCTCTCCTCTCCTGTTTGGTGGGGGGCTGCTCACATGTATTTTGGCTGAGTAGCCTGTTCCTTGCCTTCGGACACTTTCGCTGGTTGTTCTCTAACATTATTCCTATTGTTTCTATGCATTCTTTCGCGACAATATCGAATCGTGTGACGAAGACGATGACAATAGCAACACTCATAATTATTCACAGGTGGTGTTCGACAATCTTTTGCTAAGTGTCCGTTGCATTTTACAGCGGTATCAGCTACACTCTAATCGCACTTGATTCTCCCCTGTCTCTCGGCTGGTGCCTGGGGCTTTTCTCGGACTGGTGGCTGATTTTGTCCGGTCGGACGACCACTTCTCTCTGCCTACCTGCATTCGTTGGACGTGCTCTCGGATTGTTTCCCTTGTCTTTCTCATGCAATCTTTCCTCTATACACCTACTAATTCTTTCATCTGTTTCCGAGCTGACTGTAACAACTACTCCGTTTGTTTCCTTTCCCACTGCATTTAACGCATAGTCCTCTGAACCCCATCTCTTTATAATTTCCCCTTCTTCTTCAGCCTGTTCTATAGCTTGTTTCAACGTTCCCGGTTTCTTAAACATAACAACCCTTCTCAGTGGTGGTAATAATCCTTCAACAAAACGTTCTTTAATTTTTTCTGTCAAAATCTCATGAGCATATGCGCGCTTTACTTCTGCCTGTTCTCCTTCTCCCTCTACTTCTCGCTTAGTTTTATTTCCTAGACTCTGCAAACGCGTTGCATAGTGACGTACAGATTCCTTCCCACCTTGTCTACATTCTATGAATAATCTTTCACTTTTTCCTTTCGTTTCTTTCCCAAATCTCTCCTTTAAAGCTTCTCTTAATGCCTCATAGATGTTCACTGTTCTCATCTCCCCATCTTCTCTACAATAAAAATATGCATCTCCTGTTAGCTTGATTTTTGCAATATTGAATTTTGCCGCAGCTGTATAATTCATTACTGCACTTACCATATCAATTTTAAGGAAAAAAGTTTCGGGATACGTAGATCCATTGTACTGTTTGATTTCACTAGCTAACGCAAATGCTTGTGGCGGGAGAGTCTGCATTGGAAGTGGTGGAGGAGTGGCACTCCTGGCAATGATTGACCCTGGGGCTGTCCCTGTGTTTGTGGCATATTTAAATTTGGAATGTACGTGAAATATTCTCTTATCTGCCTTAGCAATTTTGGAATTCAAGTAGCTTGTTTCCCGTCCTTGGACTTAGTTAACAATTTACTCTTAATTCTACTTAAATTTATTTATTGAGTACTTAATTAATGCCAAACATGTAAATTATTTAAATTATGCTTACACAAATGACACTTTTTGATTATTCTAATGAGCTTATGTCTTAACCAAATTTTTCTAATCTTAAAATATCAAATAGTGTAAGAGTCTTGATGCTACTCTATCCATATGCTATATGTGGTTGAATGAATAACTTTATCGGAAAAGGACTGCACCAGTGAATCCAATATTCACAAATTTATTTATGATAATTTATGGTTTATCCCATTCACACAAAAGTAGATACCTCCCGCTTAAACATGCCCGGCCAAGTGAGGAGAAAATCAAAGTACTCGAGGCAGCTTTAACGTATAAAATAGAATATTTATTTGGAACATTCAACAAGTGTATAAAACAGAAATGGTAGGTAATTTTAATAAAGTTGAATCTATGTAATGTAGAAGAATAAGTCAAATGAATAATGTTCATAGAATAAAACCTTTAGAATGAATTCAGTTTGTAACTGGAAAGACTTTGTATTGAAATGTATTAATCAAATTATTTATAATTCAGAATAAATGGAAATAGTTTCAAAAATGATTTATGATAATTGTAAAGAATGTATAATAGAAATTCTTCTAGAATAAGAATAGACTGGTGATAATTACATAATACTAATGTATAGAATTAATATAAGAACTCTTAAGTTGACTTATGGTCTCTTAATTCCTATTTAGTAATTATAATTGAAAGTATATGAATATTTAATCAACAGTTCTTCGTAAATTCTGTATATGACTGACTTAAGAGTAAAGAAATGTTCACATCTAAATAGACTGAATTTGATTACTCAATTCTTTGATAACAATTTAAATTAATATTAAGACTTAATGTAATATAACAAAATGATCGAACTGGTTCAAATTAAAAGCTTAAAGCTTATAGAATTAAATGAGTCAAATGTTCTGTTCCCCATTGAAGTAAATAGAAATTGTAATAAAGAAAAGAATAAATAGAATGGCCACTGAGACATTAATTTGGAAATGGGCTATACCGTGTCTTCTCAATCTGTCCGCTTTTGATGTCGTTCTCGTTCGCTGGCTCCGTCGAAATGTCCGGGGGGGGGGGGACTCCTCTTCCGAAGTGGCTGGTAGATCGCTCTGCTAGGCTCCTTCCTCCAGGATGAAATTATGTACCTTTCGGGGCTTGTTACACTCTCTCAAACTAATACTGGTTATCATGAACTATGGAAATTGATGGAGCTGGTTCTTAGCTTGGCGATACTCTTTAAAAATGCCTCGATAATCAAGCTAACGGAAACTTAAACTTGGTGTGAACAATATAATGGATAAACTAAAACTTAAAATTTGAAATAAACCTAATATTTAAAACTTCCCATCTGAAATCAAATTATATCGGATGGAGGCCGAAAAATTCCAAAAAATAGGGAGTAGTTAAGCCACACAACTGGCTGCTTTAACAGTCAAAAATTCTATTGAAGACTTTTCCTCTAGAACTACTGACAAGACAAATCCAGTTTCATCAACCAATCAAGCATTCGAACACACTGGTCATCCACGAAACGGTGAATCTTTCTACCAATCAAGAACCCCTGGTAACATCCACATTGCTGTTTTTCAAATTATTCGAAATTCATCACTCACGTGAGAAGTAGTCACATCTGGCTATCTTCACAGTTCAAGGTTCCTTCTTTATTTGTTCTTAAATTCTTTTACCCTCCTATATCCAGTCTCGAAGTTGATCGAAAAACTTTTCTAACTCTGCTAATACTCTTGGGTCCTTGAACAAAAGCCCAGCCAACCATACACTATAAGGTGTAAATTGAATCCTCAATGTTCCCCTTGCTGTTGACAGCAATTCTGACACAGAATAAGGGCTTCTTAAATCAAACAGAGAAAAAACATTTAATTTCATTCTTTACCATCTCTAAATCCGTTCTAAAACTCTTAAAAATGCTAAACTTACGATTTAATAAATAGTCAGAACGCAAATAAATTGTTTCATTTGCATAATTAATGTACATAAATTCTAAAATCTAAAACTGGCTAATTAATCATTCTCAAAATCCTACAGAACTTTCAATGCTAAAATATAGCATGTAATATATCAATGCTATGTGTCATGAATGAATATCACTAAAAATTAAAGAAAGTCGATACTGGTTACAAGAAACCTGGTTTAGTGGAATCATTGTGGCTCATTGGAACTTTTCATGCTGAAATGGGGGGGGGGCTGGTGAACTTCTCATGAAGTTAAGCGACATCAGGCAGGGCTAGTCACTGGATTGGTGACTATCAGTGAGATACGATCTTCACCCCCCCCCTGGCTGCTGCGACCATCTTACAGCGGTTGTTAATCCAGGTCAATCCAGGGACCCAACAGGGCCTGGCCATACAGGGCCTGGATGGATATATTGGATTACAGTCAATAAATAAAAAAATATATATATATCAAAGAACTTCGAATGATATGTCATGAATGAATATAATGTAAAATTAATGATAATCGAAATTGGTTTCAGGGAACCTGGTTTAATGGAACCATTATGATTCATTGGAACTCCCAATGCTAAAATATGGCATGTAATATATCAAACCACGTGCAATGATGTGTCATGGATAAATAAAATGTAAAAAGTATGATAGTCGAGATTGGTTTCGAGGAACCTGGTTTAGTGGAATCTTTATAGTTTATTGGAACTTTCAATGCTAAAATATGGCATGTAATATATCAAAAGATTGGGAATGATGTGTCATGAATGAATATAACGTAAAATTAAAGATAATCCATATCTGTTCAATGGTATGTGGTTAATGGATTATTACAGCCCATTAAAAACTTGCAATATTAAAATAGGGCGGTTTAAAATATGGTTACGCAAATGGTTTAGTCTAACCTTTCGGTACTTGTTTATGTCATTCATTAATGGTTTATTAAGTACCAAAAAGTGCTGTATATTATCAGTGTGAGGAAAAGTGTCTGTCTGTTTGTCTGTACTCTAACTCCTTTGAGGCTATTAAAGATTTTCAAAATCTGTTTTCGTCAGTAGATGAATATGGTCCATGGCAAGAAGCAATCACAAATATTATCTAAATCGGCTCATTGGCTCGTGCACAAATGGTACCTCTATTTTCCCGCCAAGCAATTTTCAATTTGAAGACATTAAGTAATATATCAAACAACTTGTAATGACGAGATAGAAGCAGATATAAATTACTATTTTTGCCAATTGATAAAAATGGATCAGGAAATGAACCATTTTAAAAGTGTTGTGATCAAAAAAATGGAATGTGCTCCATTGTTATCTATATGACACACTCAAAAGTTTTCAATGATAAGATATGGCATGTAATGTATCAAACAAACTGGGATGATGTATCAGGAATGATAACGTAAAAATATTGAGAGGCAAAATTTGTTCAAAAACACCATTATGGCTCATTGGAACTTTCGATGCTAAAATATGGCACGTGCTATATCAAACGACTTAAAATGATGTGTCATGAATGAATATAATGTAAAATTAATGATAGTCGAGATTAAATTGTCTAAAAATGTTATGTGGATAATGCCAATGATTAACTTAAGAATAAAATAAAACTCTTTTTTCACAACGAAACAGGAATTGAACAAACATAAAAAGAAAAAAACAGAAAATAAAATGAAAAATACCACCTGAATCTGTAAGCGCTTTTCGAAAGCTTTGCTTACATCGTGCAGCAGACAAGGAGCGCCTCAAAAGAATTTGAGAAAACTGACTTGGAATAATCGACAATCGAGAGAACTGACTTGGAATAGAACATGCTGAGTATTTATAACGGACGGAAGCCAATCAAGACAAAAGTGAAATTTATTGATTGGGTAAGTGCGACGCTCATTTGATCAATGGTGACTCGCTAATTTATTAAATTAGTTTATTTATTTATTTATTTATGAAAAGAAAAAAACTTTTACAATGACCCAGTCCAGAGCCGGTATGGCCTCTAGGCCGACAAGTGCGGTCTCCGGAGGGTAAAGCATAAATAAAAATAGTAGCTTATTAATTATCTGGAATTTTTATAAGAATTAATATTAGTAGATTTTATTATGCAAAATTTATGTTAGTATTAGAGTATGAATAGAGAATTTAATATGTTAGTCGAGAAGGGGCATTAGGGGTTAATTGAGTTTAGGAATGATTTTATGTTTCTTTTAAAGGAAGCTGGGTTTGGGGCTTGTCTTAAATACTCTGGCAAGATAGCCCACCATTTTATTCCTGCATGGGAGATGCACTTACTTTGGTAGTGACGCTTGGCGAATGGGCAACGTATTGAGGAGGCAGATCTAGTGGGGTAAGGGTGAAAATCGCATTGAAACTGTATTATTGGTGGATTAGGAACATATAGATAGCCATTAATTATCTTAAAAATGAATGATAGAAGCTGCTGGATATAAATTTGATTTATTGTTAGTATTCGGAAATGTCCAAAGTAATGAGTTACCGAATATAGATTAGGAATTTTTAAAAGTATTCTAAAAAACCTTTTTTGTATGCGGAAGATTCTGGTTAGGTTAGTATTAGAAGTAGAACTCCAAAATTGAACACCATAACATAGTGATGAATGGATAAGTGTATTGTATAGTAATAATAAAATTTCAGTAGGGAGATATTGGTGTTGTGATATTGTACCTAATCTTTTACTAAGAGTCTTGGATAATTCATTTATGTGATAATTCCAGGAAAGGTCAGGTGATAAATGTAATCCTAGGTATTTAAAAGTATTAGTAGGAGATAAAAGGATTGAATTGTAATAAATTAGCAATTTGTGAGGGACAGAATGTTTATTTTTTGGGCAAAAATCATGTATTTGGTCTTGTTAAGATTTAAAGATAACTGGTTTATTTGGATCCATTTATTTAAAATGGCTAGCGAGTGATTGATAGCTTCTTGGATACTTGTAATGGA
The DNA here is from genome assembly GCA_023313115.1 of Rhysida immarginata. Classification (NCBI taxonomy): domain Eukaryota; kingdom Metazoa; phylum Arthropoda; class Chilopoda; order Scolopendromorpha; family Scolopendridae; genus Rhysida; species Rhysida immarginata. Next base: position 41,095 of record JAHWFO010065947.1, read on the forward strand.
AGTGTCAGCATAAGAGAGAGTCACATCGTCCGCATAGAGGATAACAAAAGAAGGCAAAAGTATGTATGAAAGGTCATTTATGAAGAGGCTAAAAAGAAGCGGGGATAATATGGAGCCTTGAGGGACACCATGATTACGTACTAAAGTCGAGGAAGATTTATTTCAATAGCTAATGTATATTGTCGATCAGATAAAAATTCAATTAACCAATTTAGGGGTGGGCCACGTACGTTATAAAAGTTAGTGAGTTTGTGTATTAAAAGGTGCAGCGGGATGGAATCAAAGGCTTTTGAGAAATCTAGAAATATAGAGACTACGTATTTGTTATCTACCATATTTGAAGTAATATATTCAAACAATTCATAGCAAGCTATCTCAATACCGTGTTTTGGTGAAAAACCATGTTACGCGGAAGAAATAGAGCCCCTATCTAAGTTGAGTAATAATTTTTATCTGCTTTTGAATGGCTATGCTTTCGAAGGCGTCCAGATGGTGTTTATTGTTTATTGACTCAATCAGTTTTACATTATTTAATAAGAATTCATGTCCGGTATCTAAGGAGTGTTTGGCTATGGATAGCTGATTCTCTCTACCATATCTGGTGTGTCTCATGTGTTCTTCGAATCTTGTTTCAATATTATGGAAAGTTTGTCCTTTGTACATCATGGGGCATTGGGAACATCTGGCTTCGTATATTCCTGATTTCTGTAGTGGTAGAATCTGGTCCTTGGGGTTTGGTAATAAATGCCTGATCTGGTTGGGATTGCTAAAAGATTTAAAACAGAATTGAGACCTTTGATTAATAATTTGTTGTAAGGTAAGGACATGACTCTCCCTCTTTTTTTAGTGCGGTTGAGGGTAGTGATTTCGTCCATGAACTTCTTTAACTTCCTTTTCCGGACCAAGTCGGTGATAGTAGGTGTGCTCTAGCCATTTTTAACTGCAAAATTCTGGATCAAGGAAATCTCTTTTTTGAATGAAGACTGACCTAGTGGGAGATTAATAGCTCTGTCAATCATTGAAATGAAAGTGGACATTTTTTGATTCCAGGGGTGACTGGAATTGCTTGGTATGTAATTCAAATCGTTAGTAGGCTTCCGCTATACCTCAAATGATAGTGAATCATGGTTTCTGATGACTAGAATGTCAAGGAATGTATCATGTGTTGTAGAGGGGGAAGACAAAAGGTACATGACCACAAGTAATAAGGGGAAATAAAATGATTTTTAATTCTCACTTAGAATTAAACAACACCAACGAGAGGGTCCCGGCCGCACTCTTTGTAAATACAAATATACGCTTTGATAGATAAAGAAATAAACAATGGATTCAATTGTCCTTCATATATGTTACGCATAAACTTCTATGCAATTATAGCGGAACAATGCAGTTACACGTAGTACACAGTTCTTGCCTAGTTGAAGTGAGCATTAGCATAACATAATGTAATACAAATATGGCTTCGACTGGAATATAAAGTCCCTTCCAATAAATTTTTGGCAATAATGCATCATAGCATTAACAACTGAACATCCAGATTAGGAGTAACAGGCCTTATAGTGAACTAAATGCTCATATTAACAACGGCATCCGAACAGTCTTCTTAAAACTAATAAATTACTTGGACTCCGAATCCAATATGCAATTCAATGATTCGAACTCCCGGGTGCAATAACCCGCCTTAATAAATTAACGTAACAAGAAAGCACTTACTGCGACTTCCTGATACTCGATAAATCCATGAGATATATATCCATACAGAGAGACATAAATATAAAGGTCTTAGCACCTTATGAAACTAGAAGAGGTATGTTGAGAAATAGCTTGGACGAGCGTGCTCCCAACCAAACAATTTTGGAGCCGCTAATAATAAAGCCAGCTGATTCTTCCTTCCGAAAACTCGCAAACCCGCCAAGGTCTTCTGCCAGGTAAGCATTCAGTGTCCATGGAAAAATCCCCACTCAATGGATAATAGCACTGTCATTTATGTTGAAGAAAACACCTTCACCGAGTTGAATTTCCATGCTGGAGAGGTCTAGCACACGTATCTCGGTAATGGCGGCTTCACAATTTGCCGCTCGTATCTTCTGTTCGCCTTCACTTCAAAAATCCTCTGGGAACATTCCTATATAAACAACTCTATGCATGCTCTTTCTTCTATCTCTAAATTTCCAGTCTTGCTATTTACTGCCTCTTTTCTCTCTTTCTTACTCCAGCCGTAAACCTTTTCTTCCTCCTCTCTAACCGCTCTCTCCTTTCCATTTGAAAATTTTCCACTGACGCCTTTTTCGTCAATTCTCTTTCTTTCTGTCTATTTGCTCTTTTCTCTGATGATGCAGATGATGCCGACCCCATTGACGATCTCTCAATCTCTAAAAAAGATTGTTTCTTCCTTAAGTGATAAAGGAAATAGTACAGTAATTTTAAAGAAAAGTCATTACTTCAGTAGAGTTGATGCTTTAATTGCCGAAGGCCCATTCGAGGTTATTATTAAAAAAATCCGTTAACAACACTAGTCTGGGAAGTCAGGGAGGCAATAAAGGATAGCCCTAATCTCGTTCCCCCAAACTCTGCCTCTTGCTCAACATTAAAAACCCGACTTTACGTAGGTTATATGCTCTCCCTAAGATACACAAACCTGGAAACAAAATGCGGCTGATTGTGTCAAGTATTGACTTTCCCACTTACAGACTTTCAAAATTTCTAGCAGAGTCTTTAAAAACCTTAAAATTGTCGAATTTCGATATTTCAGTTAATAATAGTTCGGCTTAGTGAACAAATTGAAAAATAAGGTCAATAAGAATGGGGAAATTTTGGTATCCTTCGATATTGTCTCCTTGATCCCTAGCATCCCTATACATGAAACTATAAACTTTTTAAAATACGAGGGGCGATTGATAATAAGGTCTCCATGGCTATAACTTTTTTATTTTTAACTGATTTTCAAAATTCTTTTTGTGTCTTATACTCACATTTGTCCTCTATGTAATGCACTCTTCACTTTTCGACATTCTTCGCTTTGAACAGTTCTCTCAATTACTCGTTGTACGGTGGAATTGTTTTTCTTGATGTCCATAAAGCCTTTGACCAGGTTTGGCACGATAGCCTCATCTTTAAAATGATAAATTGTGGTTTCCCTGATGAACTGATTGCTTTGGTTCGGTCCTTTTTGTCGCATAGATCGGGTGGCTTTCTTTGGCCCCTTACGAGTCCTGACCTAAACCCATGTGATTTTTATCTCTGGGGGTTCCTTAAAGACAGTGTGTTCACTACAGCACCAAGAACCCTAGATCAGCTGCTGGGTTGGAAACACCTTGTATAATTCCTGTGATGTCAACGTGGGTGTTCCCTAGGGTTTCATCCCCTGGGCCAGCACTGTTCAATTTCTTCATTCACGACCTACCGGAATTCGCAAAATGCAAACTGTACCTATTCGCTGATGATGTGGCCATCACAACAAGCTCAAGGAATCCCGCACACGTCATTAGTCGCTTACAAAAGGCTTTGCTACAGTGCGAAAAATGGTTCGACAAATTGAGGTTAAGCTCAACGTTGGCAAATGTAAATCTGTGTACATTTTACGTAAACGCAAGAATCCTCCAGGGACCCTGGCCTTATATGACAGAAAACTGGACTGGGTGAAGAACTACAAGTACCTTGTTGTAAAGATTGACTCTAAGCTAAACTGGAATGATCATGTCCAATACGCCCTCAACAAGGCTAAAAAGGCAAAGTTCAGCCTGATTGCGCTCTTGGGGAGAAACAGTGCCCTTGGATGGGAAAATAAACTCTTGCTGTACAAGGTGGTAATCCGCACCATCTTGCTCCATGGAATGCTTGCCTGGGCGTCTATCTGCAAATCAAGGTGGAGGGAAATACAGACCTTCCAAAATGTAACCCTCAGACTATTGTTCAGCTCGATAGGGGAGTTGCCAACAACTCTTCCATTTATGAAGACCTTAATATGGAACACATTGGTAGGTACGTCCAAATGCTCCTTGAGAAATTGCTTCTTAAAATTGAGACCCACGATAGTGCCTTACTAGCCAGTTTACTGGACCACCCTCTAGCCCTTAGGGGTCCCATAAGGATACGAAGACCCCTTCATGTACTGAAAGTTAATTTCGATGATATCAATAAGATTGTCTACCCCGACTTCTGGATATTTTAGCCGCAGATGCTCAGGGCTATCTCTACGTCAATCAACAATCTTATTCCTCGTCTAAGGACTCTATTCTCAGGATGACTATCGAGGGACATCGGGATTCTTCTCTAACTCAGTGTAATTCCCATGGTTACGTTATGGGCGCGTGTGCTATGGAAGCTCTGCTCCCGGACCGCTCGTGTCTTTTCACTACACTGTTCGATTGTTGATTGTCGATTCCAAGTCAGTTCTCTCAAGTTCTCTCGAGGTGCTCCTTGACTGCTAAATGATGAAAGCAAAGCTCTCGAATAGCGCTTACAGACTCAGGTTGTATTTTTTCATTTTATTTTCTGTCTTTTTCTTTTTATGTTAGTTCAATTCCTGTTGTGGAAAAAGAGTTTTATTTTATTCTTCAGTAAATCATAGTCGAGATTGCTTTCAAGGAACCTGGTTTAGTGCAATCATTATGGTTTATTGGAACTTTCAAAGCTAAAATATGGCTTGCAATATATCAAACGACTCGGAATGATGTGTCATGAATGAACATAATGTAAAATTAGTGATAGTCCAAATTGGTTTCGAGGAACCTGGTTTAGTGGAACCATTATGGTTTATTGGAACTTTTAAAGCTGAAATATGCCATATAATATATCAAACGAATTGGAATGATGTGTCCTGAATGAATATAATGTAAAATTAATGATAATCCATATTCGTTTAATGGTACATTGTTAATGGATCATTATGGTCCATTAGAAATTTGCAATCTTAACATAGGGCAGTTTAAAATATGGTTTCGCGAATGGTTTAGTTATGTCATTCCTAAATGGTTTATTAAGTGCCGACACGTGCTTTATGCTATCAGTGTGGGGAACCGTGTCTGTCTGTCTTTAACTCTAACTCCTCCGAGGCTATCAAAGATATTCAAAATCTGTTTTCGTCAGACGATGAATATGGTCCATGGCACGAACCAATCACAAATATTATCTAAATCGATTCAATAGCACGTGCACAAATGGTAACTTTTGACGCCACCTAGCAATTTTCAATGTAGAGATATATTAAGTAAAATATCAAATAAATCATAACGACGAGATAGAGGCAGATATAAATTTCTATTTTCGCCAATTGATAAATATGGTTCAGGATAGGAACCATTTTGAAAATGGTTGTATTCAAAACAATGGCACGTGCTCTAATGGTACCCTTATGACACACAAAAATTTTCAAGGATAAGATATGCAATGTAATATATCAAACAAAATGGTATGATGTATCATGAATGAATGTAAAGTAAAATTATTGAGAGGCAAAATTTCTTCAAAGACCTGTTTTAGTGGAACCCTTATGGTTCATTGGAACTTTCAATGCTAAAATATGGCATGTGATATAGCAAACGACTTGAAATGATGTGCCTTGAATGAATATAACGTAAAATTATTGATAGTCCAAATTGGTTTCAACGAACCTGGTTTAGTGGAACCATTATGGTTCACTGGCACTTTCAATGCTAAAATATGGCATTAAATATTTTTAACGACTTGGAAACATGTGCCATGAATGAATATAACGTAAAATTATTCATAGTCCAAATTGGTTTCAAGAAGCGTGGTTTAGTGGAACAATTATGGTTCATTGGAACTTTCAATGCTAAAATATGGCATGTAATATATCAAACGTCTTGATATGATGTCCCTTGATTGAATATAATGTAAAATTAATGATAGTCGTAATTGGTTGCAAAGAACCTGGTTTAGTGGAACCATTATGGCTGATTGGAACTTTCAATGCTAAAATATGGCATGTAATATATCAAACGATTGATGTGTGATGAACCGTGCCAATGAACCGATTTAGATAATATTTGTGACTGGTTCGTGCCATGAACCATATTCATCGACTGACGAAAAGAGATTCTGAAAATCTCTCATAGCCTCGAAGGGGTTAGTGTTACAAACAGACAGACGGACACACGTTTCCCCACACTGATATGAATATAACGTAAAATTAATAGTCGAAATTGGTTCAAAGTTACGTGGTTTAATGGTATCTTTATAGTCTATTAGAAACTTACAGTGTTAAGATATGGTGGATTAAAAATATGGTTCCAAAAATGGCTTAGTTTAACCTTTCGGTACTTGGTTATGTCATTCCTTGTTGGTTTATTAAGTACCAAAAGGTGCTTTCTGCTATCAGTGTGGGGAAACGTGTGTCCGTCTGTCTGTTTGTAACACTAACCCCTTCGAGGCTATGAGAGATTTTCAAAATCTCTTTTCGTCAGTCGATGAATATGGTTCATGGCACGAACCAGTCACAAATATTATCTAAATCGGTTCATTGGCACGTGCACAAATGGCACCTCAATTTTCTCATCTAGCAATTTTCAATGGGAAGGTATATTAAGTATTATATCAAAGAAATCGTAAAGACATGACGGAAGCGGATATAAATTACTATTTTCGGAAATTGATAAATATGGTTCCAGGAATGAAGCCTTTCGAAAATGGTTGTAATCGAAACAATGGCATGGGCTCTATTTGTACCCTTATGACCCCCTCAAAAATTTTAAGTGATAAGATATGCCATGTAATATATCAAACAACTTGAAATGATTTGTCATGAATGAATATAACGTAAAACTAATGATAGTCGAAACTGTTTCAAAGGCACCTGGTTTAGGGGAACCATTATGCTTCATTGGAATTTTCAGCGCTAATATATAGCATGTACTATATTAATCTTGGAATGATGTGTCATAAATGAATTCAAGGTAAAATTAATGATAATCCAAACTTGTTCACAGGTACGTGGATTAATGGTATCATTTTGGTCCATTAGAAACTTACTATGTTAACATAGGCCGGTTAAAAATATGGTTCCACGAATGGTTTATTTTAACATTTCTGTACTTGGTTATGTCATTTCTTAATGGTTTACTATTTCTTCTATGAGTATTATACTCTGGTTTAAAAAATTTTTATTAAATAAATATTTCTTTTCTTTTATTAATTTACTTATTATTTTATTAATTTATTTTAATTTTATTTATTATTTATATATTATTTATTTTATTTTATTAGATTTGATCGAGTTTATTTCGTTTAACTTATAATTTATTTTTTTATATTTATTTTTATGTTATTTTCATTTGATTTTCATTTTTTTCATTTTATTCATTTATTATTCATTATATTCATTAATTAATTGATCGTGTTTATTGAATTCATTATATATATTCAATTGTTATTTTACTCATTTTATTTCATTAATTTGTGTATTATTTTACTTCAACTTCTTTACTCAATTTTGGCCACCTTTGGACCGCTTGACTTAGCACTCATGATTTCCTACCATGTTTTTTGTGTTAAGTGAAGTTTGGAAGGACGGAATCCGTATATCTCTGATTCCAATTTTGAAACTGGATTTGTTTTTTCCAGAGTGTAGATGAAAATGATGAAAGGATGATAATGAAACGGGACAAAAGCCTGTTTCACAATTATAGTTTCCCAGCGGAAAACAGGCGGATGTGGAGTCCGCAATGCAAGGCGAAGATTTTCCGCACGGACTGCCGTTTCACAATTAGCTGAATTCGCCCGCATTCCTCTCCGCAATTGCTTTGCGGGCGTAATTTTCAATTCAAGCTGGCTCTGAAATTTAGCGGAATCCGCAGTTGCTTTTCGGACGGATTTTCAATTCAAACGGATCCTCAACTGCTTCAATCAATCAGAAAATGTCAATTTTCGGCTCATCTTTCTTGTCATATTGAGCTATCACACTGTCGATGTGAAATTGGCATTTGGCAAGGTAATTTAAAAAATATTGCTGTCAAAAACAGCCTTCGCCTATGAAGGCGAGACGAGGAGAACCTTACATGCACACCCTGATATTTGCACGTGACGCCACTGACAGCTGGGTGAGCAGAAAACCCGATCATCTCAAAAGCGGGATGTAGAGAGAGAAGACGAAGGACGCTGCGAGACACCATTTTGTGTGACGTCGATCTCATTAGGGAATGATGCAATCAGAAGACAGTTAATGCGGCCGCGAAATGGAAACGGAAATTTGTTTAATCGACCGCTTCGCGAGATGAGATACTTGTACACGCTTCCTTGGCGGATCCGCTGGGGCTAATGCGGGCGATTTAATTGTGAAACAGGCTAAACACAAACATCCATACCCTTTGCGGGATTTGAATGCGCGACTCGCTGGTTTCGAGAGCGGTAAGACATACACCGTAGTAGATGAGTACTTGGTTGGGGTACATATATAATGAGCTAAGCGCCCTGATTTCAACCAATCAGCGTGCAGTATTCGCGTCACGTGACCACCCACCCCTCCACCCCCCTTCCTGATGTCACAGGCGTTCAACCAATCAGCGTGCAGAATGCGACTCACGTGACCAACCACCACCTCCACCCCTCGACTTCGTGTCACGTGACCCCCCAACCCCCTCCTCCCCACCTTCCTGACGTCACAGGCGTTCAACCAATCCGCATGCAGAATGCGACTCACGTGACCACCCACCCCCCCTCCCCTGTTTTGGGCGGTGGTTTTTTATTTGGGCGGTGGTCCTGCTTGGGTGTGGTCTTTTTTTGGAGGGTTTTGACACCAGAGGTCGACACAGCTTGTTGTGTGTACTCCTCTCTGATGGTCAGGTAATCATGCGATGGCAGCATGTTCAGATGGCCTAAGGCTGAAATAAAATTAATTTTATAATCCTCCGATGTACCCCTGGTGCTGGTACCAGTGTGGCATATTAGAGGGGTCCTGATGCTCTCAGCAAAATCCACATAGGTGTTTCTGTCTTACAAGTGAACACCTGTTGATTCGCTTAAATACCCCCCTAACTGGGTAGGGGTTCGTATACTGGCCCCCTCAATTTGATCACCTAATTACTAATTCACTATTGTTTCTCGAGTAACCAAATTTTTTCCAAGCTCATTTACAGTTTCTTCCACGACTACTGTTTCAAGGTGTATTGTTTTGTTCTTAATTTTCAACTAATGGCTACATTGTTTCAATTGACAAGTGTGGATCTGAGTAGGGACTAATGCTGTCTAAAAAGGTGGGGCTGAACTCTCATAAATAAATAAATAAATAAATAAATAAATAAATACAGATGTGTTCTTTACATAACTTAATTTAAATTTTGGTCATGGATGATGCATTTTCTAACCCTGCTAATGCTGCCGGTTTTGGTGGTGTGAAAGGTTTAGCTAAACAAACAAATCATTCTGAAGAAGAGACACGTGAATGGTTAAGGGGTGTGAGAGCTTATACACTGCATAAACTGGTGCGTCATCATTACCCATGTAATCACATGCATGTATATGCGCCATTTGAGCAATTTCAAGTGGACTTGGTTGATCTAACCAGTCTGTCAAAACAGAACGATGGTTACAAATTTCTACTTACCTGCATCGATGCTTTCTCACACTACACGTGGGTCATTCCTCTAAAAACGAAGCCTTTCAAAAAATTTTCACACTCAGCAGTGTTCCTGTAAAAGTGAACAGCGATAAAGGGAAGGAGTTTTTAAACAAGCATGTTCAAGATTATTTTAAAGAACTCGACATCGATTTCTTCACCACAGAATCAGATTTGAAAGCTGTTACGATTGAACGATTCAACCATACGTTAAAAACGAGAATGTTTAAGTTTTTTACATTTACCAACAAACACAGATACATCGATGTCTTACCTGATCTCGTGTTAAGCTACAACCACCGCAATCACAGAGCCCTGGGTATGGCGCCGGCTGATGTAAATGAACGAAACGCCCGAGCTCTATGGTTGAAAGAACAGAGTTATTATACAGCAGCATCACAAACAAATCAAAGGTTGCAAATTGGAGATTACAAACGTATTTCGAAAGTGAAAAACATATCAACAGGAGATAATTACGCCAGAATCTGTGGATAACTTCGAATATCAGAATGAATAAAAAGACCACTATTCCACAAGAATTTCTTTAA
>JAHWFO010065947.1:56213-66526 GCA_023313115.1 Rhysida immarginata
GTTGATTTTTGCATTTACATCGAGTGAAGCCCAGAATGGTTCTTTTACTTCGAATCCATTCAGCTTTCAACATTTCAATCTATCTTTCTTCACCCTCTCATTGGATACTCACGCAATTACTCTAAACCCTCTGACGCCGAATTTTCCCTCTGGGTCGTACTTGAGAAAGTTTGTTCATTCCATGAAGGCACTAGGGATTTGGAAAGAAGACAGACATGTTGACATCAGTCAGTTCGATTACGGTTCTGGTTACACATTTCTGGCCTTTGATCTTTCGGGGGACAGGAATTATTATACAGATCGATATAACCTTATACGTAACGGTACGTTAAGCGTTGAAGTTCAGTTTTCCGAGCCTTTAGCTAATTCGGTGAATCTGATTTTTTATTGTCAATATCAGAATCTCCTGGAAATCAATTAAGACAGAACCGTGAGCTTCGATTTCACGAATTAAGGTCGATGGATACGCAAGAGCTATGGAGGGCTCTCGAGAGAGATCCATTAACATGTACTATGGCAAGAGGTGTTTTCCCGGCGGATTTGCTGCTTCAACTCAAACCTCACATCCATCTTTACTCATTGTTAATACGGATGATTTCAGTAAGCCAGGCTCGCATTGGGTGGCTTTTTTTATACCGTCCAGCAAACAAGCATACATCTTTGATTCTTTCGGAATGTTTCCTCAACCACAATTCCAACCGTTCATGCTTAGGCACGCGGAAAAATGGATCTACAACACGAGAATAGTGCAACATCAGATGTCTGACACATGTGGTCATCACTGTCTACATTACCTGAAATTAGCAGCCAGGGGTTATTCTACGGCAGACATCTTGAACAACAGTTATACAAATGAACTGTTTTTAAACGACTTACTCGTGAAATGTGAAATCATCCAAGACGAATATACTTGCGGCTCTGAATTTAATACCTGTCAAAAGGCCAAATGGAACCAATGTTGCAAACCTTTAAATTACTCTGTTTAATTATTCTAATTATTATTATTAAACAAATAGTTAATAAATACAACTGAAAAATAAAATAATAATTAACAAATAACAAAATAATTAATAAATATATAAGTAAAATCAAAATAAAACTAAAAAATCAAATAAAGAGCTGACGTTTCGGATAGAGCCCTTCCTTTATCAAAGCAAAAAAGGAGAATTCTCTAAAAGCAAATAGAATATTAGAGGATTATCCTGAAGTTATGATAGTTGTACTAACGGACGGGTTTATATATAGTTTGCATGGGGAACAGTAAGGCGTTATTGGCTGACAAACATGAAGAGAACAAATGAGATTAATTAGACGAACTGTTGAGTTAGGACAAGACGGAGGACAAATAGGAAATAATAAGGGGGCGGCGAGAAAAAATGTAATAGGATGAAACATATGAAAGTGAAATTATAAAAACGTTTAGGAATGATAGGGTGCCTAGCAAAAAGATTACGTAAAATTATTCCTGATTATTAGTAGACAAAAAAAGGGGGCTGTCATGAAAGAATATTATTGACATTGTTCAAAATTATCGATTTTATGATTCCCTGACTGTACTCGGTTTAAAAAATAAAATTAAAAAATTCCCTGACCATTCCCGGTCACTAGTCACCCTTTAAAATAGTCCCACATGTAAGAGCATCGGATCAAAAGTAAAAAATATGAAAGGACATTGAAGAACATTGAAAAGAATAAATAAAAGATAAGATAAAGAAAGAAGAAAAGGCCCCATAGGGCTTGCGACAAATTAAGGAATAGCTGAAGTTGGAAGGGGACATGGGAAAGGTAATGAGGGAATGGTGCCTTTGCTAAGGTTAATGCCATTAGGGGTGAGGAAATTAAATTTCAAAATAAGAAAAGACTCGAATTGCTCTCTTTCTTTTTTGCTATGGAAGTTACTATGAAGAATATAAATGCTGATGGCCTGTAAAGAGTGCCCAGGGGAATTAAAGTGTTTTGCGACAGGGATGTCAGCATTGCTAAGAATATCAAACTTATGCCCGGCAAATCTGGAGTGTATGGTATTGCCTGTCTCTGGCATACTTTGCAATGTAACAGGTAAATTAAGTTGTGAGAAGTGCAGGTCAGATTCTGGTTAATCTTGAAAGTAAAGGAGGAGGCACTGCTGGAAATGGAGGTAGCAGGGTTAAGAAAATGACAAACACCGCAACGCTTTGCATTGCAAGGAGAACATCCCTTAGTGGAAGTGCGTGGTTTGGTAATAGCAGCATGGACCAGAATATCTTTAAAATTAAATGTCCGTTTAAAAGAAACTTTTGGTGGTTCTGGTAGAATGGAGTGGAGAAGAGGAGAATTGTCAATAATATGTTGATATTTCCTTAGGACATTTTTAATACTATTGAGGGTTGGATGATAAGGAAGAACTAATGTAGGTGTTGTCATGGCTGGAGAAGGTTTGGGGTTGTTGTTAGAACGACAATTGCGATGTTTATAGATAGAAGCACGTATGACAGATTTGGGGTAGCCTCTTGCTTTAAGGAAGTGGGTAAGGGCATTAGCATGGAAGTCCTTGTCAGACTGATTAGTGCATATTCTATGGATGCGAGTTAACTGACCTAATGGGATGCTATCCTTGCAATGGCGTGGATGGCAGCTGTCATAGTGTAAGTACTGGTGTTGATCAGTGGGCTTCTTATAGAGATTAGTAGACAATTTATTGTTAGTGATAGAGATAGAGACATCCAAAAAAGAAACTGTCCTGATAGAGTAATTGTGAGAAAACTTGATGGAGGGGTGGATGGAGTTGGAATGGGTGATAAAAGATAAGAGTGAGTCTTCGTTGTGTGGCCAGATCAGGAAAATATCATCAATATATCGCAGCCAGACCAACGGCTTTAAGGGAGACGTGGAAAGTAGTTTGGTTTCCACTTCCCCTATAAAAATGTTAGCATAGTTGGGAGCCAGTTTGGAGCCCATAGCAGTGCCACTGGTCTGGATGTAATACTCATTTTTAAAAGTGAAGAAATTGGAGGTGAGGATGGAACGAAGAAGAAGGCAGATAGTGTCAGTAGAAGGAACTTGGAAAGGTTTGTTAGCCTTGAGACTGTTGCACCCAGCTTTAACCCCATCATCATGGGGAATATTAGTGTAGAGGGAAGAGACATCAAGCGTGCAGAGGAAGACGTTCTTGAAATCGTAGTTAGAGTCGTTAAGGCACTGGATATGGGAAAGAAAATCGTTAGTGTCTTTGATATAGGAAGGAAGACTGGGTGGGATGTGGCGTATGTGGTGGTCGACATACGCAGATAGTGGCTCACAGAGTGTGTTGTTACAAGCGATGATCGGACGGCCGGGATTGCCAGGTTTATGAATCTTGGGAAGAAGGCAGAAACGACCAGGAGAACTGAATTTAGGAAGGAGGAAGAGGCGGGTTTTGTTATCAACTTCAGAAGAGGATTCAAGCTGAGAGAGGGTATTTTGAAGTATGGTTTTGAACGTGTCAGTAGGATCGGAGGTTAGTTTCTTGTAGAACGTAATATCAGAGAGTTGTCTGTTAGCTTCGTTAATGTAGTCAGAGGTGTTCATGACAACAATAGCGCCCCCTTTATCTGCTGGTTTAATTGTTATATCAGGGTTATTGCTAAGGCGTTTGATACAAAGGAATTCGTTATTGGTAAGGTTAGGACAGTGGTTTTTTAATATTTTTAGTGATGGAGAGGATGTCGTTTTGTATGGATTTGATGTAAACTTCAAGTTCAGGATTGATGTCATGAGGAGGGGTCCAGTCGCTAGGAATATGGAAGGTTGAGTTGGTGGCGGGAGTAGAATTGGAAGGATTCATGCAAAAGTATAGACGGGTCCTGAGGGCACGGCTAAAATTATGGACAGAGGAATTGATATCAAAAGTGTCAATAGTATTAGGAGTGGGACAGAAGGAAAGGCCTTTGGACAGGGTTCTGATCTCGAGAGACGAAAGTTTAGTGGTTGATAGATTAATAACCGCGGTTATGCCAAGAGTAGAGGAGCTGGAGGAGCTGGAGCTGGTAGAGGGAGGTGGATCATTTTTAGACAGGGAGTTCAAGAAAAAGGCGGATAATGGATTAGACAGAGAGTGAGTTTTATTAGGGAAGGAAATACGATCTCTCTGAAACTTATTACATTTTTTGGAATAGAGAAAATCAAGCTTTTTGCAAATGAAAGTAAGAAGAGCATCAATATCCAGGGGATTAAGAGAGGGGAGGGAGTCATGCTGGGTAATAGACTGATAGAGGCTTGTGCAAATGCTGGAGCAATGGTTACTAAGGATAGGAAGGATGTTACGGGTAGAGTCAGAAACAGTGGAATGAATTTGGGACAGAGTGGCAGAGGGTAAGGGACCTAATTGGATGCTGGGGGCAGAGACCAAACCTTTGGGGGTTATGCCGAGAGTTATGCCGAGGGTTATGATTTTGTGAGCATGGTAGGTACAAAATTTGTCGCAAAGCTTATGGAGCTGAAAAAAAGTAGGAGGGTGGTTGGCTGTTAGTCATCTGTTTTGTGTTGATTGTAGTTTTGTGGAGCTGCGTGTGTTATAAGTGTGTGGTCTGGCGGAAGTGTCCGAGGTAGAAGGTGGGCGTAAAAGTGTGTCAAGCATTTGTGTAGTGTTCTGTGAAGGTGTAGTTGTGAGAATTCGGTTAATGGGGGAGAGTGTTGGGGATAAAGGGACATCGTGAATGGTGGGTGGGGTTGTGTCATTGGAAGTTAATGTGTGGATGGTGGGAGTAAATGTACGTGTTTGCTGAAGGGGTGGAAGGACTGAAGGTGAAGTTGTTGAAATATTTTTTGGTGAATCAGTTAGTGTAGGGGTGTTGTCGGAGGTGTTGTGTGGTGCATGATTGTCAGTGTCTTGTGTAGTGTTGGAGATAAGGTTGAGTGTGGCGAGAGGTTGACAATATCTAAGTATGTTGTGTGAAACCAGATCCAAACCCTTGTGTGACAAATGTAGCCCATCCTTGCAAATGTGGATAGGAGAGAGTGGACAGTGTTGTAAAAAATGAAAACGTTTAGAGGTGCTGGAAAGAATCTGTGCTAATGTATTGAATCGTGAAAAGTTTTTGTTAAGTCGTGAGGTGTTCTGTGAACGTAAGGGTCTGTGGAAATTTGTGTGGCGTGGCAAAACTGAAGATAAAGTAACTTAGATGTCTTTGTTGTTGGAGAAGATAGTGGTGAGTTGTCGTATAAGGGAGTGAATGGCAGTATCTGGACTGTTAAGTGAAGACGAGATGTTGTTTGTACCTATGTGAATGACGAGATGCTTAATGCCGGGTGGAATGTCTTGTAAAAGTGTTGGGATGTCCGAAAACGTGCAACCACTACGAGGGAGAAAAAATCGGGAGTGGGAGGAGTTAACTGGGACACGTGTGGGGAAATACTTCAACACAGAATCACTAACAATAGCAACATGAGACAGAGAGAGAACAGGCATACTGGACAAAACTGAACAAGAAAATAAAGATATACAGAGAGAATCGAGCAAAACGCTGAGTGAAAGGTATAAATAGACAAATGGAAACACAGGGTACGGGTCTCGGAGAACAATGAATGGATATTTATAAGAGAAAAGGATGAGATACAAAAACCCTGGAATGCAATAAATAGTTAATAAATACAATTAGTTAATTAATAATAATTATTAATATTAATATCTGTTTATTCAATTTCTGTATATTCATTTGTTCTAAGAATTTGTGTTTGTTTGTGGTTACTTTTAATCTCTAATAAATAAGTAAATAAATAAATAAATTACACAATCAATGGTTTTCATACATTGAATTACATTTTATTCAAATTTTTTTTTTTTTACAGACGTTAAAATAAATTTCATCATTTGCAATACAACCTAATATTTTACGTTAAATTGTTATTTATCATAATGTAACCAAGAGAGCTTAGGCGTGTCAGATGCATGCACAGGGCGGTACACAGGATTCACGATTAATTCTTCAGGGATATTGACATGATGTATCACGTCGGTAAACAGGGTTCTCCCAGGTAGAGGTTTCTTCAGGTCGTGGATGGGTGATAATACGTCTTGTATTAAACTATTAATGTTCGAACCTCATATTGATTTCCCTCCAATTGACACAGTTCCTTTTTTATTCCATGTGATAACATCAGATCTCTTTCGTAGTGTCTCTATGAAACGTGTACGTGGGGAGGACTGCTCAACAGGCAAACTCACTATGTTTCCCGGTCGTCCGGCCTCGTCGTAGGCCTCTTCGAATCCGCTAACCATGGCGATATCACGGTCAGCGAGGGTTTTTTTCTTTAAGTCTGCAGACGTGCGAAAATCAGATGAATAGACGAGTTGTTGTGGATACAGATAAGTAGGTGTTTCTTGAAGGGATTGCAGTGCGACGTTTGTGGCATTAAAGACGGGTTTGAAGGTGTTTGAGTGTCGGTTTGGGATGAAAGACTTGTTTGTTTCAAATGAGCTTCACAACGCCTTGCTCTTAGATATTTTTGAAGTGTATTTAAATAAAGGTCTATTTTCTGATGCACATTTAAATTTGATACTTTTAAAATCTCATTGATTTGAGAATCCAGTTGTTTATTACGTTTTTTTTCAACATCATTAACCACACTAGGTTCAACCTTAGGTTGACCATGTTCAACGGGACGCGATGACACAGGGACGCTCTGGACCGTAGCGTGAAGGAACATTTGATATTCGTGAGCAGGTAGTAAGACGTACTTGTGCATGTTCTTAACTAATTAATTTATTCAAAATAGGTGCAGCTACGCTTCCTAACAAAAGTGGTAGCAAGAATCCGTTCCCGCGTTGGTTCAGATAAGTTTTCTTGGCCCTTAATGAAATTTTTTTATGGGCTAAACCTTTTATTATCCGCAAATGTTGTTTAATGGGTGGTAAACTCTACGATGTAGAATGTTATGACTGATCTCACACAGTGCTTTAACTTGATTAAGAGTGGCATGTTGCATTAATACTTTCCTATGCTGAGGAGTCGAGTGTTTCTACGCTCCTAGAAAATGACGATGTTTCACAACCAGAGGAATCATTGTTGTATCACCACCCTATTCAGTCAATTTAAAAATGATGTTCGACGGTTTTAAACGTGCGCTTTATCCGCATAAACCATGAAAGGTTTTTCGGGCGGAAAAATCTTACTACGCAATCTCAGAACATCGAGACAACTCTGAGTTAAATCAAGTAGTAAATAACTATGGGGTTCCCAAGTGGCATCTTTAAAGGCTTCGATGAGTAAACGTCCGTAGCCTGTTTGCGATGCCAAGGTGCGAATCTGTCCTATGTCTCTAGGTGACTTTAGCAGAAAGATGAACTGGGTATTTAAACTTATTGTACGGATGATTTTTGAATGAGCAAAGAGGTTCTGAGTTATTAACAACACAAAGAAGTTGGGATGATGACTGTAGCGCGTGTAGATTTTCTCAACAAGATCGTTATTTTTCACCTCATTTAATAAATCGTCTAAAATCAGTAAAGCCTGTTCAGGTATACGTTCGTGTATCAATTTTTCATCTGGCACCCCGGCATGAAACGTAATGCTAGGTAGGTTCAGATTTTTAACAACCGGCAGGATTAAACCTCCATAGCAGTAAATTATTTCTGTAGGTGTCGGGTCCATCACTTCATCTCTATGCTTTAACATTTGAGCTACTAATGTAGACTTTCCGCTACCTGAACAACCAGCAACAAGAGCCGAAAAGTATTGCGTAAATATAACAGTTGCATTTATTTCCAAGATGAAAAAGGAGGGAGATAGAGAAAATTTCCGTAAGAGTTTACAAAGGTTATGTTGAATGTTGAATGTTGAGTGTCGCAAATCTCTTTTTAAATGCACTTTATTTCAAAAAGCCACAACTTACATAATTCATACTTTGCGAAATTATCCGATGTACAGTTTTATCACAAAGGATTACAGGTAAGGTTGTTTTTGGCAAAGCCGGAATTTCTCCATAGACGGTTTTTGCGATTACGGATTTTCACCGTAGATAGTTTTTGCGTTTGCGGAATTTCTCTTCAGACGGTTTTAACGATAGCGGAATTTCTTGGTAGACCATTTTTACGATTGCGATATTTCTCTGCAGACGGTTTTAACGGTGTCGATATTTATCGTTTAGTCATTTTATCTTACGTGAAATAACACCAAATAAGCTTGTACCCCACAACGTTTTAAACAACCCTACAAAGGATTTATTTTCGAGGATAATTATCCGTTTGGGTGTTGGTGTTATTATCAATGTAATACATTATTTTTAAAATTTCCTCATAACCGTTCATACAATGCAATACAATCAACAAAAATAATATACAAGCACTACTAAGTCGAAGCAATGATCCTCTTTTTATGAGGGGCGTAGATCACTCCATTGGCTTCATTAAAGAAATTGCAAAGAGCAAAAAAGACCACAGATATTTATGCAGATATCGGTCATCAGCTTTATATATTTACGTGTTTACAGTGTGAATGTAGGATCTAAACTGAAACAACAAGGATTTCAAATGGAAGGTCTCTCCAGGGGATCAGTTCCACAGCAAACACACGCATGAGCTATCCAAGAGGCCATCCGGCGGGTCTGGGAACGCGTCGTAAGGCGAGGCCCAAGAACTAGGATTCCCCGAATGTTTGGAAACACAAAGACAGACTTCAGTTAACGGGCTCTTTTCAAATTAAACAAATTTTCGGCTCTTGTTGCTGGTTGTTCGGGTAGCGGAAAGTCTATATTAGTAGCTCAAATGTTAAAGCATAGAGATGAAGTGATGGACCCGACACCTACAGAAATAATTTACTGCTATGGAGCTTTAATCCCGCCGGTTGTTAAAAATCTGAACCTACCTAACATTACGTTTCATGCCGGGGTGCCAGATGAAAAATTGATACACGGAGGTATACCCGAACAGGCTTTACTGATTTTAGACGATTTATTAAATGAGGTGAAAAATAACGACCTTGTTGAGAAAATCTACACGCGCTACAGTCATCATCTCCACTTCTCTGTGCTGTTAATAACTCAGAACCTCTTTGCTCATTCAACAATCATCCGTACAATAAGTTTAAATACCCAGTTCATCTTTCTGCTAAAGTCACCTAGAGACGTAGGACAGATTCACACTTTGGCATCGCAAACAGGCTACGGACGTTTACTCATCGAAGCCTTTAAAGATGCCACTCGGGAACCCCATAGTTATTTACTACTTGATTTAACTCAGAGTTGTCCTGATGTTCTGAGATTGCGTAGTAAGATTTTTCCGCCCGAAAAACCTATCGTGGTTTATGCGGATAAAGCGCGGGTTTAAAACCATCGAACGTCATTTTTGATTTGGCTGAATAGGGTGGTGATACAACAATGATTCCTCTGGTTGTGAAACATCGTCATTTTCTAGGAGCTTTGAAACACTCGACTCCTCAGCATAGGAAAGCATTAATGCAACATGCCACTCTTAATCAAGTTAAGGCACTGTGTGAGATCTGTCATAACATTCTACATCGTAGAGTCGACTGGACACCACCTATTAAACAACATTTGCGGATAATAAAAAGTTTAGCCCATAAAAAAATTTCATTAAGGGCCAAGAAAACTTATCGGAACCAACGCGGGAACGGATTCTTGCTACCACTTCTGTTAGGAAGCGTAGCTGCACCTCTTTTGAATAAATTAACATGCAAAATTAATTTTTACTACCTGCTCACGAATATCAAAGGTTCCTTCACGCTACAGTCCAGAGCGTCCCTGTGTCATCGCGTCCCGTTGAACATGGTCAACCTAAGGTTGAACCTAGTGTGGTTAATGATGTTGAAAAAAAACGTAATAAACAACTGGATTCTCAAATCAATGAGATTTTAAAAGCATTAAATTTGAATGTGCATCAGAAAATGGACCTTTATTTAAATACACTTCAAAAATATCTAAGAGCAAGGCGTCGTGAAGCTCATTCTAAACGAACAAGTCTTTCAACCCAAACCGACCCTCAAACACTTCAAACTCGTTTATGCCATAAACATCGTCACCGCAATCCCTTCAAGAAACACCTACTTATCTGTATCCACAACAACTCGTCTATACATCCGATTTTCGCATGTCTGCAGACTTAAAAGAAAAAACCCTTGCTGATCGTGATATCGCCATGGTTAGCGGATTCGAAGAGGCCTACGACGAGGTCGGACGACCGGGAAACATAGTGAGTTTGCCTGTTGAGCAGTCATCCCCACGTACACGTTTCATAGAGACACTGCGAAAAGTTTATTTGAACAAATGAATATACAGAAATTGAATAAACAGATAATAATAATAATAATAATAATAATAATAATAATAATAATAATAATAAT
>JAHWFO010065948.1:0-12535 GCA_023313115.1 Rhysida immarginata
TCCGGTCATCCATTATTTACCCTTTGACGATTGCAGCTCCCATGTTTATCGGAGTAGGTAATCCGCTAACTTTGTACAAAACGCTTTACTATATTTTTTTAACGGAGGTTACCGTAGTCCCCCTCCACTTTTTTTATAAAGGGATTACTCGACGCGTTCGGTTAGCGTCAGTTTTACTGGTAATGATAATTTTCGCCTGGGAAATTAATAATAAAAATGTCAATTTTTTCTTCGCGCCATTTCTCCTTTTTTCTTAGGTTATTATTCCCATAGAAAATTTACTTTGGTCGCTTGAGGATCTTTTTGGCTATATTAATTTTTCTGTCAAGGCTTTTAGTTAAGCGTTCGGAGTTCGTAAGTTTACCTAATTCCGTTTATTAGAATTATTCCGTGCGTGAGCTCAATGTCTTCTCTCGTCGTCTTTTAATAATGACGCGTTTCTTAGAAATGATATCTCCCGTTTGCTTTTTCAAGCCTGATTATTTAAAATTCATCTGTCTCTTTGCCGTACCTTAAACATGTTTTCTTAAAAACGCTCTTTCACGAACTATTAAATTTGGGAAACCTTTTTTTTTGCAGTATAGTTTTTTCGTGTTTTAAAAATTTAATTTCTAGGAGAAATTTTAAATTTTTTTTTTAAGAAATACGATTTTCGTTAATTGTCTTTTCTTTCCCCGAGGTTCGTCGTCATCGCTATTGTTATAAGTTTCACGTTTTTCTTTGTTGCCATTGTTTAGTTGTTGTTGTATTAAATAGCTCGTTTTCTTGGAGCGAATGTGTCTTTTCCTTTCCAAGAACTCGGAAGTTCTGTCACGCGGGATGTGATATTTAAATATTTTTTTTGTTCTGGTAGGTTTGCTGTTAACTAAAAGTAGTATGTTTAAAGAGTATCAGCTCGGTCTCTGAATCGGCATCATCAGCTCCTCTCCCATCTCTTTGACTTTGTGAGTAATTTGTGACTTTTTGTGACCCTCCCCCCGGTGACCCCGGGGGAGGTTTCACCCCCCCCCCCCCTCGAACTTTTTTGTAACTTTATTTTTTATTTTTTACTTTTTGACCATGGACCGTATGGTCATGTTAATGGCGGACGGGCCATTTTCCGTCGCCAGCTTTATGAAGGCGCTGTACGCCAAATCCGGTGTACCGCCTGTTTTAGCTTCTGAGGACCCTTCCATCTTGGTGTTGCAGAGACTCTCCTCTACGGAGTTGAGAATGCTCTGCAAATCAAGCGCTATTGCAGATCGCATCGTCGATGTGGAGTGCGTGAAAATTGGCAACACCACCGTCAGCTTCTATCACGCGGACCCTGGCCACCTCACAGTCTACGTCAGGGGAATTTCGCCGTTGTTGTCCACGGCTTATATTCGAAATTTTATGTCAGAGTTTGGGGAAGTGCTCGGTATCTACCGCCCTGAGCACGCAGATACTCCCCGGCTCCAGAACGGCGACATATATTTCGATATGAGGCTGGACAAGGACATTCCAGATTCCCTTATTTTACACGGAGAACGTGTCTTCGTGTACTATAAGGGGATGAGGCAGTGCTGTTGGTACTGCAAAAAATCTTCTCATGTCAGGAGAGATTGCCCTCTCCTGAAGAAGTGTGTCAAATGTTCTCGCTTGGTGGGCAGGAACCATCGTTGCCCGGAGAAGATGGACGGCAGTACCGCAGCGGGGACGTCAACGCCTCGTCCGTCACCAAAGATGACATCAGTTGAGCAAGATGCAGAGCCACAACGATCGGCCCGACCCGTACCTTCTCCTCGTACGTCGCGGGCCGCTTCACCGGAGCCATCTTTGCCTCCTCTACCAACTGAAGACGAGCAGGCGCCATCATCATTCCCTCCGTCTTCAGAGGTTGCTGAGGAGACATCCTTGCTTCAGCCATCAAGAGACATCGTGATGGATGAAGTGGTCTCTGCAGAGGAAGACATCGATGCCCCATTGGGTGATGTTTCGACGCCTTTGGAGGAGGAATTTCCAGCTCTCCCCCCTCCGTCTCTACCAGCGTCGCAGCCAGTGGGAATCACCCGTCTTCCTGCAGCGTTCCCTGTGTTATCTTCGGTTCCAACGGCGATCTCCACATCGACGCAGCCGGAAGGGCGTACGGAGAGCAAGTCTCCCCGTAAAAAGAAGACCCGCCATCGTAGCAGAAGGGACAAGAAGGCATCATCATCGTCCGAGAGGGACGGCAGTGTGGGTAGCCGCCATACTTCCTCTCATCGGATGCGCTCACCGCTTCGAAGGATTGCTGAGCCACATTCGTCATCGAAGACGGACCAGCCTCCATCGAAGTTAGGTCAGCCTCTTCCATCTAAATCCTCTGAATGAAAGTCATCTCGCTGAACATACGTTCCCTGGGTTCCCATTTTAAGCAATCGGTTCTATTAACTTTTATTGCTCTGTACCGGCCAGACATCCTTCTTCTGCAGGAAGTTAAACTAGCCTCCACGCAGAAAGGTTACGATCTACCTGGCCTTCGCAGTCATCATCCTAGTGCGCAAATCTTCATAAACTCATCTTCACCTGTTGGACAAGGGGTTGTTTCAATCATCTTTAACCCTTCCCTTCAGGTGTCGAACTGTGTTTTTGACTGCGAGTGCAGAGTAATTTCGTTAGACATTTCAACATCAGGTGTGTCTTTCCGATTGCTTAATGTGTATGCGCCATGCAGAAGAGCAGAGAAACAGACGTTCTTCGACGATCTGAACTTTTATTTGTGTTGTGCTGTGCCTGTGGTGATTGCAGGCGACTTCAACTGCCATCCAGACGATGATAACAACTTTTCGTCTGGACATGTGCATCAGTTATGTCAGCAAAATGCATTATTCGATCTATGGACACACCAGTCACTGACAACTCATCCGGGGTTCACTTACCATCAAGGACCCCTTATATCATCGAGACTAGACTTATTTTTGATCGATAATGCTTTTGCTGGCTCACCTGGACAGATGGAGGTTATTCCGTGTTCTTTTTCTGACCACAGTGCCATCATGTGGTCTTGGAAACCTCCATCTTCAGCCTGCGCCGCAGGCAGTGCTTCAAACAAAAACTGGTTCCTGAACGTTTCTCTGCTCGACGACAAGGAATACTGGGGAATGTTTGTTCAGTTTGTGGAAAAACATCTCCACAATGTGTCTCCTACTCTTGCTTCGTGGCTTGTTTTCAAGGATAAAATCAAACGATTTTTTAGGAAGATTGGGATTGATGCTGCGAGGCGCCGCCGTCGTCATCTCCTTATGCTCCAAGAAATCCTCCGGCTCCTCCAAAATTCCACCCCTAAGGAGGAGTTTGCGGCCGATATTCGTCAGGTGAAGAGCGAAATCAACGCTCTGATGATCCGTAAAGCATCTGGCGCAGCGCTCAGAGCCAAACTCACCTGGGCTGCTGACGTCAGAAATATGTCATCGGCCGTATTTGCTGAGGAGAGACGTCGAGCCAACATCAAGAAATGTCGCCGCTTGGTTGTGGAAGGTAGGGAAGTGGTTGCTGATTCTGACATCTTATCAGCCTTCCACTCCCACTTTTCGTCTGCCTTTAGTAACCCAATCTTCCCATCAGACGCCACGGACAATTGGATTGAGTCACTGCGACCTTTTTCAGAGGATTCCGATGCCTTCATTACACGTCCCTTCACCGAAGACGAAGTCAAGAAGTTCCTGTCAGCGGACGGCCGTCATCAGTCCAGCCCGGGTATGGATGGCATTCCATACTCTTTCTACAATGCGACATGGAAACTTCTTGGCCCTTTCTTGGTTCAAGTGCTGAATTCCATCATCAAAGATCCTTCCTCCATTACCGCAGAGTTCACTAGGGGGAAAATCATCCTGCTGCCTAAAGTGCCGAATCCAGAGCTCGTCACCCAGTGGAGGCCAATAGCCCTTCTCAACACGGATTATAAGGTCTTCACTGGCGTCTTCCAATCAAGACTTAAAATCTATGCTGACGAGTTCATCAACCCCGGACAATCCTGCTCTATTCCATCTCGCAGGATGTCGGACAATTTAATCACCATTCGGTGCGTGATGGAGGAAGCCTGTGCACGCCGGCAAACTCTAGCTGTGTTAAGCCTTGACCAAGAAAAGGCATTTGACAAAGTGAATCACTTATTTCTCTTCAAAGTGTTTCGTCATCTTCGTCTTCGGGCTTTTGCTACGATGATCTCCGCTCTCTACGATTCGGCCACATCATGCGTGGCGATTAATGGTTCCACATCTTCCACCTTCGAACTCTTAAAAGGTGTCAGGCAGGGTTGTCCATTATACCCCCTCCTGTACATTTTTTATCTGGAACCATTACTACAGTTTTTAAATCGCCACCATGATGTTCGAGGATATGATCTGCCAGCCGCATCCATTAACATCAGGACACTGGCTTATGCGGATGACGTAGTGCTTTTTGCGTCTGATTCATATTCCTTGAGCATCTATAAAGAGACCTTTGACCACTTTAGTACTTCGACGGGGAGTTCCATCAACCTCGTCAAGTCTAAAGGTATTGCTATTGGGAACTGGACTGTGGACTATCTTAAATCTTTCCCAATAACGTGGTGTGACCGAATCGTGGTGCTTGGTTATGTCTTCTCTTTTCTACCGACTATGGACTCTATGCACTGGCAACAAGTGGTTGAAAAGTGCATCACTCGCCTTGACAGAAGCTTTCGCTTCCCAACTTCAATGTTCGTCAAGGTGAGGTTTATAAAGACGCATGTGCTTCCTGTGTTAACATCGAAATGCCTATTCACCTTGCCTTCATACAAAGACCTTCAGAGGTTGCGTAGTGCGATGGTGAACTGCGTGTGGGGAATGTCGGCTCAGCGTCGTCATCCAGTGCGGGCCTCTTTTATCTTTACCCCCTTCGAGAGAGGCGGCTTAGGTTTACCCGACATCAAACGTTATCTTGTTGCGGCCAGATTGGCTGCAATGATTCGGGTATTCCTTTTTTCTCCCCCCATGTGGGCGAATTTTGTGTTTTCGCATCTACGTGTCTTCTTCAAGGTGAATAGGCTTCCATTACCACCCTTGTTGCCAGTGGTTAGCTATCATCAACAACCACACCTATATAAGACTTTTTCCCTTGACATTGTGACATTTTTCCCTATGCTGCGCCGTCTGGATCCACAAGAGTGGGGCTCATTGCGCCTATCATGGTTCTTCCAGCAGTCCGACGCAGGAGAAACAACCGACATCTTCAAGTTTTTTCCTGATTATCCGTGGGCAGCAGTCCTAAAGCTGCTGAAGTCTTTTGCTTTCGAGCGGACAGTATTTAATTACCAATGGCGACTGTTGCATCACGGATTTCACTCTCTTACACGACTTCATCAGTGGAGAGTGGTCGGGTCTGCTGGATGTCTGTTCTGCGGCGTTGACGAGACGGTCAGCCATATTTTTTACGAGTGCCCGTTTGCCAAGTCTATCTGGGATCGTTTGAAGCTGCATTACGGGCTGGTACAGCTTTCGTACCAGTCTGTGCGTTTCTTCATTAACGATTACACCGGCGAGGTATTGAAACCGGACCTAGCTCTAGCGATCGCCTTCATTAATAAAGAACTTTGGCTGACTCGTGTAAGTCGATCGCTAGGTCATTCTCCATCACTTACAGCTGTATGAAGGATAGTGGCCATTCAGCTTCGTTTTTTTCTTCTTCTAGAATGGTCACAGCTAGGTCCGTCTTCGTTTAAGAAACGCTATGCAACATCTAAGTGTTTATGCGAGGTCATCGGAGGAGACCAGACTTTCCACCTCACTTTTCCGATGGCCTTCTGATACTTCGCCAGTAGCGAACGGGCCTCGTTTTTGAGGCGTTTATAAAAGTTGCGCAGCCCCTAATAGGACTGCTAGACACTTTTCGGCATGTGCGCCTAGGCGCCTAGAAATTTAAAGATCCCTGTTTAGGCGTCTGCTGAGGCATTACCATCTGCCTTAGCTCCAACAGCCTCTCCCATCCATAGTTTGAGAAAGTGTGTAGTGCGTTCGCCTCCCCCTGGTGTCTCCTGGGGGAGGTCTACTTTCTCCTTAAAAATCTAAAACTTTCCTGATATCAACCATGGATCGCATGGTTGATATGATTGCCGACGGCCCCTTCGCCGTCGGCATGTTCATGAAGGAGCTATACGCTAAAACGCGTATACCTCCGGTTCTTCCGTCGGGTCACCCCGCTGTGACTGTTCTGCAGAGGCTTTCTTCGACAGAATCGAAGATGCTCTGCAGGCAACAGAATATCGCAGACCGAATTGTCGATGCGGACTTCATCAAGGTTGGACAAACCACCGTCCACCTGAGCTACGCCAAACCCGGATACGTTCCAGTTCTTATCCGGGGCGCATCGCCACTGATGGCTGAGAAATATCTCCGAGACTACATGTCGGACTATGGGGTGGTGCGTAGAGTTTCGTACCCCCTGCACCCAGATTCTCCTCTTCAAATGACGGGCGACATCGTAGTCTTCATGGAACTCCATAGAGACATTCCTTCGAACCTTGTGATGCGTGGAATAACCGTCTCCGTGTCGTACAAGGGCCAGAGGCAGTGCTGCTGGTACTGTAAGAAGACTTCTCATGTTCGAAAAGACTGTCCTCTCCTTCGGAAATGTGATTTCTGCCACAAGACCGTGCACAAGTTCCACCAGTGCCAGGACAGGTCAGATGCCCTATCAGCAGCCCCAACGCCATCGCCTCAAGGAATGTCGTCCCAGCAACCAGGAAAGATGACTTCACCGGCCAAGTCAACTGAGCCGAGCAGAACAACAGCGCCTTGTCCTCTACCAAGGACGTCGAAGACGACCCCATCGTTGTCGTCACCTCCTCCTTCATCGGGGAAATCAAAGTTGGCCCCACCATCGATGCCTTCTTCATAACCGAGGAAGTCGAAGGCGACCCCACCATCGTCGCCTCCTCCTTCACCAAGGATTTCGAAGACGACACCACCATCGTCGCCACGTCCTACGACTCCTGGGAAGGAGATGCCGACTCCCCCTCCTCGGCCTAGTGTGGTGCAAGAGACTGTTTCCTCTCGTGCACCTTCGCCTGATGTTTCCCCAATGTTGGAGGACTGCCACTCTGCTGAAGTCATCTTGGACGATTCGTTGTGCTCCGGGTCGGTGTTTGATGTGGAGGAGTTTCCAACTCTTCCTCCACCTGCTCTCACATCGGCATCGCAGCCTCTTCGAATCGCCTGTGCGCCCATGCCTGGTATTATTTCATCCTCTGCTGGGACTACCAAGCCATCAGCGTCTGCTCAGCGGGATCTTCTTGCGACGCCTAAGAGCCCTCGCAAGAAAAAGGCCCGACGACATCGTAGCAAGAGGGACGGGATTCCCATGTCCTCTTCATCTGAACGAGACAGCTGCGTAGACCGTCATCATCGCAGCCCCTCTTCCTCTTCGGGACGTGCTCGCTCCCCTAGACGGAAGACATCTGGGCCTCCTCCGTCATCCGTGAGGCTCAAGACTCCTTCAGATACAGGTCAGCCCCCGTCAGCCTAAATTCGCAGTGAAGGTCTTTTCCTTAAACGTTCGTTCCCTTGGTTCGTCTTTCAAGCAATCGGTTTTGTCATCGTTCGTTGCCCTGTACAGGCCAGATATCCTACTCCTTCAAGAGGTTAAGCTTGCTGCTTCGCAGCAGCTTGCTAACCTACCTGGCCTTCGCAGTCAATATCCATCTGCGCAGTTCTTCATCAACTCATCTTCGCCACATGGACAGGGGGTTGCTACCATCATCTTCAACCCCTCCATTGTGGTGTCGAACTGCGTCTTTGACTGTGAGTGCAGGGTAATTTCTTTGGACCTCCTGCTATCTGGTCTCAAATTCCGATTGCTTAATGTGTACGCCCCGTGTTTATCAGCAGAGAAGCGGACATTCTTTGAAGAACTGGACTTCTACCTGTGCTCGTCCTTGCCTGCAGTGGTTGCTGGGGACTTCAATTGCCATCCGGATGAGAACAACATCTTTTCATCTGGGTATGTCTACCAGTTGTGCCAGCGGAATGCACTATTCGATCTGTGGGCGTCTTCTTCCCATTCCAACCAAAGGGGGTCCACCTTTCACCAAGGGCCCTCTGTGTCATCAAGGTTGGACCTTTTCCTAGTAGACGCCACTTTCGCTGGTGCCTCTGGTTCCATGGAGGTCATTCCTTGCTCTTTTTCAGACCACAGTGCCATCAAGTGGTCCTGGAACCCTCCATTCCCTGCCTCCTCTGCAGGTACTACTTCGGACAATTGGTTCCTAAACGTTTCTCTGCTTGACATCGATAAATACAAGGGAATGTTCGTTCGGTTTGTGGAAAGACACCTTCACAACCTGCCTCCGTCGTTAGCTTCGTGGCTTTCCTTTAAATCTAAGCTCCGTCGCTTCTTTAGAAAGATTGGGTGTGATGCTGCTAGACGCAATCGGCGCCATCTCCTCATGCTCCAAGAAATCCTGCGCCTCCTCCGCTGTTCCATCCCGAAGGGGGCATATGCTGATGACATCCGCCAGGTGAAGAGCGAGATCAATGCTCTAATGATCCGCAAGGCCGCCGGCGCAGCTCTCAGGGCCAAACTGTCCTGGGCGTCTGACGTCCGGAATATGTCGTCAGCTGCGTTCGCTGAGGAGAGGCGTCGCGCCAACAAGAAGAGGTGCCATCGTTTGGTGGTGGAGAATGGGACAGTGGAAACCGACGCTGACATCTTGTCGGCTTTTCACTCCCATTTTTCATCATTTTTTGGCCACCCAGTCTTTCCATCCGACGCCACGACGAATTGGATCGAGGCACTTAGACCTTTCACTGCGGATGCTGACCTGTCAATTACCCGTCCCTTTTCCGAAGATGAAGTCAAGAAGTTTCTGTCAATGGATGGCCGTCATCAGTCCAGCCCTGGATTAGACGGCATCCCGTATTCGTTCTACAATGCGACTTGGAAACTTCTTGGGCCTTTCCTGGTGCAAGTTTTCAACTCCATACTTAAGGACCCTTCTTCCATCACGTCGGACTTTACCGCGGGGAGAATCATCTTACTCCCCAAGGTACCGAATCCTGAACTCGTCACCCAGTGGAGGCCCTATTACTCTACTCAACACAGATTATAAGGTCTTCACTGGCGTGCTCCAGCAACGGCTAAAATGCTTCGCCGACGAGTTCTTCGATCCGGGACAATCCTGCTCCATTCCATCTCGCAGGATGTCCGACAACATCATCACCATCAAATGTGTTATGGAGGAAGCGCGTGTGCGTCATCAGACTCTTGCCGTCCTAAGTCTTGACCAGGAAAAGGCCTTTGACAAGGTGAATCACGTGTTTCTTTTCCGAGTGTTTCACCATCTTCATCTTCGGAAATTTGCTACGATTATCTCAGCACTGTATGCTTCTGCCACGTCATGCGTGGCGATTAACGGCTCCAACTCGCCTTTCTTCGAACTCTCCAAAGGCGTTAGGCTGGGGTGTCCCATCTCTCCCCTCTTATACATTTTTTATTTGGAGCCATTATTACAATTTCTTAATCGCCACCCAGATGTCCGGGGATACGATTTGCCAGCTGCTTCCATCAACATCCGTACGCTGGCATACGCTGATGATGTAGTATTATTTGCATCTGATGCGTATTCCCTGGGCATCTATAAAGAATCTTTCGATCACTTTAGCACTTCGACGGGAAGTTCCATCAATCTAAAGTCTAAAGGCATCGCTATTGGGAAATGGACAGTGGACTATCTTCAAACCTTCCCAATAGTGTGGTGTGAGCAAATCACAGTGCTGGGATACGTCTTCTCCTTTCTACCCGACCTGGACTCTCGTCACTGGCAGCAAGTTATCGACAAGTGTTTGTCTCGCCTTGGCAAGAACTTTCGTTATTCCACCTCGATGTTTGTCAAGGCGAGGTTCATCAAGACCCATATCTTGTCCCTATTGACATCGAAATGCCTGTTCGCCTTGCCATCTCCTCAACTTTTGAAGAAGGTGCACAGTGCGATTGCAGACTGTATTTGGGGGTATGCAGCAGCCCGTCATCCCCTTCGCCGGGAACTGCTGTATATCCCCTTCGAGGGAGGAGGCCTTGGCCTGCCTAACATCCGGCACTACCTCATTGCGGCCAGAATGGCTGCCTTGATCCGGGTCTTCCTTCTTCCCCCTCCCATCTGGGCCAATTTTCTGTTCCTGCACCTGCGTTTTTTCTTCAAGGTGAATGGGCTTCCAGTTCCCACTTCGCTGCCAGTGACAATCAACCTACGATCTCCTGGGTTCTACAACCGAATCCAGGGAGACTTAGCGACCTTTATTCAAGATCTGCGTCAGGTAGACCCACAAGACTGGGGGAGCTTACGTCTATCTTGGTTCTTCCAGCAGGCCGACCGGGGTGCGTCTTCTGACATCGTGCGCTGGCACCCCGAATATCCATGGTCAGCCATCTTGAAGGCCATCAAGTCCTTCGCCTTCGAGAGGACTGTTTTCAATTTTCAATGGCGTCTGCTGCACCATGGATTCTATACTCTCCAACGTCTACATCAGTGGGGAGTAGTCGGCTCTGCTGGTTGTTTGGTTTGTGGGTCTCCTGAATCCATCGACCATGTCTTTTTCGAGTGCCCGTTCGCACAGTCCATCTGGGATCGCCTTTCAAGACATTTTCATCTGACTGCCTTCTCCATCCAGTCAGTGCGATTTCTGATGGACTACTCCACCGGTGTTGCTTATAAGCTGGACCTGGCCACTTCCATCGCCTTCATGAACAGGGAGCTTTGGCTGGCTCGTCAGCAATGACTTGCTGGTGTGCCTTCGCCAGCCTCAGCCGTCTGGAGGAGAGGTGCCTCCCATCTTAGGTCTTTCCTTCAGCTCGAGTGGCCACGGCTTGGCCCAGCTACGTTTCGGAGACGCTATTCGTCATCTCAGCGTCTCTGTAAGGTCATTGGAGGGGATACGATCAACATCTCGTATCTCTTCACCTTTCCTCTCAACATCGATGACCCACCGGTGAGCGGACGGGCCTCCTTTTGAGACGTTTATATAGGCGGTGCAGCCCTTGAAGGCTGCCCGTACTCCTATTCGCATGTGCGCCTGGGCACCCTGCCTGTTTTATGATCTAAGGGTGCCTCTCTGGAGCCATACCACCGGCTCCAGTTCCAACAGTTCCTCTCCCATCTCTGGGATATTGAGATGGATATACAGTCAATAGATGTTAGTAAATTTTATTGTGCAATTTTGGGTTAAGATTTCGTCAGGCCACATCTGAGGAGCCTACGAGTTTTTTTTTGATTATGTGTGATTATCCGACATGAAGTCGACCGTCTCTGGTTTGCTACTTTGTTTTCTTTTGCCGATGTAGTGTTCGGCTGATCATCAGGCTTTCTTCAAGTCGCCTAGCGTCTTTAGTTTGTTGGACATAGGAATGTTTGGTCCCGTCCAAGATATGATGTGGATCCCATTGTCCTTTGGCTGCTTCCGTCTTACTGCTGATTCCGGAGTGATGCTTTAGTTCGCCGTTCGACTTAGAGTTGTACTGGAACTTTCACAATGCAATGTGCTGGTGTTCAACAGGAAACTAACCCATTCAGATGAATTTCTGGCATCTATGTTCCGATTTCCGTGATGTTTTAGAAAACCGACTTGTCTTTTTTGGACTTTATTTGATTAATAACTTTTAATAATTTACTTTCTTCATGATTTTTTTAAATCCGTTTAATTGAGAGTATCTTACTTTTTTTTCTTTTATTTCTTGATGATACTTTGTTAATATTGTTTTGTTTTTCAGGACCTCGACCATGTTGTCCCCGTCTTGCCTGATCGTCACCTCTCATGTCATGTGTCTACCCTTTGGTCTGTCTTGCCTTTCCCGTATCATTCCTCTTAGTGTTATCCCGTCGTATTTAATCTAGCGTTATTTTGTTGCCCGTCCTTCGGATTCCTTGTGGAAGAGGTCTAATGGTTGGATAATTATAATTTTAATCTCTACCTTCTTTTGTGGAGATGCTTATTTGGATATCACTTAACGTTTGTTTGTTTTCTTAGTATCACTTAAGAATTTATGAAAACCTATTTTTTTTTAATTTCCAATATTTGCTTACTTTTTGCTGTCATTTCCTCTTTATTTTTTGCAGTACAAGCATCGCACCTCACCCTTCTAATTGTGTGATCCTCGATCCTCCCTGAGAATTCCTTTTCGGTTTCCACGGTATCGTCCAGTTACTTCTTCTGCATATTCGGATTTTTGACTATACCCGAAGTGGACTTGGTGTACTTTCAACCTTTGTTGCTATTCCAGTATTACCGT
This sequence comes from Rhysida immarginata, assembly GCA_023313115.1. Classification (NCBI taxonomy): domain Eukaryota; kingdom Metazoa; phylum Arthropoda; class Chilopoda; order Scolopendromorpha; family Scolopendridae; genus Rhysida; species Rhysida immarginata. Next base: position 12,241 of record JAHWFO010065948.1, read on the forward strand.
TAGACGGTTTCCGACCTTGGCTTGTTATCTGCTGTCTGCATCATCTACCTATTTTCTGTCAGCTCATAAAGAAAATATTTATTTGGACTTCTTTAGTTTTTCTTTACTGTAAGGTTGTCTTGGGGTATCGAATTATTAACGCATGTGATCTGGGGTTGACGTAACTTATAGTTCGTGGTTTTTTTTTTGACAATTTATTCTTTTAAGTTAACTGGGGGTTAACGCTATTTCTTCATTTTTAACTTCCTTTTAATCTTTATTTACCTGCTGGGCTAGTTCAAGTTAATTTTACTAT
>JAHWFO010065958.1:0-14784 GCA_023313115.1 Rhysida immarginata
ACTTTTTTCTCTTTCTATCGGGGCGCTGGGAATATGTTTATTCAATCGGGCACAAGCACTTTCCTATCGTACCTGGCGTTTATGATCAATAAATTGGGAGTTCTATCAATGAAACTGGTAGAGAATTTACAGCGCAATAAAGGGAGAACAGAGTTTCCGACTAGTTTCGCCATTTATTTCAGGCTTTTTCAAGGATATACACTAGAGGCTTCTCGCCTTTATAGAGGCAGTAACCAAAAGGTGCGGCCAATTTGGATAAAATAAAACTAATGACAGGACAAAAGCAATGAGTAATATAATCTGGGTACAATGATACAGTACGATGACTCGATAAAGGTAGAAAGAAAATAAACTGCGTAGGTGTACCTTGATTGGAATACAGCAAAAGAAGAGAAGAGATCACAAGATAGAAATACCGGGTGGGCAAGAAATAACGTGAGGTGTTCAGAGCTCGCTAGCGGGAATTCTATTAGGCCAAATGCAATACATTTTGGTGTATATACTCAGTAAAAAATGCAGTTTCGATTTCTGCAAAAAAAATAGTACCAAAAGTCGCCGGGGCGCTTATTTCAAGAAAACAATGAATACCTAATTGTCAAATGAACAAATACCGTATAAACCAACTTTAGTAACAACAATAAACAATGTTTTATTTTTAATTACAAATGTGTTTCAATATGACCACCAGTGTGCTGTTCCAATAGCTGCATGCGGTACACGACATTTTCTATGGCAGCTCGCAGCATATCTGCATTAATTAATCTGATATGTAACGTTATTTGATCCTTTAAGGTTGAGAGGTCAGGAACATGTGCTTGATACACGAGGCTTTTCAAATATCCCCATAACCAAAAATCACAAGGGTTGAGATCAGGCGACCTGGGTGGCCATACCATGGGAAATGCACGACTAATTAGTCTGTTGTCTGAAAAACGTTTGCGTCCCCGGCCTGGTTTGGTTTGGTTTGTTTGGTATTAACGTCCTTTTCAACTGCTATGGTCATTTCAGGACGGCGTTATAGGGGCCGCAAAGGTTCTTTAGCGTGCAGCGGGCAAACGATTACACGGGACCAACGGCTTTACTTCCCTTCCGAAGAAAGTGCGTGATCTCAGGATTTCCCCCTGAAAAATCCTCGTCGTCCTCGGCCGGGATCGAACCCGCGTACTCGGGCATCAGAGACGATCACGCAACCGCTGAGCCACCGAGGACGATCGTCCCCGGCCTGGTTGCACTCCTAGAGTTCCGGTAGATTCAAATCGTTCAATCATTTTCCGTAAGTTAGTTATGCTCATCGGTCCTCTTCGTAACGTTTTCAATCGCCGGAATTCACGAAGGGCAGCACTTGCATTGTCGCTCTTCTGATAAAACAACTTGACTAATAACGCCCGGTCAGGCAGAGTAAGCGTCATCGTCAGGCCATTCGTTCGTGAATGATGGGAAATCCTCAGCCTTGCCTTTTATTGTCATGATTGCTCAACACGGAACGCGCTTATGCAAATGTATTCATTGTTTTCTTGAAATAAGCGCCCCCTATAGCAACTTTTGGTACTATTTTTTTTGCAGAAATCGAAACTGCATGTTCCACTAAGTATATACACCAAAATGTATTGCATTTGGCCTAATAGAATTCCCGCTAGCGAGCTCTGAACACCTCATGTTATTTTTTGCCCACCCGGTACACTAACTGGATGAAAGCCGATATCAAATAATTGACTAATATAGAATAATAAAGCTGGTAAACGTAAAAAGACATAAAGAAGGTAAGAGGCAGCACTTGTCCACAAAACAGATTTATTCAGCAATGCATAAATGTACATTTCGACCACTAAGCTGTTAATTTTTCAGTATGCGTCGTTATCTAATTTTTGCGAGGGTATATACAGGATGCTTGAATCATATCTGGCAAAATTTTCAAGAATGGTACAGGGGACCAAAATAAGCATTTTTCGTCATAAAATGTGTGTCTGGAAATGACGCGTTTAAGCGCGGCAGTCGATGAAATCCGGAAATACAGGCGTCATTTCTCCGCTGGGATTTACCACACCATGCATCGCTTTACAAACACAGAACTTGCAAATATCCATAACATAACCTAATCTAACCCACATCACATCTACCAACACTGACAGATCCACTTTCACAAACCTGGCGGTGCACACCCTCGAACGTTTGTCGATTCGTCGGGAATCGTTCACTGTACAGCCTCTGGCAGCTAGTCCGTTTCCGTTCGCTACCCCATACGCCATATGGATATTTGCAAGCTGTGCGTTTGTAAAGCAATGCATACTACTGTAATTCCCAGCGAGGAAATTACACCTTTACGCCCGGAAGTCATCGTCTGCCGCGCTTAAACGCGTCATTTCCGTACACATTCTATGACGAAAAATCCTCTACCACTCTTTAATTGCCAGATATAAGGGTCGTACAAATGAAAACGAAAATTTGTGTGGGAAAAAAAAAGACTGCGAAACCCCACGTGCAAATTGAACAATAGGTTGCAAGTGTTACATCACGTGAGAAAGAACGATAGCTCGCGCGGAGTCAACGAAATAGGGGCAGAGAGCAGTAATTCGTTTTTTGACATGTGAAGGAGTTTCAGTTTCTGAAATTTATCGTCATATGCAGAACGTCTATGGAAATGACTGCCTAATCTTCACTCGGTTTGGGCATGGAGCAAGATGTTTTCGGAGGGACGGTCATCATTGCAAGATGATCAACGACCTGGACATGCAAACCGCGCCATCACGGATGATCCCAAAGCCAAAATTGACGCTGTCCTAAAGGAAAACAGAAGAGTGACAATCGATGTCGTGATTGCTAAAACTGGCCTTAGTCGTGGAACTGTTTACTCCATTATCAGGAACCATCTGCACTACAGAAAAATCTGTGCTCAACGGGTCCCGCATCATTAGACATCAGAACAACTTGGTATTCGAATGGCCATGTCCCTGCAATATTTGACTCGCTATGAACAGGAAGAAGAGAGTTTTCTCGACAGAATCATTACAGGGGATGAAAATTGATGCTTTCATTTCCAGCCCGAAAGCAAACGTCAAAGTATGGGTCACTACCCCCGAAAAAATCAAAAGCAATCGCAAACAGCACGGGGAAGGTGATGTTGATCGTGTTTTTTGATCGCAAAGGCCCGATTTTACTGGACTTTCTTGAAAAAGGCACCACAGTTAACGCAGCATGATATGGGGAAATATTGAAGGCACTGTGCGCGGCATCAAATGCAAGCGTCCTGAACTTCTTACAGAAGGAGTGCTTCTTCTCCACGACAACGCGCGTCCTCACACCTCGTAAGCAACGGTAGACCTTATCAAAAAGTTCAACTGGGAAGCAACGCAGCATCCATCTTACAGCTCTGACTTATCCCCATGTGACTTTTAGGTGTTTGGGATCTTAAGAAACATCTGAAAGGCCGCAGGTTTTAGTCGGACGATGAAGTGAAGGAAGAGGTTTTGGAATGGTTCCACATGCAGCCGAAAGACTTCTTCCATAAAGGAATTACATGCCTTGTTACACAGTGGAATAAATGCCTTAACGCATTTGGAGAGTATTTTTAAATTCCTTTTATACACTTTGGATAAAATAAATAATTTTCGTTTTCATTTGTACGACCCTTATATTATCCGAGCACCTTGTATACTGATGGGGGACCAATCAGGAGTTGAGCCTATTTTCCAAAGTCGGGCTGGTTCTCCAGTGGTCAACCAGGAACTGACAAGAAGTCTGTTTCCTGACTGGTCTTAAAACAAAATAAGGAAAATTACAATAAAGGAAAAATGTTTATCACAATAAAGGAAACACAATTACTTTATATGGTTTAATAATCCGGTCCAATTAACAAGCTTTTATGTGCTCCTGCCTTGGTTCAGGATGGCATTTGGATATCTCAAAGGATTCCAAAAAAATTAGAATACAATGGTTATCAGTTGTGTGAAGGTTTTTAAAATAACCTTTCACTACTACATGTCCGCTGATTAGATTTATTGGGTGAATCCAGATTTTTCAGGTCTATGGTTTTTCACATAGCTGAAGTGATCGTTAATTTTAGTGGCTCGTGCAATGTCAAGTATCTGGGACCAATCAGGAGAAAGATGACCAGAATTAACGATCTGAACTGTTGGTTCGGTGACATAAAAAATTCGCCCTCTTCAACCCCAGACCTCCAGTCTCATTTCGGCCCAAGAAATGGGTCTCTTCCAATGAGGATGCTCTTCCCCATTTCTTCCGTATAACTAAGTTTCTTTCTTCGTTTGGGCACTATATCTCCTTCCGTTCTCCCCCCTTCCCTGTTTACGTACATTGAACCCTCTCTCCCGTACAAGTATCACCATTTATTTCTGTCACCTAGGCTCCACAGCTTGCGACAAGTTTTACATAGGATTTTCATCCCATAACTTCGCTGTCCGTTTTAAAGAATATATGACATTATTCCAGAAGAAAGACGACGCAACGTGATGTCCATTCTCCACCTTTGTAATGACCCTTTCAAGATCGCAAAATAAAATCATTGCATTGGAACCGTGATACGTTAAATTGTTATAATCCACACATTATTAAGTATGCATGTTACCTATATAAGTTTCAGTTCGGAATTTTTTATCGCTTTTGCTAGTCAGAAGCCACACATTCTAAGCTAGTCTTTCACTTCAAACATCTGTCATCAAAAGTTGCGATTGCATCATGTATCCTTGTATCCTTTGCTTTATATCATCTATGGAATTTTTAGGTGTTGCATAAACATGTTTTGGGGTTTTTGAAAATGTTCGACAAATACTTTAAATTGACTTTTATACAGTCATTCTCAAAAGTATAAATCCACCCCTAAAAGCGGTAGTTTTTCAACATTTAAGGAATTACTTTTTTCATTTTAAGTGTTGATGTTTTACCTTTTTTCATGGGTTGATGGATTGTTTTTAGATAAACACAGATATGCCAAGCCATTGTTAAAAATGTTGCGCCTAATCCTAGCGATGCATGCGGTAAATTCAAACGCAACGAAATGTTTATTCATTTAGTATATCTGTGGTTTACCGCATACACCGCTAGGTTATGGCGCAACACTTTTTAACAATGGCTTGGCACATCTGTATTTATCCTTAATCTGTGGTCGAGGCTGCTTCGGTCCATTCTGACATGGTTCTCGACCTTCTTTAAACTTTCGCACCCATGAACGCACATTTTTAACATTCATAACGCCTTCATCGCATATGTGACTCAACTGGCGATGAATTTCGATGGGTGTTTCACCCCGCAAGTGCAGAAAATGAATTATTACACATTGCTCTTGTAAACTAAACTTCGTCATTTTAAGTATATGAAACATCGTTCATGGCAACGAGATTAATATTATTAGAGTGGAAAATAACTGATCATCAGCGCCACCACTATGAAGCAGTTATAACTTGCACGTGTCGACCTCAATTGCTGCTTATTTAACCTCAACTGTTAAGTTGCTCATATTAATAATATAAGCTAAGTTTAGACTAAATTTATTTCCTGCATGCAGCACCATGATAAATATGATTGTAATAAACCGAATGTTTATTTTCTTATTCTCATATTTCAAGTTTTTACCTCAACTGTCAATTAGCTTCAAACATGGCGTCGTTATTTCCACTCTAATAATATTAATCTCGTTGGTTCATGGCAACGCGCACGGTATCACGCCGTTCACGGTATAGTGCTGCCATCTATGTTAGTCGAAATATTTCTCGCAAAATTTTAAAAGGCATCCAGATCTTTCTACTCACTCTCACTGCAGAGAAAAAAATTTGGAGGCCTTATAACTTGAACGCACCTCGTACATGTGATTATGTGCTAAATTTTTAATGCTCGATTATATTATTTTTATTTGTCATCGCCTGTCTTTTGACGTTTTTCTTTTCAACTGTTAATTGTAAATAAGTTACTTTACACAGCAAATTCTTTTTTTTTCTATGCGAATGCCATTCGCTCGGGTTAAGCTAGTAACTGAAAATGAAATTTTAATCGGAAACGTCCAGTTATTCTTTCATTGATCAAAGATCACTGAATGTATTACGGACATCAGTTATACAAAAAAATTAAATACATATATTGCAGGATAATCGCAGGAGGGACATATTTAAAGCGTTGGTGTTTTAAGTCCAATAATGAAACATCCATTCTGTGATATTCAACTATTTGGCCTACACGATCTTCGGGGTTTTAATCTCCAAAGAAACAACTGTTCGGAATTTTTCAACCACTGCTCGAGAAGCCTCGAGAAATGCAAATATCAGCAAATTGAGATCACAATTTGGTAGATATATTGGGATGCCCATAAATTACGTATCGCAGGAAGGTGGGGAGGGGGATTAGATCTCGCGTTACATAAAGCTTTTTCAGAAATTTATTTGAGACTACATTTACAGTATGGTTAAAATTATGAAACCACGAACCAAGAGATTATGTTAACAAACGAGTCTGAGTTAGTTTGTTTTTCAAAAATATTATCAAACATGTAGAATTTTTGTTAGAATCACTCAAAGTCTTAGAGTTTTTATATAAATTTCATTATAAATAAATTTTTATGATAAATAGTCGTATTTTTCTCTAAAGGCAACACGATCATTCACCATAGAGATTTAACAGATATTTAGACAAAAATGATTTTACCGCCAAAGCGGATAAAAGGAGCACATTTTCGTGTTATGGATACATAGAATTAACTTACATTATAAAAACACTTTAGAGAAAATATATAAATATGAAAATTAAATTGTAAATTACTATTTAAGTAAACTAATGTAAAGAGAGAATTTAAACGAATAAACTTGAAGAACTGAAAGGGTAAATGGAAAGTGAAGTTATTCTTTATATACGAGGGGTGAACAAAAAGTAAGGTTATAAAGCTAGCAGTTAAACGTGTACATTTTATTTCATACAAGCAATACAGCCAACTGATAGTACATACATTAGGTTATTTTTCGACACAGTCTCTATATCGGTTTAGGCACTTGTCGATTCGTGGAATGACTTTGACTATTCCCTCCTGGTAAAAATCCTGTCCTTGCGTGTTCAGCCACGTTGTCGCGAAGTGTTTCACCTCCTCGTCTGAAGCGAATCGTCGGTCTCCTTAGGTGCTCCTTCAAGTGAGGAAAGAAGTGAAAGTCGCTTGGAGCGAGGTCCAGGCTGTTCGATGATGTCCTAGCGAAACTGTTACAACTGTGTGGTGGTCTTCCGGGCTGTATGAGGTCGTGCGTTGTCGTGAAGGAGGATGACGCCCTGAAGTCCTGGCCGTGAGAAGCCGTGAGAAGTCCTGGCCGTTTCGGACAATGTGGTTGAACACGTAAAGACAGGATTTTTACCAGAAGGGAATATTTAAGCTCATCCCAAGAAATGAAAAGTGCCTAAACCGAAATGGAGACTATTTTTCAACATAATGTATATACTATCAGTTGGCTGTATTGGTTGTATGAAATAAAATGTACATGTTTCACTGCAGGCTTTGTAAACCTTACTTTTTGATCAACCCTCGTATTTGAACAAATAAAAGTTCTTTAAATTGAAGGCATTCCTACAAAATGTTAAACGAAGTGAGCCTCATTTGCTGAAGCGTTCTGTATAAGCATCTATTATTATTTTTTTCATATTCTATCGTTTGTTTCTACGTTATCATCTGCCATTGAAGCAAGCGATTAGCTACTTGCAATTAGCAATATGTCTCACAGTAACTAGTTTTGGATAATATTAGAACCGAACAGCAATATGCTCTTGATACGTATAAGCTATGGATAATGTAACGACCCAAAATTTTCCGCTCCGACTTTCGGCGGAATGTAATCGCTAAAATAAAATTTAAAAAAAATCTGTTGTGAGCACCACGTGACTTCCTTCTACGCTTATTAAATTACATATACCCATTTTTGCTGCACTTCATTAAAACTTAGTTCATTTGAACATGAGATACGATCCTCCAATTCTTTAATAAAGTTACACAATTAATAAAATATTAGTTTTTATTAATATCAAATTTTTATACACTTGAATTTATAAAAATTCACCCAGGTCGCAGAATTTTTCCTTCCATTTTTCGATAGAAAAATATTCACAAGTACTTGTTTGGCTCTGAAATCTTAAAATTGAAAAATTTTCTGTCTGTATGTATGTACAAATTTTGGTGTGTAAATTGGTATACCGGGTGATTCAGTCAATTTCTGATCATTTCACTCGAATGACGTGCCATATCGAATTTCTAAATAGTTGGAGTTTGTATTGTTGCAACGACGCTGCATGAAAATCGTATTGTTGAAAAATGGCGCCCGCTTTATCAACAGGTTGTCGAATGGGTATTTCGAGACAAAATCACCTGTAACCGTGCAAAGAAAGTTCCGGAAGGAGTATAAGTATCGAGACACACCAGGCAAGCAAGCAATCATGGATTTTGTCAAGCAATTACGTGCCACTGGATGTGTTAAAGGCAAGAAAAAAGGTGGGAGCGAAGCTCGTGTTCGAACGGCCGAAGTTGTCGAAAATGTTCGCACAAGGTTGGTCGATTCCCCTACCAAAAATCTGTTCGCCGCCTATCCATTGAAGAAGGGCTGTCGTATACCACGAGAAAGGATGTACACCTGTTCCCGTATAAGATCCATGTTTATCAGGAGTTAACAGACACTGGAAGACAGAAGCGACAACAATTTGCGATGGAGTTTGGAGCAGAAATGGAAGCCAATCAGGACATTGCGGACAACCTCTGGGTGTCAGATGACGCCTTCTTCCATCTGTCAGGTAACGTTAATAAACACAACGTTCATTTTTGGGGTTTTCAGCATTCTCATGAGATCCATAAGTCACCTCTTCAGCCACGAAAGGTTATGGCTTGGTGCGCGATTTCCAAAAGAGGCATCATTGGTCCGTTCTTTTTTGAGGGGACCGTAACGTCACAGGCTTACCTTAACATGTTGGAAACCTTCTTCATCCCCGAGCTGCGAAGGAGGCGTATACCGCTTCGACATCAATGGTTTCAACAGGATGGGGCTAGGCCTCACACAGCTGATAAAGTGCTAGACTTTCTCAATCAGTAATTCGGAAATCGATAGGTTTCCAGATCGATTCGGAGGTAGCTTTTTTTGGACCCCTACGAGTCCTGACCTAAACCAATGTGATTTTTATCTCTGGGGGTTCCTTAAAGACAGTGTGTTCACTAGAGCACCAAGACCCCTAGACCAGCTGCGACAAAGCATCGTCGACTGCTGCACCCTTGTGGATGCAGAAATCCTGGATAGAGTTATGAACAACTTCACCATTCGGCTGCGAGCAGTTCAAAACTGTCGTGGTGGCCACATTGAGCATATCATCAAGACTTTTCCACGAGATAAAAACTCCGTACCGCCTAAAATATCATACTGAAATGCTAAGTTTGTAAACATTAATGGGTCAAGAAATCATAGTACTGAAATGGTCAGAAATTGATTGAATCACCCTGTATTTCACCAATTGGGAGTTATAATTTAATTTTTTGACATCGGTCTGTTTACCTACAAGTGTAATTTTTCCGGGCAACGCCGGGTACCTCTGCTAGAATATATATAGATAAAGAAGGATGTTTGTGGGTTTGTTTGCTTGTTTCTTGTATAAATCTACAGTTTTATTCTGATCTTGATGAAATTTTGCATACTTCACCTTCGAAGCATGAGGAAGGTCACTGTCTACCTCAGATTTCGAAATGATAATAACTATCGATAATAAATCGGTATTCAATATGATGACAAGGCATATTAATGAGAAATATCTCATGACCAACAATGCAAGGCAAATTTTGTGCAGTAAAAGTGATCAACAACGGTACCAACACGCAATTCACAAATACTCTGCACGTACCAAAAATATATACCAACAATACAAGGAAAAGTTTGTGCAATAATAAATATCAACAATGGTATCAACACGCAATGCACCACACTATACAGGGATCAACGATTTATATCTCATGACCAACAATGCAAAACAAAGTTTTTGCAATTAGATAAGTTTCAATTTGTAACAGTGCATAGAATTCCTGTTATTTAGGCTTTTCTTAGAATTGAGAGTTCTTAGTACTTAACAATTTCTTGAAATTTTTTTAAAAATGACCATGAACTGGAGATAATGGAGAGTTAGCAGACTATTGAGAAAGAGTGGAAAGACGACAGAGGAAGCACTCCTTTAGCTTCGTGCTGTAATGAGCAAATGGTAAGCATGTCAATAAAACAATCGGCGATCGCTAGGCTACACAAAGTGATGAGTGGCCAAGTTTTGCTTCAATACATCAAGAGAAGAGTGGGAATTCCAAGAACATCAAGTATACATCTAAAGTAAGATTACGTGACTAAGAAATTATTTAGACTAGCAGTGGCATACCTTGAGAGGTCCATACATTGTGAGCTTTTAACATTTTTTTTTTTTTTGGAATTTTCATTAAGAATTTTTACTGTATTAATTCTAAGCGTTTTCATATGTTTATTTTTAAGATAAATTAATCCAAAAAAAAAGAGTTCAAGCCACGGCGGGGTTATCACCTAGTTTATTTGGTAGCACGGCAGATCCAAACATTTCATAAAAATACATTTTGATTATATTCTGTGTGAACGTGGATATTTTGGAAACTGAGATGCTGATAATGCAATGATTGAACGTTCGTTTCTAAGAATTATTAATGATGAGCATAAAATGATGATGAAGTGACAGGACATAAATAAGGGAGCATCTATGAGGATGCAAAGAAGTCACACGTGTCTCCCTTGAGTTCCCTATCAAACATCCAGACGACTGGCAAAAATGTATGCCCCTGTAAAGGAAGGAAAAAGAATGAGTACTAGTCAGAGAAACTCGGCAGCTAGAACAGAAAAAACTATACGGACATTTGAAACATCTAAACAATGGGAGTTTCGAATAGAGCAAGAGGGTATAAAAGCTTTTACGTCAAGGGCAAGAAAAACTTGGGTCTAAAGTATCCAGTAATGTTCCGCGGTGGTGAAGATGGATATCATTTTAATTTTAGGCAAGTAAAATAAAGTTCCGTTATATCGCCTAGAATTCCTGTTTTTCTGATTTTTCTTAGAATGGATGTTGCATTGATTGAGTTATTATTTAACCAGTTTGGAGTTATAATTTAACTTCTTGAGATTGTTCTGTTTACCTACAAGTGTAATTATCCCGGGCAACACTGGGTCCTCTGCTAGTCTATATATATAAAAGTATGTTTATTTGTGGGTTTGTTTGTTTCTTTCTTATACAAAGCTACATTTTTATTCCGATCTTGATGAAATTTTGCATACTTGACCTTCAAGCCACGAGGAAGGTCACTGTCTATCTCAGATTTCGAAAAAATTATAATTATCGATAATAAATCGATATTCATTAAGATGGCAAGCCATATTAATGAGAAATATCTGATGACCAATAATGCAAGGCAAAGTCTGTGCAAAAATAGTTATCAACAATGGTATCAACACATAATTCACAAACACTCCGCACGGACCAATAATATACTAGGTCTTTACAATTAAAGTTCCATTTTTACATGGCCATGAAAAAAAACTACTGGACCAAAAGCTTGGGAATGGCGCTCTATGGACCTTAAAAATATTTTACACGAGGGCATGGGAAGTTCATACCCACCCAAAACAATTAGTTCAAAAGGTCACCACCAGCATGGAATGGCGCTCTATGCAATATTCGTATACGAAATTAGACACGAAGACAGTTTACCAAGTCTTTAATCGTTACTAAAATTAGCTACATGTTGAATGTGGCCTCCACCATTTACTGAAAGCAGGTTACACCGGATTACTGCATTCTCAACTGTAGCTCGTAGCATATCAGGAGGAATTTTGCGCACCTGTCGGCGTATCGCATCTTTTAGTTCCGCCAAATTCCTGACGTTATCACCATAAACAGTGGCTTTGAGGTAACCCCAGAGTCAGAAGTCACAGGGGTTGATATTTGGTGACCGGGGTGGCCAAGAAAGGGGGAAGGTTCGGCCTATAATCCGTTCATCTGCGAAATGTTGCTGAAGTAACTGTTTGACATATGTACCAATATGAGGTGGAGTCCCATCCTGCATAAAAATCGTTGTGTCTAAAATGCCACGTTTCTGAAGTTCTGGTATCACAAAACTTCTTAGCATCGACGCCATGCGAGCAGCAGTCACAGTGCATGTCACGAGTCTATCTCTCGACTGCTCTTCAAAAAAATGACTACAAATATCAGAAAGGATCTGTACTTACTACTAACGAAGTGAGTGGTGGTTTTGCAGTATAAAAGATGTCAGTATAAAACTGCAAATGTCATAAGGTATTTCTCATTAATATGCCTTGTGAGAATATCGATTTTTTTCAATAACTAGCTGTTTTACCCGGCGTTGCTCGGGCTCTTTCTTGATGAAATGTTGCAATTTCTGTGTGTGAATATTCAGATAAAGAACACATGAAAAAAGCTTCGATTTTTCTTAGAACGAATTCATGTATTAGATTCTGCTAAAGGGTCGTATATGGAAAAGCCATCCATTGGGACCTTTTTAAAGGAAATATTTTTGAATTATCAACATGATTTTCTCTATTTAAATTGAAAGCTTTTTTCGTTGTTGGGGCTCAAATTCAAAGAAATTTTCATTCACATGAATGTGAATGCACAGCTAAAATGAACACATGAACGAAGTTTGAAATTATAAACCATTAAGGAATGACATAACCAAATACCAAAAGGCTCAACTAAATCATTCAACCATATTTTTCAACTGCCCTATGTTGACATTGAAAGTTTCTAATGGACCATAACGATACCATTAAATCACATAAATTTGAACCAATTTCAATTATCATTAATTTTACGTTGTATTCATCATTACACTTCAATACGACTTGGTTCATATACATGTCATATCTAAGCATTAGAAGTTCCAATGAACCATAATGGTTCCACTAAACCAGGTGCCTTTGACCAATTTCGACTATCATTAATTTGACGTTATATTCATCATGACACATCATTCCAAATTGTTTTATATATAACATGCCATATCTTAACATTGAAAGTTTCAAAAAACCATAATGGTTACAATAAACCAGGTGCCTTTGAACAAATTTCGACTATCATTAATTTTACGTTATATTCATCCATGACACATCATTCCAAATTGTTTGATAAATATAACATGCCATATCTTAGCATTGAAAGTTCCAATGAACCATAATGGTTCCAGTAAACGAGGTGCCTTTGAACCAATTTCGATTATCATTAATTTGACGTTATATTCAACCATGACACATCATTCTAAATTGTTTGACATATAATAAGCCATATATTAGCTTTGAAAGTTCCAATAAAGCATAATGGTTCCAGTAAACCAGGTTCCTTTAAACCAATTTCCACTATAAATTATTTTACGTTATAATTCATTCATGACAAATCATTCCAAATTGTGGTTTTTGCAGCGTTCTGGACCACTGTGCAGTGATAGCATAAAGCACCTTTCAGTACTTAATAATAGCAAAAAGTTAAGTTTAAAAATACCAAACACTACTTTTCAAATCTCCCAATAGATGGCGACACAAAATTGAAACTAAAACCATGCACGAAAAATTGTTATAAAATGCTCCCAAAGGATGGCACTGCCATCTGAATATCGATTTTTATTGAATAATTTCGAAAAAAAAATTTTTCGAGAAATGTTAGGTAGAGAGGTCAAGTGTGCTTAATTTCATCAAGATCACAATAAAACTATAAATTTGTATAAGACACAAACATATATACATACATCCATTTTTATATATATAGATTATTATTTTTCGAAATCTGAGGTAGACAGTGACCTTCCTCATGGTTTGTAGGTCAAGCATGGAAATTTCATCAAGATCGGAATAAAGCTGTAGATTTGTATAAGAAACAAACAAACACAACCACAACCCACCCACAAACATCCCGACTAGAAGAGGTACCCGGCGTTGCCCGGGATAATTACACTCGTAGGTAAACAGAACAATATCAAAAAATTAAATTATAACTCCCAATTGGTTAAATAATAACTCAATCAATACAACACAGAGCAAAGGGACTATCTATTCTACGAAAAATACGAAAAACAGGAATTCTAGGTGATATACCGGGACCAAAGTTTTTTTTGCTCTTGACGTAGAAGCTCTTGCTCTATTCGAAACTCCCGTGGCTCAGATGTTTCAAATGCCCGTATAGCTTTTTCTATTTTCGTTGCACAGTTTCTCTGACCAATACTCGTTCTTTCTCTTTCCATTCCAGGCACATAACTTTTTGCCAGTCGTCTGGACGTTTGATATGGAACTCAAGGGAGACACGCGTGACTCCTTCGCATCATCAATAGACGCTGTTCTGTCATTGAATCATCATTTTATGCACATTATTAATAATTCTTGGAAAGGAACGTTCAGTCATCGCATTATCAACATCTCAGTTTCCAAAATATACACATTCCAACAGAATGTAGTCAGAATGCATTTTTATGAAATGTTTGGATTTGATGTGGTACCAAATAAGCTAGGTGATAATCCCAGCGTGGCTCGGACTTTTTCTTTTTTGGATTAAATTTAGCAATATCTTAAAAATAAACACATGAAAACGCTTAGAATTAATACAGTAAAAATTAATAATGAAAACTCGGAAAAAATGTTTAAATGTTGACAATGGATGGACCTCTCCCTGCATGCCGCTGCTAACCTAAATAATTTCTTAGTCACGTAATCTTACTTTAGATTGATGTTGCTGCAAAAACTTGGCCATTCATCTCTTTCTGTAGTCTAG
>JAHWFO010065996.1:2772-12961 GCA_023313115.1 Rhysida immarginata
TCATACACCTATTGTGTCGGGGAAATTAGACTTCACTCAAGAAAAAGATCAACCTGAAGAAACCGAGATGAAGCCGCCATATCCATACAAAGAATTGATCGGTAGCCTCATGTACCTAGCAACGGCTACACGCCCAGATATCGCTTTCATAGTAAGTGCTCTCAGCCAATTCAATGATAAATTCAATAAAAGCCATTGGATGGTTGCGAAACATGTTTTACGGTATCTTAAAGGAACCTCCGAGTTGACCCTCAAATTCCGAAAATCCAGAAGTGGTCTCGTCGGATATGCAGATGCAGACTGGGGAAGCTGCGTGATTGATCGAAGATCGTACACTGGTTACGTGTTCATCTTGGGAGAAGCTGCTATCTCATGGGAAAGTCATAAACAAAGAACTGTAGCCCTCTCGTCTACAGAGGCCGAATATATGAGCCTATCGGATGCGATGAAAGAAACCATCTACTTGAACTTTCTCAACGAGGTCAACCCTTCCCAGACTCCTGAAGTGACCGTGTACTGTGACAATCAAGGAGCTGCTAAACTAGCCAAAAATCCAGTGATTCACAATAGATCGAAGCACATAGACATCAGATATCACTTCATACATGAAGCGTTGTGCAATCAACCTATTGCAGTGAAATATATTCCTACAGAGGACATGTTAGCTGACATGCTGACTAAACCCCCTAGCCACTCCCAAGCATCAAGCCTGTTGCGATGGCATTGGACTCAAAAACTTTTCCTATTCAGAGACTTTCAATTGAGAGGGGGTGTTGGGGATTGTTACAATTAAAAGCCACGCGTGCATGCAATAGATATTGAACCATTGTTAATGCCGCGAATCTCGTGTACAATTACCTTTTTCTCTTTTCTATTATGTTAATAAAATGCGTTATCGAATGTTGTTTTTAAGACTGTTAATCGTTTAAACTCTGCACAATTCCTACAGAAGGTTTGTTCCTCGAATATCCAGTTTCAAGGTCCAAACTCACTACGGCAAAATTTCGATGTGTGAGGTGAGATTTCTCCTCAGCATTTTAAGGTAGCTATTCAGCTACCTTAAGGAGTGTTTTCTCCTCAGAGCGAGGAAATTCAAAATGGACGACCTCACTCGCTTCGAAAGGCGGTGCCATCGTCGAGATCGTTTAGATCTCCTCAGAGAAATGCGATTGTGAGATCTCATTAATCTATGGAGCGTTTAGACCAAGAACAATTCAAGAAGAAATATCGGCTGGCAAAAGAAACTGTTGTGTCAGTTATCAGGGAAACCAGCGACAGCATTAGTGGAACGCGGGACAAAGGGGGGGGGGACCTCACCGCGTTTTTCAGCTTCTCATCACCTTGCGTTTCTTCGTAACAGTAAATAAACTATTTTTGTGTAATAAGTAGATTAAATAAATCTCTATTAGATTTGAGAAAAAATAGTAAGTTACTCTCTTTCATATACATAAATTTTTATGTTTAAGGTTGCTTCCAATCGATATAGGCCTACTTGAATTCCCACAGTCGACGATAAGCAACGTTATCAAGCGATGGCCGGCCGGCTTGTATAAGGTTTCCCCGGCAAGACGTAGCGGTTGGCATGAGGGTGGGAGGTTACAATATATTATGTTCGTAGAATGAAATAATAAAAAATTATTATAATACAGAACTAAACGTGTTTTTGGAAGAAGCGACTAATAAAGCAAAGCATTTGCAATAAAATACTCACTTTGTTAATTTTCCAAATGAAAGCATTTAGATTTTGTCCAGTACATAAATGCCACATGCAAACCTTATATTTAAAAAGAAAATAAAGGACAATAATAGCAAATTGGTAATTGAACTTTTAATAAACCTACGCATTTCGTGGTAATCACATCATCAGGGTAGGACACAACTACATTCGGTCCAGGAATGTTGTCAGTATTTATGGCCTTACCCCTCCAATCAGAAACAAGTTCCAATAGAGGGGTTTACATGAGGTGCAATACATCCATTGGTCACAAGCATAAAATAGTATTAACATTAAGACATTATACTTCATTGGCAAGAACAGTAAAAGGACAGTGGAATATAATTAATTCAACCAATTACAATAAAATATAAAAAATAAAAAATATACGAATAATTCATAAAAATCAAAAATCTAAAAAAATATAGTATCGATTGTTCATGTGGTGAATCTTATAAGCGGAGAGGTAATTCTGAAAGTATCGACATTTATTATCGATGTTTTTAATCGATGTCTATTATGCATTATCTCTCTGGGTGTTCCTTAACACATCATTAACCATATCTAATAACGAATTATTAATAAAATTTGTTTGATTGTTCACCATAAGTTTCTCGCCTGCTTTAACGCATTTTCTAATTTCCAGGGCCTTAAAAGTCAATATCCGTTTAGGGTCACGCTCCTTCTTGACAATGGTCATTATGTCTTCGATGGCGCCGAACCGATGTTTGTTTTTAATGAGGTGGACGGCAAAAGCCGATTTGCCATCGTTGTTAATCCAAGACCTGCGGTGTTCATCATATCTTTCCTTAAATGACCTCCTGGACGATACTATGTAAAACGCTCCACAATTGGGGCAAGATAATCTGTACACACCACAAGACACGTATCCATCTTGAACTTCATTGTTGCTAATCTTCGGATTGAGTATATAGCCACATTTGTTTTTCGTCTTATGCGCAATCTTGATATTTTTATTACGGAATAGATTGCTAATTCTTGTCACTTCCGGTCCCGTGTAAGTGAAGACTGCGTACTTGTGGCCATTGTCTTCGCTTGGCTTGTTGGTTCTCGGCCGTCTAGTCCTTTTCAATATTGACGATGTAATTGCATCAGGAAACAAGTTGTTTCTTGCCAAGTCTAAGGTAAGGCGTATCTCCTCCTTCCTGTCCTTAGCCGTAATGGGGTAATTAAGTGCCCTGTTGAAATTGTAGCCAATGGCCGCACTTTTGTGCTGCGGTGGGTGGTTTGAGTCATATCCTATGATGCTACCTGTAGTTGTTGGTTTCCGAAATATACTATAATCCACATGTTTTATATCCTTCCTTTTGGTGATCGTAAGGTCTAGGAAATTTATGGAACCTTGTTCTTCTTTTTCCATTGTGTATGTCATGTCTTGATGGAAATCATTGAAGATAGATAACACTTCATCCGCAGAAACCTTAGTGGTATCGATAACTATTAAAGTATCGTCAACATATCTTGTGTAAAAAACAATTTTACCTTGTTCTATGAGTGGCATGACATGTCTGTCTTCTAATTCTTGGAGGAACTCCTCCGACATCGTAGCACTAATCGGAGACCCCATGAGAACTCCTGTGGGCATATAGTAGAATTCATTTGCGAATTGAAAATAATTCTGTTCTTGTATTTTCATCAGGGCGCTTTTTACATCTTCCCGAATGGCCTCATCCACCTTGTTCGCAGTGAGCCTTTTGTCAATTATATCAATTGTTTCCATAAAAGGAATGTTGGTATATAAGTTCACTATATCTAAAGATACAAGCATAAACCGATCTTCCATCACTATAGAGCTGAGTTGAGTGGTAAGTTGCCCACTGTTCCGAATAGCATATCGGTTCAATCTTGGCGCGACTGCATTGTTGACCTTTGTAATCTTCTTGGCTAAACAATAAAATGTCGAGTTCACACAGTTAACCACTGGTCTAATAGGCTTACCTTCCTTGTGAACTTTTACAAGTGCCCTGATGCGGGGTGGTACTGGCTGTCCATTGAATTTAAATTTGCTCCATTCTTTAAACAAAGTAGATGAGAAACTGTTTTTGACTGACCTTATGGATTTCAAAAATCTTTGGGTGGGGTCCTTTCCAATTCTTGTAAAACCATTGCTGTTGATAAATTCTAATGTCTTCCTATTGTAATCTTCGTTGTATGTGATGACTGCTGCGCCTCCTTTGTCTGCCTCGACTATCCTGGCATCGTTCACCTCGAGCTTCTTTTTTATTTTCCGTGCTATGTCATTCATCGGGTCATTCCGTGCATTCTTCATGATTCCATTGATCTTCTTGATTTCTTGGGCTGCTGCCGCTCTCGTTATATTCCTTTCTTCAATCGGTAATAGCCCTATAGCTTGTTCTATCTCCATTGCAAAGTTCAGATACTCTCTTTCACCAAGAGGCCGTCGCAAATTATGTTTCAATCCTTTCTGCAGGAAGTGACAAGAATTAGCAATCTATTCCGTAATAAAAATATCAAGATTGCGCATAAGACGAAAAACAAATGTGGCTATATACTCAATCCGAAGATTAGCAACAATGAAGTTCAAGATGGATACGGGTCTTGTGGTGTGTACAGATTATCTTGCCCCAATTGTGGAGCGTTTTACATAGTATCGCCCAGGAGGTCATTTAAGCAAAGATATGATGAACACCGCAGGTCTTGGATTAACAACGATGGCAAATCGGCTTTTGCCGTCCACCTCATTAAAAACAAACATCGGTTCGGCGCCATCGAAGACATAATGACCATTGTCAAGAAGGAGCGTGACCCTAAACGGATATTGACTTTTAAGGCCCTGGAAATTAGAAAATGCGTTAAAGCAGGCGAGAAACTTATGGTGAACAATCAAACAAATTTTATTAATAATTCGTTATTAGATATGGTTAATGATGTGTTAAGAAACACCCAGAGAGATAATGCATAATAGACATCGATTAAAAACATCGATAATAAATGTCGATACTTTCAGAATTACCTCTCCGCTTATAAGATTCACCACATGAACAATCGATACTATATTTTTTTAGATTTTTGATTTTTATGAATTATTCGTATATTTTTTATTTTTTATATTTTATTGTAATTGGTTGAATTAATTATATTCCACTGTCCTTTTACTGTTCTTGCCAATGAAGTATAATGTCTTAATGTTAATACTATTTTATGCTTGTGACCAATGGATGTATTGCACCTCATGTAAACCCCTCTATTGGAACTTGTTTCTGATTGGAGGGGTAAGGCCATAAATACTGACAACATTCCTGGACCGAATGTAGTTGTGTCCTACCCTGATGATGTGGTTACCACGAAACGCGTAGGTTTATTAAAAGTTCAATTACCAATTTGCTATTATTGTCCTTTATTTTCTTTTTAAGTCTTTCAGCAAATTAGTCCAAGATGCAACCATAAAACCTTATATGCTCGACACGTAAACCGGAGTTATAGCATTTCAGACAAATTTTTTTCTTATAATAAATTTTATTATCAATCTTATTGGATCGCAAATATTCAATCAGTACGTTTGATGCTTTTGAGATAATTTCCATTAAAAAATTGAAATCGTGAGATCGTGGCCCTATCACAATCTATTAAAAGATTTCTGTATATTATTATAAAGATTATAAACTATCCTGTTAGTGATTATTTTATTATAAAAAATTTATTAATATAATTTGTTTATTATATAATCCATCAACAATTATGTTTGACCAGTGAAAAATTTTCTTTTTTCCCCGGCCATTAGAAGAAAAGTTATCAGTTGTAGTTATCAGTCAGGAGAAAACATTCATCTGACAAAGGGACATCTCGCAAAAGGGTTGCTAACCAAAATCTCGCATCTGGTTGTTATTTCTAACTTAAAAATAGATTCAAGTATCCCACGAGCATAGATTGCTTAGCAACGTGACGCTTTCCCCGCCAAAGTTTCGTCGTTTCTGTTAAAAATACTCTCAAACCAATAACTAGTTTTCTTGAGGAGAGGTTGAAGGACACCTCATATAAGGAGGGAAAGAAAATGCAAGCTTGAACTGAATCAAATTTTTTCGAGGAGACCTTGCACCTCATTCCTTACGTGGAGACCTTGTTCCTTCATCAAGGAGGAGAAACAGTGATACCACCCTTAAACAGACCTACTGTTAATGAGATAAATCAAATCACAGCATCTCTTCAGAATCCAGCACAAGCTATACTTGCTGTTCATACAGAGTTTGATCATACTTATACTTCAACAAAATCTTGATAAAAATAATTCCCAAATTTTGCCCCCTATTACACAAAGAATAACATTCCAAAATCTTATTCTCCAATTTAATTATATTATCAATAGGCTTGCATGTACATTTTTACAACTGACAAAAAAATAAAATATATCTTGTGTTAAAAATGTCTTTGTAAGCATATGATATATAAAATGTGCTTAATTTTTTTATATTTAAAATATAGTTTTATTTTTGACCCAAACGTCAATCATTTCAAATATGAACGTTAACTGCCCGATTAAAAGTGAAAAAAACTTACTGCTAATTTATATCAAAATGATGCATTTTTAAAAAATTGGTCTGTACTTTTTCATATACATGCATTATATTGTTTTATATAAATTCAATGTGAAGACATGAATAAATTCCTTAGTTTATTTAGTTAGTTTAGTCCTATTTCCATTCTCCGGACAATCTACAAACTAAATGCCGGTGTCCTTTACTCAAGACTCGCCTCGTGGTGTCAACAACATAGTGTTCTCTCATTCTGCAGAAGGGTTTTCTACCTTTCGACGGAGTATTTTAACACAACTTCATTCTTCAACACCGAATGAACTCCGCTTGCCAAAATAAGACGGATTTATGTCTTGCAAGGCTCGACATCACAAATGCCTTTGGCTCTGTCCGTCACCAGGCAATCTCGGTTGCTCTGTTTTCGGCAGGAGCAGGTGATACATTTGTCAGTATCATCGAATCTCTATATAACGGCGCCACATCCTCCATATTAGTGGAATCCGGTCCATCCTCTCCTGTTCCTATCCTATCAGGTGTTAGGCAGGGTTGCTCACTAAGTGGTCTAATATTTAACATCACAATCAATCCATTAGTGAAATTCATACACGGAAATGCCCCTCAACACCAATGTCTAGCCTATGCTGATGATGTATGCCTATTAGCCCCCAACCCGATTCACCTTCAGTCTTGTATAAATGATATTGCACTGCTAGGAAAGAAGATTAACATAACATTTAAACCCTCTAAGTGTTCCACCCTTCATCCATCAGGGAAAACCCCAGTTGGGAGCAGACCTACCCAACTTTTCCTATCCGATCTCCCAATCAAATATCTTAATGATGGTGATGCAACAAAATTCCTTGGCCGTCCTGTTGGCTTCATGACCCAGTCTTGTTGGCGATCCCTAAACAACATCATGGACAATGGCCTACAAATCCTACATTCTAAACTTGCCCCATGGCAACGTTTAGACGCAATCCGTACTTTCTTCTTCCCATCCATGCAATTTGCCCTAAGAATGAGACTATTCTCCAAAACCGAGTGGAAAAGAGTTGATGTCCTCCGTCCAGAAATTAAAAAAACGTTAAACATCCCACAGGAAGCAACAAATGACTATTTATATGGGCATCGTGCTACTGGATGTTGTGAAATTCCTCTATTAGTATGCGACTCAGATATAGCGTTAATCGACAGCGCCTTCAAACTTCTATCGTCTAATGATACTATCCTTCTAGACATAGCACGCTCATCTATAATTTCCACCATTTCCGCTCGTCTTGGTTGCCCAGCTTACCTAAATGATGTCAGTGACTTTCTGAGTGCTAAGCATAGCTGCCAAAATTGAAAAGTGAAAAATCGGGAAATCTACCAAATCGGAAGTAAGCTAACCGGAAGTAGGTTGAATTAAAATAGGCTAACCAGAAGTTTAGGGGGAACAATTTTTTTGTATTTTGA
The DNA here is from genome assembly GCA_023313115.1 of Rhysida immarginata. NCBI lineage: Eukaryota > Metazoa > Arthropoda > Chilopoda > Scolopendromorpha > Scolopendridae > Rhysida > Rhysida immarginata. Next base: position 10,453 of record JAHWFO010065996.1, read on the forward strand.
TCACAAATGATTAAGTAATGACTAACAAAAATGACTTAAAAAAATAACAAAATCTATTAGCATTCACTGAGATGTCAGTTGCATACTTCAGTTAGAGATTGATATTTTGCAGCAATTTCCGCAAAATTAGACAGCCTCGCATTCATTTTCTATTTTCATTTCAGCCTCGCACAAATTTAATGGATTTTTAGCCGTTTCAGTGGTTTTAACAAAATATTTTTGAGTTGGCAACACCGGAAATAGCGTCAAAGGCGCTATTTTCGCTACCCAAGTATTCAACAACTGGGGGAAAAGTTGTAGCACGTTCACAAGTTTTATTCTCGGCATTGTGATCGTGAAAATCGTGGGACATAGTCACAGAATACCAGAATTTTCAACTAATTTATTTACTGAATTAAAAATCGGGAGATTGTTTTCTTTAATTGGGAGGGCGGGAGATCGGTCTAAAAATCGGGAGTCTCCCGCCAAAAGCAGGAGGGTTGGCAGGTATGGCTAAGCAAAATGGAGAATACTTTGGCACTACAAATCCGTTGAGAAATCACTGGACTGACGCGATGAAAGCATCAGAGAGACTTGCTCTAAGTTGGCACTTAGAAAACGATCTGCCAGTCATAACCGGTCATGAGGTAACATTAAGATCTAAACAAAGGCTTCTAATCTGTAAAAATCTACGCTTCGTCTTAGTCAACGACCGTGCATCCTCTATGCTTTCTCTCCCAAACCAAGGCAAAGTAATGGAATGCGTCGCTGCCTCTCCCGGCAGTTCACATCTTATGCTTTCTGGATATGCCACACGATTCGCTGACTGGCACTTTATTCACTGGGCAAGATCAAACCTAGTCCCTCTCAACGGTGTGTCCCACTCTGCAAGTGCATCTAATAAAAGCTGCAGGAGGTGTGGTTTCATTAATTAAACTCTTCCTCATGTTCTGTTTCACTGTATGAGATATGCCGACGCCTATCAGTCGAGACAATGCAATCGTTGAGAGACTAAGGAAGGCAGCAACACCAAAATTCAGAATCCTGAAAGAAAACCAAGTGGCTGTTCAAGGCTCCAGGCTACGCCCTGACCTATTACTTGTTACCTGCCCATTTGACAATCATCTACAAGACTTTGCTGCAGCAAGGCAGGAAAAAATCACTAAATACGACTGCCTCATAACATCCCTTAAAAAGAACTTCAGCAATGTTTCTGTAGAACCAATAATAGTCGGTGCACTAGCCTCCTGGGACCATTCCAATGATCGCTTCCTAACCAAGATCTGTGGGAAACAATTTGCGAACTTATTCAGGGAACTATGTGTATCAGACACTATCAAATGGTCCTGTGATGTTTACATCCAATACCTGACTGATATACGTCAATATTAGATCTGTTAAGTTTGCAATTTAATGTTGTATGCATGAGTGACATATTTTTAATCTCTACTCATCTATCTACCTATTTATTCTTTTTATTTATTTACTCTAATTTTTTTTGTCCATTTTTCAACCATATGACCTTTTATCCTATTTTTTTACATTTTAGTCCTATATTTAAATTTAGAAATTGATTTACAATATTTACCTTTTGAGTACAATTGATTCTTGAATTTTACAATTTTTATAGCATCTTTTTATATACACCCAATTTTTGAATATACATGTATAATTCTTCATTCTCTAGGATATTTTACTATTTCTGTGATTCTGCTCTAATTTATCTTTACTTTTACTATTTTTATTAATGTACTTGAAATATTTAATAGCAAATAAATTTGGATAAGTCATTTTATAATTATCAAGCACTTGTTTGGATAAGCTATTTGGATAAGCGATTTGAATAGCAATTTGGATAAGCTCATCGGATTAGCTAATTATCAAACAGCTATCAGATATTTGGATAAGCTAGTTTGATAAGCTAATTGGATAAGCTAATTATCGTAGAGCTAAACGGATAAGTTAATATTATCACACAGCTAATTGGAAAAGTTAAATGGATATGCTTTTGGATAACTAGTTGGATAAGCTAATTAGCAAACAGCTAATTGAAAGCAATCAGCCATGTTGACCGTAAGTTTAATTGGAGCACAACAAACCAATCACAACCCACATTACTTATATTCCATCCAGTTAGCTAACTGAGACTTAACTAGGCTTGGTGCAACATTTCCCGGTTAAAGGACTTAACCGATCGTTAACTAACCGAAAGTTAGGGTCGTTTTAACCGACGTTGTTGCAACCAGCCATTAATAATGTATTGGGTAGCTTACTTGATTGGTCCAAAAGGAATACATTAACCGTGATTGCTGGCAAAATCAAAGTATTATTTTTCCATCAATGTATTAAACGGTATGTTCCGCAGTCTCCCCTGATACTTTACGGTGATCAACTGGTCGAGACTGTTAGCTCTTTCAAATATTTACTTTGGGGGAGGCCGTGGCCTGGTAGGCTTTCACTGAAACCACAACTTCAGTGATGTTAAGCAACATCAGGCATGGCTAGTCACAGGATGGACGACTCATCAGTA
>JAHWFO010065998.1:0-14710 GCA_023313115.1 Rhysida immarginata
ATGGTACTCGCATTATTTCAAAAAAGAGTTTCAGTTAAATCCAGTAACACTTAATTTATAAAAAAAAAAAAAAAAATAGATCTGTGAATTGTTGCAGTAATAGCTGGTTAAAAAAATTATTTGCATAGAAAATTTGAGGTAAATAGTGGTTTTTTTTTCATTATTTTTAAATATGTAGATGCAGTGAAATTGTTATTCAATTGTTGTTTTAGTGATAGAATGCTAATAAATGATTTTTTTTTTTTAAAGTGTTGGATAAATTGTTGTTGTTGCTGCAGCCCCCTCCTGGATACGACCATGCCCTTGTAAGCTAAGAATACCACCCAAGGTGGACCGTGCATTTTGCTACACCCGTCTAATCTTTAATAGATTAATTGCATAATCATGGGGTAACTGTATAGACATGTCTGTTTATTTTCTTTGAGGGGTGAAAGGTTGCATTCACCAGAAAATTAAATGTACTGAAAAGTCAATCCTATGGTTAAAAGAACTTTTATTTAAAAGGAAAGATAAACATTAATAATTACATGGTACTTAAAAATTTTCAAATCAATCTCTAAATACGAGAGCGAGTCAAAAATTATCTACACTTTCTCTATAACACACCTTCAGGGTTGTCATACTGTCTTGTGCACATGTGTGCTTAGAGTTAGTACGACTGCGGTACAGTAAATGATTTTAAAAAAAATTCAATATTCTACTAGGTAACCACAAAAATTTTTGCTGTTTTTATGTTGCCATAAAAGGAAGTGATAGAAGATATGCAAATGAGTGTATAGTGTGGTCCAAAATCTGTCAGGGGGGAGCAGGAAGGTTAGCCTGTATAAATACAGGGGTGTTGGGCATTCACATCAACCACCTCTCGTGCAGAAGTGAACACAATGGAAGTATTGAAGGAGATGGTTATATGTTGTTTGCTTTATGACTTCAAGGTGGGCTTGTCAGCACAGCATCAAGTCGCCGAATGCGTCTTCCATTTGAGGATGATGCTGTGAATGAACACACCGCAAGGCATTGGTTCCAGAAATTCAGGTCGGGAGAATTTGCCATTTCTGATGAACCCCATAGTCTAGTGGGTCTGGTGGACTAGACGCCAAATGGTTCACTACGAGCTGCTATCAACTGGCCAAACCATCACTGGGAACCTGTACTCCCAGCAGTTGGAACGTGTGCAACAGGCATTGGTGAATCGCAATGGGGTACTCTTCCTTCATGACAATGCCTTGCCACATGTGGGGCAGTTGGCCAGGGAAACCATGGAGGGGCTTGGCTTGAAACTTTGTATCATCCACCTTACTCACCAGATCTTGCTCCAACGGATTATCACCTTTTCCATTCTCTGCAAAGGATACAGACCTGCGAAAGGCACTCACGGACGTTTTTTGAGTCCAAGACTGGCAGCCAGGGGATTGATCAACTGGAGACACATTGCCAGAAGGTGCTAGATGCCAATGGGAATTACTTTGGAGACTAGCGATATGTTACTTTTTGTGTACATCATTTTATTTTCTGGAATTAAAAACTGCAAGAACTTTTATGGTTACCTAGTAATTACCATGTGTGCGATGGTTATGTGCACCAATTTTGTATTTATTCATAGCAATTTTATATGAGAAATAGAGGCCTTACAGTACATTATAGTTAGTTTGAAGAGACTGACTAGTTTCGCCATTTATTCCCAGGCTTTTTCAAAGAGGTAAGAAGAGACAATCGACAATCGAATAGTGAAGTGTATATTTGTTCAGCAGTGCTTACACGAGTCTCACCCTTCCGCAATAAATTCCACATGAAATACACTGAAATAGCCAAGAAGCCTGACTAACCCAAAGAGGTCTTCCTGGTTATTATAAAGGTACGTTCATAAAGACGCAGTACATGCAGAAGCGGCAGTGCGGTAGCCAATCAGATTCATTCCGCGTCTGCCACTTCTAAGCCGGATCTGAGATCGTTTGGAGTCCACTTTTTCCTATGCGGTACATGCGGCGAGAGCGGTAAGGTTGTCACGTGAATTCTTTCTACCAATCAGCTTGAGAGCGCCAAAATGGCAGCATTGGAAGAAGTGGGAGGTGCTCTGACGCTGAAATAAAACTAATAGAAGTATATTTTCATCTACATTCGATGAAATAATAGTTGACAGAAATATTCCGACACCTAATATAACAACAAACACGTTCATCTTAAAAATTTGCTGGTAATGGAGACCGATTGTTTACTTTTAACCGGAAGTCTTTGTTCTTAAAGTACCGTATAGGAGTACTTGTTCTGTGCATGGCTGCCCCTAGAGGCACTATTTTGAAACGTCATGCGGAAAGCTTGAATTGCGGCGTGTTTGTGAACAGGAGAGGGATTGACGCATCGCATCTGCTTGCTTCCGCTTGTACCGCGTCTTTGTGAACGTACTTTTAGGGTCATACAAGTGAAAAAGAATATTTGTGTGGGGAAAAAAAGATGTCTGGGATCGTAAGTTTTTGTTTTCAACAGTTGAGAAACCCCACGTGCAGATTGAACAATAGGTTGCAAGTGTTGCTTCACGTGAGAAAGAACGATAGCTCGCGCTTCGAAGCTCTGCGCATGATTGCTTCGTCCAAACAATAAAATGGAGTCAACGAAACGGGAACAGAGAGCAGTAATTCGTTTTTTGACGTGAAGGAATTGCAGTTTCTGAAATTCATCGTCGTATGCAGAACGTCTATGGAAATGACTGCCTAACCTTCACTCGTGTTTGGGCATGGAGCAAGAGGTTTTTAGAGGGACGGTCATCATTTGCTTCAACTACCTGGACAAGCCATCCGCGCCATCACGGATGATTCCCAAGCCAAAATTGACGCTGTCTTAAAGGAAAACAGAAGAGTGATAATCTATGTCGTGGTTGCTAAAACTGGCCTTAGTGGTGGAACTGTTCACTCCATTATCAGGAACCATCTGCACTACAGAAAACTCTATGCATAATGGGTCCCGCATCATTTGATATCAGAACAACTTGGAGTTCGAATGGCAATGTCCCTGCAACATTTGACTCGCTATGAACAGGAAGGAGAGAGTTTTCTCGACAGAATCGTTACAGGGGATGAAACTTGGTGCTTTCATTTCCAGCTCGAAAGCAAACGTCAAAGTCGTCAATGGAAGCATTATGGGTCACCACCCCCTGAAAAAATCAAAAGCAATCGCAAACAGCACGGGGAAGGTGATGTTGACCATGTCTTTTGATCACAAAGGCCCGATTTTACTGGACTTTCTTGAAAAACGCTCCACTGTTAATTCAGCACGATATGGGGAAACATTGAAGGCACTGCGTGCGGCCATTAAAAGCAAGCGTCCTGGACTTCTTACAGAAGGAGTGCTTCTTCTCCACGATAACGCGCGTCCTCACACTTCGAAAGCAACGATAGACCTCATCAAACAGTTCAACTGGGAAGCAATGCAGCATCCACCTTAAGCCCTGACTTATCCCCATGTGAGTTTCACGTGTTTGGGAATCTCAAGAAACATCTGAAAGGCCGCAGTTTCAAGAGAAGGAAGAGGTTTTGGAATGGTTCCACACGCAACCGAAAGACTTTTTCCATAAGGGAATTACACGCCTTGTTATAAAGTAGGATAAACGCCTTAACGTATTTGAAGAGTATTTTTAAATTCCTTGTATACACTTTGGATAGAATAAATAATTTTCGTTTTCATATGTACGACCCTTATACTTGGATGAGTGGTAAGAAGAGGAAATTATAACGCTTTTTTACAGCAATATAACCATTTCTGTGATTGGATGGAATTATACAATATCTAAACTATTATATAGGAACATAACAAATTTCCGTGATTGGCAGTTATGGAATAGAGTTCATTATAATAGATGGCGAATAGAAAAAGCCGGGAATAAATGGCGAAACTAGCCAGTTTTTTCAAATTAACTATAATGTATTGTAAGGCCTCTATTTCTCATATTAGAAACAACAATACAACGACCCAAAGACTTGTTGATTAGCAGTTTAGTGGTCATTCATAGTCATCATTTTCCGTTCATCACATTATTTCAGAACTGATTGATTCCCAAACGTTTTCGATTCGCGAACCACTTTCATAATTTTTTTCTTCTCGCGAACCTGCTTCAGTAAGATCTGAGTTGCGCGAATCATTGACTTACAAAATGATATCAATAATAGGAATCCGCCATTACGAAAAAGTTTGACAAACCGTACGAAAGATGTTGCGAACCCCAGTTTGGGAAACACTGGGTTAGGCAGTTATACTGTACCTCATGTTAAAACGGTACTATAGACATCGGCATATGCCTAACGTTTCGTGGGAGTGAAGGGTGTTTAAAATATAACATTATTCAAGAGTTCTATAGTTAACAATCTATGAAGATGAAGGTTCATAAGCGTCATAAGAATCATTCGGCTCAGACTCTGAAGTAACTGATGAATCTTTTGATGTTTTACTTGGCGAAGTAAAGCATAGAACTTCTTTAGGAGGAATAGAACTTCTTGAATAATGTTATTTTTCTGTGTTTGTTTTTGTTTGGAATTATCAATAAACTCCTAATATTTTTCATAGACAGATTTTGTGTATAAAAAATTTACATTCATAGTCATTTTTATTTTATTTTATTTTTCTGCTTTAATTAACTTTTTGTTTGCATTTAATTAACTTTTATAGTTTTCCATTTGGTTGCAGTATGGGTGTTTTCATGTGAAAGACTTTCTATTCACATTATGAATACATAAAAATATAGATGTACTAAACTATAGTTTATTTCATAAGAAAAGTACACTGAGTTAGCAAAACTCATGGGACAGCAAGCACATTGATTGATGGGCTTGGCTCACGAATTCACAGGGGTAACGGATTCTGGGAATGGACCATTAGACGTTGTGGGAAGAGCTTGGATAAGTGATTAATCAGAAATGGCACGTCGTCGCGAGTTGACGTCTTTTGAACGGGGTATGATAGTAGGTGCCCGGAGCATGGGATGTTCCATTTCGGCAGTGGTGCAGGAATTTGGCTTTCCCCGCTCAACTGTCTCCAGGGTGTATCGGGAATGGCTGGATGAAGGCATCACAGTCCACAACAGGCACCATACCGGGCGTCCAGCTGCCCTGAATGATCGTGACCGGCGACACCTGGAACGAATGATTCAGAGAAACAGGAGCGCAACAGTGCAGCAAATCACAGACCAGTTCAATACTGCCGCACTAGAAACGTCTCTCGGTGGACAATCCATCGGAATCTGCATGCCCTCGGGTTTGGCAGCCGTCGCCCTACATGGGTGCCAATGCTTACCCAGCGTCATCGGACACTCCGGCGTGAATTTGCCACCAACCATCTTGGCTGGACTCTGCAACAGTGGCGTAACGTCATATGGTCAGATGAGTCACGATATCAACTGTACCACGCTGATGGGAGACACCTCACGAAACGATGGATCCCGCATGCCAACAGGTGGTGGTGCAGGGTGGTGGGGCATCAGTGATGGTCTGGGGTGCATGTTCCTAGTTTGGAATGGGCCCTCTGGTTATCCTGGACCAAACATTGAATGGTCCACGGTATCGTCAACTCATCGGAGACCATCTGCACCCGTTTTTGACATTTCAACACCCTGACGACGTAGCAGTCTTTCAAGATGACAATGCTCCACCACATCGATCCAATGTCGTGCGCGAATGGTTCGAGGAGCATGCAGGAGAGGTAGAACGACTGAGCTGGCCAGCCCGGAGCCCTGACATGAATCCCATCGAGCATATCTGGGATGCTGTTGAAGTCAGGCTCCGGGCACTGGATCATTCGCCCACGAACGGGCAGCAACTATCTTCGGCTCTGCAGACTATCTGGTGTCAACTGCCTCCAGAAGTGTACCAGGGACTTGCAGACTCACTACCATGCCGTATTGCTGCACTCCACAGGGCCAGAGGTGGCCCGACCAGATATTAAGTAACTATCCCATGAGTTTTGCTAACTCAGTGTATTTAAAATATGAGGATAAAAATGAAAAAGAAAAACGAGTTGAAAATTGAATTTAAAATGTTTTTAGCCTTATCAAGGTTAAACTTTGGACCACTCATTGATAGTATTTACTCATTCCTTTCTGAACTAAATTCATTTTTGAACTTTCCAACTTGGGCTGTGGGTAGGGGAAGAGGAGCAATACCTCACCTCCGTTATTTTTGCATGGTTAAATCGTCACACCACCCTACGAAGTGGTCAACTCTCGTGACCCAGGCTATAACTACATTCGTTTGAGTGATGTCAATTTTATATTAAAATAGAAGGCTGTAACCAGGACATTCGCTAAAGTGAACTTCTTTAAACTGAAGTTTGACTGATTACCTTTTTTGTTTTCGGTTTACAAAAACGGCAAGATTTTTTTTAGTACCGTGTATCTGCAGACCTGTTATATTAAAAGTAAATGGCTCCAAAGTTTATTCCATTTTTGTTTTTTAGAATTTTTTTACTCCCTCTGTTCGAAAATATGATATACATTTACAATACACAAAAATAATGTTGAAATGTATACCATATTTTCGAGCAGGAGTACCATTTTTTACTATAGTTTATCATAAGCTTAAAATTTTTTCTGAGCATTTGTTTTATTTCATTTTTTATTCAGGTGCCGCATTGAGTATTTGTAGCAGTCCTGTCAGTTTCTAAGATCATGTGAAGAATTTAAGAAATATTTTACTATGGCACTAAGCAGATATGAATATGTGAAACATTTTGAGACAAATGACTCAGCACTTCTCAATTTTTGGATTGTAATAAGAATTTATGGAAGACAATTTGACAGACTTCCTAAGATAAATGAAAGTGAGTTTTTAAACTTAATGAATAAATGTGCACTCTCTGTTGTTAATGATTTGTCTGATATTTCCTTAGCATATGGCCATAATAACGAATATAGCTTTGTTTTTAAGAGAGAGTCTTCATTATACAAACGCAGAACTTCAAAGTTGCTTTCGAACATATCTAGCCTTTTTGCAGCATCATTTGTCAAATACTGGAACGAGCAGTTCCCTTTAATCGATTTGAACCATCCACCAGGTCTAGATGGAGAAGTTTATCTTTTCCCGGAAGACTGTAACTTAGTTGATTATTTCAGATGGCGTCAAGAAGACTGTTTGAGAAGGCATCAGGTAGGAAATTCATTTGGCAAACATCTTGTTGAAACTAACATAAAGGAAACCTGTTCGAGAGAAGAGTCAGCATTTGATGTTAGGTCAGACGAAGATCATTGTGAAATTTCCAAGAAAGGAACTCTCTTAATCCGAAGTAAGCTGATTGAAAAATCTAAAACTGTTACAGAAGATAAGAAGGTTCAAAACAAAAGGGAAAAATTTCAAACCTTTCACCTGGATATAATTAGTGATGAATTTTGGTATAATTTATGTTTACTTCCAGTGAATACTTTTACTTACAGTTGGCCAAACCAGGTTCCATATCAGAGTAAATTTTCATACACGAAAGAATATATAAGTGACACTCGAGCACATCCTAATAGTTGGTTGGTTATACGAATAGATGGTAAATGTTTTCACCAATTCACAGATCTCCATGGATTCACAAAACCGAATGATGAGCGAGGTTTAAATTTGATGACTAAATCGGCGTCTTGTGTTATGGAGGAATTAACAGATACTGTGATGGCATATGGACAAAGTGATGAATATAGTTTTATTTTAAAACGAGATGCTCTCTTACATAATCGCAGCTATTCAAAACTTGTCTCAGCATTCTCCAGCCTTTTTTCTTCGTTCTATGTTTATTACTGGAGTAAATATTTTCCGGATACAAACCTTCAAAAGGCTCCATCTTTTGACGCCCGAGTTGTTTTATATCCGATAAACAAGAACTTACGAGATTACCTCAGTTGGCGGCAAGCAGATTGCCATATCAATAATCTTTATAATACTGTGTTTTGGGCCCTGGTACAAAAAGGGTGTTTAAGTCCGGCTGAAGCAGAGGCAAGGCTTAGAGGTACACTTGCAGCAGACAAGAATGAAATTTTGTTTACACAATTTGGCATTAATTATAATATGGAGTGTGAAATGTTCAAGAAAGGCACTTTTCTAATAGGAAAAGATTTTCATTTCACTTCAGAAGTTTCCAAGGAAAACATTGCAGAAAAAGAAAAGAGAGAGATAAAATGTCTTCACATTGATATTATTGGTGAAACATTTTGGAAAAATACATCTCTGTCATTAAATAATGCTACTTAATATTATTCATGTAAAAACACTAATTAAAATCAGTTTTTTAAAATAAAATGGTTATCATTTTTCTTTATTTATGCTATCACTAAACAAGAAATGTTCCAGAACATGAGCAACACTTACAGATATGATGTGCAACCTGTGGTCCGCGGGCCACTTTTTGCTCGCCATCAGGTACGCATTGGCCCACGTCCTTCAAACTGCTTTAGCTCAGTGAGGCTACTATTAGATTGGTGCAAATTAATGGCCAGTTGCATTTTGTAGTTGTAGTGAGCGGTATGCAAATTATTTCTCGACTAATACAGCCATGTAACACATCATTTTAAAGCTATAGTTCTTCTCTTTAAGCTGATGCTAAAAATGTATTCAAATGCCTTACATCTACACAAATTTTGCAAATGCTGTCTACACAAGAGATAAGCATCATTTTATAGCACGAGTTCAAACCTGGTCATAATGCTGTTGAAGCAACTCGAAATATTATCATAGCATGAGGTGACGGGATAACTTGTCAACGTGAAACGCTCAGATGGTTTGAAAAATTCCGTGGCAGCAGTACCTCCCTTGAAAATGAGGATGGTTGCGGCTGTCCATCGAAAGTTGACGACAACCAATTGAAGACGACCCGCGTAAATCCACACGAGAAGTTGCCGAAGAGCTCAAGGTGGACATTCTACAGTCATTCGCTACATGAAACAAATTGGGAAGGTGAAAAAGCTCGTAAGAGAGTACCCAAATTGCACCAAAAGAAAGCTTTGGTCACTGTTTAGTGGTCTGCAACCAAACTCATTCATCACAGCTTCCTGAATCATGGTGAAACCATTACTGTCCGGTCATATGTTCAACAAATTGAAGACATGCACCAGGAGCCTCAACAAAACGACCAGCATTAGTAGATCGGAAAGGTCCTATCTTACTTCATGACAGAAGTTAAATGATATTGGCTACAAAACTCTTGATCATCCAGCATACTCCCTTGATCTTTTGCTAACTGACTACCATTTTTTCTAGCACCTCGACAATTTCTTGCGTAAGAGATGCTTCAAAAACCACGACAATATAGAACCTGCTTTCAAGGAGTTCGTCGCCTCCAGAAGTCCAGAATTCTATGCCACCGGAATAAATATGCATGTGTCTCGTTGACAAAAGTGTGTTGACTCTGCTGGAAGTTACTTCGATTAATAAAGATTGTTTGAAACGAGTTATTGCATTTTAAAGTAGTCACTACACATCGGCCATTAATTTGGTACCACCTAATATCGGGCCAATTGGAATCGTCCAAAAAGAAGACAGGTTTGTTTGATCTGATAGGTTTAACAATTATTTCAGCAATTTATTAAGCACATTTCTGTTTTAATATAAGTACTGACAAGGGAAGTGCAAGGTCTGTCATCGGCATATGTCGCTCAAACATGGTAGGCATGGTCTACACAAAAGGTCGACTACACATGCACAGATGCAGCTGCCCCCAACAACAGGAACATGTTTTGATTCCACAATTATTGATCAATGTCAAACTTGCTCAAACTTATCATTTATGAGGTGCACCAATTGCTGCTTTACATACTGCTTTTCTCACTCTGTTTCTAATCTTCACAACTGTTGTAACAAGTAATTTTCATTTAATTGTTTTTTTCTCAACCTTCTTGTCATTATCAATAAACCTACAGGTATTGGACATTGAAACTGAAACACCTGGTAGAAATCCAAAATCTTTATTTAATAAGGTGTTGGGGCACCGTGGGCAGCCAGCATAGCAACAACACGTCTTGGGAAGGATCGGTAGAGGTCCTGCACAGTTTGCACCCCAGACCATTACTGATCCACCTCCGTGTTTGACTGTGGGTGCCAAGCAGTCTGGGTTGTAGGCATCAGAGGGGCTCCTCCAGACGAATACCCTCCCTGTTGTTTGGAAGACAGTGTAGCTGGACTCATCCGAGAATATGACGCGTTTGAGGTCATCCAACGTCCAGGTTTTATGCGTCCGGCACCACTGAACCCGCTTGGAGGCATTTGTACTACTGATGAAAGGCTTCGGTATAGCAACCCTGCCATGGATGTTGGATTTATGCAGGTAACGACGGATTGTCTTCGTGCACACAGGTTCCTGGAGGTGTGTATTCATTTCTGCGGTGATTTCTGCTGCGGTGGTTTCCGCTTTCGTGCAACAATCCTGGTCAATGTCCTGACGTCTCTTTCCGACAACTTCCGTTTTCCCCTGCAGTTGCTCCTCCTGGACGTGGTTCGTCCTTCCTGTTCATATGCACACATCACCCTGGATACTGTAGCACGTGATACATCACAAAGTGTGGCAGTTTTGGACACAGATGCACCTGCTAGACGCGCGCCAACAATCTGCCCTCTTTTGAAGTCAGATATGTCTCCCATTATAGCGCTCTGCACAGACAATTTGAAGCTTACTATCGAACTTTTCTACTGGAGTGATTACCAAGACCTCTGACACGTGATTCATTGATATGCATACGATTAATTACCTAGCAGAAGGTTCTATTCAGCCCTGGGGGTAACCAGTGCTATTTGCGAAGGTGTTTCAGTTTCAATGTCCAATACTTGTATGTTAGACTAATGCTCGAAAAGTTTAGGTGTACTTTTCTCGAATACTACTTGACGACAGCACCTGAAAATTAGTATTTACACTATACTCTATGGTTGCTAACTGTATGCCAAATTGGTCATTGTACGACAATAACAAGGTTTTTCACTTCTCTTGTGAGTACTCTATTGATGACATTTCAATGGCTGATCTGTTATTAGTATGGACGGAGTTGCATAAACTCAACAACACTGTTAACGTCACATGATAGAATAAAATTTTGTAAACATTCCAAGGAGGAGCCTTTAGCAGTGAAGGAGAAATACATTTCTACATTTAACAAAAAAAAAAATTAATCCCTCCTCCCCCTCCCCCCGAGTAGGGTAAGGCAAGTAGCAGATCCTGAAGTCATCTATTTTTACCCCTTTATCTACACTTTTTACCTCTCCCCAAGTTTTTTAATCAAAAATTAATTTTCTCGAACGTAATATGTAGAAAATGTAAAAAAGCTCGTATTTTCTTTCCTTTCTCATCATTTCCGAACGCATGATATATCACAAGCCATATGTTGGCATAGTTCTAAATACCACGTGACTACCACCCCCGCAAATCAGACCCCATTGGAACACCTGGCCCTAAACTTCATAGTAATGTAGATCTTGCCTAGAAAAATCTGGATACTGAATTTCACGCCTTTACGTACTTAAATAGCACATAGATATGTTGTCCTCTCTGAATCCCACCACCGTAATTCTGACCCCAGTGTACCAATCAATACCAAACTAAATAGTGCAGATGGACATGCCCATAGGAAACTACATTCCGAATTTCAACCTTCTACCTCAAAAAATGTAGAAATTATGAAGGGGTACAAAATTAAGACATTATAAAACCAATAAGTAGCTCCATTCTTTCGCTACTGAATACTATAGATTATGAGCAGTTGAGCAATCGTGCGTCGACAAAGCGATTTCACGTGCGCGCGCCGATGTCAGTAATGCTTAAAAGATGAACAGAAAGTAACAATGTATTCCTTCTTGATAAATCGATTGTTATATTGCACGGATTTTTCTAACTATCGCCCCATTTCCACTCTTCCACTTTTTGCAAAAATTTTTGAAAAACCTTTTAATTCTCGGCTTTCCTCACATATATTCACTAACAATTACCTTTCCCCGAGTCAACATGGGTTTTCACCTAAACGAAACACCACCAAGGCTTGTTTTGAGTTAATCGAACATATTATTTCTAACATGACCAAGGGCAAAATCACTGCGGCAATTTTTCTAGATTACTCTAAGGCTTTTGATTCGATTCCTCGTGATCTTTTACTATCTAAACTAACCAATTTCTATAATATTCGAGGCCCCCCTCTTCAATGATTTCCAGCTTCTTGAAAGATAGACAATACACTCTTTCCCTCTGTAATCAAACTTCAACTACGTTAACCCGTAATATAGGTGTCCCTCAGGGTTCCATCCTATCCCCCCCTGCTTTTCAATCTATTTATTAATGACCTTCCTTCATCACTTTTTCCTCTAACCATGATTCTTTACGCTGATGATGCAACTTTACTTTGCTCTGACCACTCCCTTCCTGCGATTCAATATATTCCTAACATTGCACTTAGTAATTTACGAAGTTGGAATATACAAAATCAGCTTCATTTAAACCTCGAGAAAACGAAATACATTATTTTCCATCAAAAGAACAAGAAGCTCGATCTCCTCAAATTTTCTTTAGTATATCACACTACATTACTTGCCCCTGTTAAAAGTGTTAAATTCCTGGGGATTTTCCTTTCATACAACTTATCTCGGGACGCCCACATTAATTTTCTGGCCTCTACCTTTAACTACCGCCTTGGTCTTTTCTCTCGACTTCATTATCTACCAAAAAACATTTTGCTTCTTCTTTATTTTGCCCTTATTCAATCTTCCCTCATTTATGGTATTCAATTTTGGGGCACTACCACTAAAACTAATTTAAAACGCATATATCGTATCCAAAAATGGTTCGTCCGTATTCTATTCAAATTTAAAAAATCCGATCCAATCTCACATCTATTCCCCATAATAGGCATCACTTCTATTTATCATTTACATTCTTTTCATCTCGCTCTCTTTATTTTTAAAGCATTAAATAACAAAATTATCTCTTCGCTTCCCCTAAACTCTTTTAATCCCAAACCACCCGGTCCATATAATCTCCGCAACAATGACACATTAACTATCCCTTTGACCAAATTCACCTATCAATCTAAAAGTATAACCAACTCTGGTATTAGGCTTTGGAATAACCTTCCTAATGAAATCCGTTCTTCGTCCTCCTTGACTACTTTTAAATATAGGCTAAAGAAATATCTCTCTAATTCCCCTACTAACCCACTAACCTAGATCTGTTTAATTTACCAATGTGTATTTATCGTTTAATCCACCAGGGACCTAACATGTCGGCCTTGAGTCATACTGGCCCTGGTCGGATTCTGTAAGAATTTTTTCTATTAATAAATAATAAATAAATAAATAAATATGACATGCAATTATCTTTTTATTAAGAGCTTTAGCATAAAAGCTACTTATAAGAATGCGCCCTTGGTCTGTACGTTTATCCGGCCGTCCGTCCGTCTGTCCGTCCGTCAGGCAGCCGTTTGCACGATAACTTGAAAACGGATTAACTTTTTCAAATTCTGTTTTCAGAAATATGACCATCAAAGTCTTAGCGCGGCCGTATCAACTTTTCAGAATTTTTCGTGGACCATTTCAAGTCGAATTCACGTGCTAAAACAGCGAGTGTAAAGAATACCAAGATAATGGCATGTCATATAACAATCGATTTATCAAGAAGGAATACATTGTTACTTTCTGTTCATCTTTTAAGCATTACTGACATCGGCGCGCGCACGTGAAATCGCTTTGTCGACGCACGATTGCTCAACTGCTCATAATCTGTATTATTCAGTAGCGAAAGAATGGAGCTACTTATTGGTTTTATAATGTCTTAACTGTGTACCCCTTCATAATTTCTACATTTTTTGAGGTAGAAGGTTGAAATTCGGAATGTAGCTTCCTATGGGCATGTCCATCTGCAGTATTTAGTTTGGTTTTGATTGGTACACTGGGGTCGGAATTACGAGGGTGGGATTCAGAGAAGACAACATATCTATGCTATTTATGTATGTAAAGGCGTGAAATTCAGTATCCAGATTCCTCTAGGCAAGATCTACATTACTATGAAGTTTAGGCGCAGGTGTTCCATTGGGGTCGGATTTGCGGGGGTGGTAGTCACGTGGTCTTTAGTACTATGCCAACATATGGCTTGTGATATATCATACGTTCGGAAATGATGAGAAAGGAAAGGAAATACGAGCTTTTTTACATACTTACTTACTTACTTTTCAAACCCGCTTATCCGTTAGGGTCGCGGGGGCAGCAGCCCTATAGAGGATCTCCAGCGATCGCGATCTTCCGCCATCAGGCGCATGTCCTCCCTGGTAATATCCAAGCGACTCGAACCCAGATTCTCCATGTAGTCTAGCCACCTGGTTCTAGGCCGACCCCTTGGTCTCTTACCCACCGGCTTGGAAAATAACAACTGCCTAGGAAGACTAGTTTGCGGCATCCGTATCACGTGGCCATACCAGCGCAACTGAGATCTCTCAATGCGGAGAAGTAGCGGCTCAACACCTAAAGATTCCCTTATTGTGCTGCTGTACACTCTATCTAGTAGGGTAACACCTGCCACACCTCTCAGGAATCTCATTTCGGCCGCTTGTACCCGCGATCGCACTCTTTCGGTCATTACCCAAGCCTCATGACCATAGGTGAGAATGGGGACAAAGATAGATTTGAAGACGGAGAGCTTGGCTTTGTTACCCAGCTCTCGTTTCGTTACCACGGATCGCCACAGTTCAGAAACTAATAGCTGTTAATTTTATTGGGCTCCTCCCACTGCT
>JAHWFO010066010.1:0-10452 GCA_023313115.1 Rhysida immarginata
GATAAAAATACATGTACAAATGCCAATGAAAGCTTTACGAGAAAGCTATTGTAAGATTTATATACGCAAAGTAAAATAAGCTTACAATGGCACAGAATAAAGAAATTACAAATAATTCCAAGCATTTCTTGCAAGTTATAAGTTTTTCAGACTTATTTAGAAAAAAATAAACAAGACATTTTTTATTGTTTGTGAGACATTTTTCATTAAAAACAATTTTCTTGGACAACTGGACATTGTGGACAACTTTAGATTGAAGACACATGTATCCCACGCACACCTGTGATGTTATATTCGGAGTCAGGCAAGTTAAATAGGAATTATTGGAATTTTAAATCGTGCGTTTTCAGCATTAGCGATTATCAGTGAAAGCTTTCGCACGAGCGACTTCGATCACAATGCTGCAGCTTCAGCAAAAGTACGCCTGACAATATGGGCGGCACATAGCCGAGCTGAGGTCTTACTTAGAGTGGGGGCTATTACTTAACAAAAAAGTTTCTAAATCCTAAATTGGAAGCATAGTTACGTTGTCTGATCCTTCTATAATAGAATTGACGTGTTTTTATTGAATAATAACCACTAACTGTGACCAAAATCAATGAAATGCGCGACCATGCCGAAATAGGAGGGGGTGTGGCCGGCTCTGGAGCTGTTGTACTTTTTCTTCTATTACTATGCCTGTCCTAAGTATTTAAAAATGCCAAAACCAGATGAAATTTGGGCTAAAGAGCAAACGTGAAGAGGGGTTAAAAAATAAAGCATGTAAGTGAAGTAAATAATGCATAAAGGGAAAGTAAAATGACCCAGTTTGTTCATAGTTCTTTGGCACCGATTGAAAAGTAGTGAATGTAATTAGCTGTAGGTGTTTCGATATTGCGTCTCACATCTAACTAACATAATTACCCGATCACGGTGCTTTTTAGATACCCCTTTATCTTCAAAATAATAAGCAATATAAAATAAATTTAAGACAACTAGAGAAGCATTCCAATAATTTTTTTAATTACAGAAAAGGAAAGGGTAAATTCCGCGAACTGGAATCGAACAAGTATCACTTTTGCTGCTCTAAACAATTGAGCTACAGCAGACAAAGAACAGCAACGAGAGCCATGACTAGTTACTTTATGCACACGTTTGATCCGTATTTTTTCAGCTACTTCGTCCGTCAACTTACCCATTTTGGGGTAGCAGTTCTTCGCCAACTGGATCAAGAATAATAATTGAATACGTAAAACGCTTTTCAAATCCTTTCATTGCTCGAATTGTTTCCGTACTCGCAGTCCCTGATTCGATAGCCGGTCGAGGAATTTTCCCTTTCCTTTTCTGCAATGTAATAACAAGCAATTTTTTTTGCTTAAACTTGGATTTTTAACAGTGGACTTTCCAATACGTAATGACACCTGGTTTTGATTCGAAGATCCTACACCTACCAGAAGTATCCGGACACCCCTTCGAAATGTGGTATCTGCTGCTTTACATAAAAACTATGGCTCGTAGATATATGCAGCAGTTTCTTCAGTATTAGACAGGCATTAAGCTAGCGAAAATAATATAGTGAGTTGTTCCGAAGACCTTAGTGATTTCAAATGTGGCGCTATCATTAGATGCTACATGTGAAACAAATCTGTCCGAGCAGTTTCTATCCTACTGGATCTGCCTCGTTCCACTGTCAGTGATGGAACAACAACAGTCCAAGAGCGGACAGGTACAGCGAGTGGGCAAGAAATGAAGATGAAAGTGTTTGAAAATTTATTGTAAATTATCGACACAAGACAGTAATAACACTACTCACTTTGTTTTCCCTGGTTACTATAGATTTGCCGAGATAACGTTTTTCCACAAATCCAGATCTTTATTAATAAATAGTCCTCCGCTGAATCACTGGCTAAGGAAGTCCAACATGCATCAGGAAGCAAGGCCAGCACTAGAACTGTCCGCAAAGAATTGCATGCCATGTATTGTACCAGGTTCTTGCAACAACAGCATACATGCCCGGCATCAGGAACATCAATGCCATTGATCGATTTGGGTGGTGCAAAGCCCGACGCAACTGGAAACGCGTTGTTTGGAGTGACGAATCACGTTATTCCATCTGGCAGTCCGATGGAATAGTTTGTGTCTGGAAGACGCCTGGGAAACGCTTCCTGCGCGAATTTGTTGTGCTAACTGTGAAATCTCTTGGAGGCATCATGGTCTGGGGATGCTTCTCATGGTTTGGACTAGGTCTGTGCTTCCTGAGCAGTGCACGGTATAAAGACATTCTGGAC
Source organism: Rhysida immarginata (assembly GCA_023313115.1). Lineage (NCBI taxonomy): Eukaryota > Metazoa > Arthropoda > Chilopoda > Scolopendromorpha > Scolopendridae > Rhysida > Rhysida immarginata. The sequence goes on from JAHWFO010066010.1 coordinate 2,268, forward strand.
AATTCAGTACTTCCAACATTGTGGGAACAATTCGGGAGAGGTCCTTTTCTGTTTCAGCATGATAATGCCCCAGATCCCAAAGAGAGGTGCCTACAAGAATGGCCCCATGACATGGGTATTGAAGAAAAGGCCTGGCCCGATCTAAGCTCTTTGGGATGGATTTGAACGCCGATTGCGGGTTAGACCGAATCGTCCAACATCTACTGCTGACCTCACCAACCCACTTAGGGAGAAGTGGAACGCAAATCCTTCAGAAACTTACCAAAAACTAATCGAAAGCATCCCAGCCAAGTGCATCAAAAGGAGCTCCAACGACATACACAGTGAAAATTAATTCCACTGCCAAACTTGGAGAGGCAGTAGGGATAGTCGAAACAAACAACTTTTCTTTATACCAGTTTTGCGTGAAAAATTTATTTACCAACGCAGAACAGTTATAGCAGAACTCCAAGACATGAGAACAGGACGTATGGAAGAGGAGATACTGCAACGGTTTGCAGAGGATCCCTCAACAAGCACCCGTGCAGTCGCACATGCTGTGAGGACCAGTCAAACAATTGTCTGGAACGTCATGCATGACAATGGGGAACAGCCATACCACGAACAGACTGGGCAGGCTTTGCGACCCAGCGACTACCGACTAAATGTGCACTTTTCCGACTGGTATCTTCGCAATGTTGTCGTCAATCCCGCGTTTGGTGAACTAGTTTTGTTTTCTGATGAAACACAGTTCACTAAGGATGGTCTCTTCAATTGCCACAACCACCATGTGTGGAGCGACACAAACACTTTGAACCACTGCTGTAACTGTTCTGTGTTGGTAAATAAATTTTTCTTGCAAAACAGGTATAATGAAAAGTTGTTTGTTTCGACTATCCCTACTACCTCTCCAAGTTTGGCAGTGGAATTAATTTTCACCCTGTATATGTCCGTCATAATAAAAGGTTGTTTTTTTATGTGCATATGCCCGGATACTTCTGGTAACATAGGTTATATCCTACATCTAGCTCCTCAACAGACTTCTGTAATACTAGAATTCTACAATACAATAAGGGCTGGCTAAAAAGTCCGACCGGTCGTCAGTAAGTCACGTTGATGGTCGGAATCGATTCACGACCGGTCGTTTCTGTGTATGTGCACCTCTTGTATAGTGCGGCGTGATCAATCGAAACTGAATTACATCGTCAGAAATCATCATCTGTATTTATGAAATTCTCTGATTTTCACATTTCCTTAATTCAGTTTATCTCCTGTCTTAAGTTCATTCCCTACTTGTCTCATTTTTTTAATTAGGGATCTCTGCTGTCAAAAAAAGTTTAATTACATAACAATGAGTGAAAGATTCGAATGGCTCGAATTTGGTTCGCTATTTTGATTCTACTTGATCATGCAAGCGATCAGTCAGTTTTTGCACACGTTGCATACGACTGGTCGTTACTTTATGGACACATGTTCGCGATCGCTTTATAGTTTTATCATTCCATTAGAATGTCATAGCGGTGTGAAGAATCAGGAGACATAAAATCCACTTGACCACAAAAAATTAACATTTATTGGCACTGATGTACATTTCGATCATAAAGTGATCATCAGCCAGTATGCACAGATTTTCCAATTCAAATAGAATTTATAAGTTGACTTGAGAATAGAGTAGAGTCGCCAATCAGAGAAAACAGTGAAATATCTCTGACTGGTTACACAAAGAAAAGGATTGGTTAAAGATAAAGTAAACAAAAATGGAGGACCAATTAGAGAAAGTGAATCTCTGATTGGTTACAAAAACAGAAAAAGCAATTAAAATCTGATACAATTAAGCAGATCCGTCCAATCGGATAAATTTATAGGACTTCTGTCTTGATTCATAAGGTCTAGGGGGTGTTTGGAAATCTCCTAGGATTCCAAAAATTAAGGCTTCTGTAATCCTCCGTTGTGTGGAGAATCTTGACGTTACCTTTATTCGCTTTGTGCCCATTTGTCTACATGTGTTGGATATAACTTCACATTTCGGGTTTATGATTTTTGACATAGCCGAAATGTTCTTGAATCCTGGTTTTCATTCTTCTCCAGGATTGTTCTATATATTTGAGTTGGCAAGTCCCACATTTAAGTTCATAGATCCCTGATCTGTGCAGGGATGGGATCTCGTCTTTAGTAACCAATCAGAGATACTACTTCATTGTTTTCTCTGATTGGTCACTCAACTTTATAAATTCTGTTTGAATTGGAAAATTTGTGCATACTGATTGATGATCACCTTGTGATCGAAATGTACATCTGTATCAATAAATGTCAATTCTTTGTGGCCAAGTGGATTTTTTGTCTCCTGATTCTTCAAATTGTAAGTAACCATAGCCCCAGAGGTTTCTTTCTAAATATTTATGTCATAGCGGTGCAAATGCTACAGTCGCTCAACAACTTTCTCATTTGATAGTTGTCCCTCGTTACTGCCGTGTAGATGTTTAGATCGTGGATTTGAATAGGGATCAATACAAATGGTAATGCTGACAAGGTATCTTTCTCATATTCTCATAGCAAAAATTCCTGATAACGATAAATATGTGTCCTATAGCTAATAGAAATGGTAAATTTACTGGCATCTTATTAAATGAATTCTGTGATAATAATTTCATTTTCAGAATATTTATGAAGCACATAAAATGTCCCACGTTTCCTTAAGGAGTGAAGGAAAACGTTACTTTCAGGATTTTTATTTTTTGTTTTTATTTTGTCTCAAATGGAAGGAAGACGTTATGATGGATATAAAATAAGAATAAAAAAATATGGCCGATTTTACTGTGTTTTCAAACTTCAAAAACACTCTCTTAATTAGAAGTAATCGTAACTATCTAATAATTGGATAGTAAAAGTGGTAGTAAAATCTACAGAAGAAGTCTTTACGTGCAGGAAGGCAGCGTAAAAAATTCAGAAATTCTCAGAGGAAGAAAGAAAACGTCTGAAAGACTCAGTCGGCGCACGTAAATCACTTCAGGTCTTTTGTATTTTAATTTAGCCCGGAGGGCGTCTAAATCACCCAACCACAAATGTGTTGCAGCATAAATTTCTTGCAGAGAAGAAAGGAAAATGAAAGAAATAAAAAAATAACGTTTTGTGTTTGTGCAAGTTCGGAGAAAGAGCAGAATCAGGCCCACCCACGTTCTGCCCAGGTTCCCTCTTTCCACCTGAATAAAATTACTCTTTGCTATTTCGTTTGCGTTATGAACTACTGTGAAAGTATTTCGGGAAATTTCATTATGTTTCCTTCTTATCTTCTTTTCTTTTTTACCTCATGACGATGGAAACTGTGGGCCATACAGAGCGAGGGAAGGAATATTACCACGTGAGGGTTAAAGGAGGCCTGGAGAAGAGATTGGCAGGAGAGGGGAAACGAGGGAGAAAGGACTAGATTGGGAGAAGAGGAGCAAATGCAATTGGAATTGTGCACACAGACACACACGCACAAACAGAAGAGTGAGAGAGAGAAGAGAGAGAGAGTTTTCTGATTGACACAACATTATTTCAGAAATATTCAGATGCATATTTAGACTAGATGGTGGTGGGGAGTGGAGCATCGTAGCCTAAAGAACTTGTTTTGTTTTGAGTGAATAGGGAATCAAAGAAATGATAATTTAGAGGCAAAATCAAGACGACGGTGGCGAGGTTGAAGCGCGCAGATCGTCGAGCGTCATTGGGCAAGGCGGACCTTGTTTGAGCGCACGGAAGACTAGGGAGTACTTGGATTATTATTATCTTGCATTCCCATGCCGAGGCAAATTGGACCCAATCAAACATGCCAATGACATTTTGCAAATGGCGGCCACGAAATGTCACTTGTTTTTTTTTTTTTTTTTTTTTTGCGTCGTTTTCCCCTCTCTGCCTCGGTCCAGATTGAAGGGCACGCGACAAGCGAATTAAGCTAAGTGGAACAACAACGGTGAATTTATCGGAAGAAGAAATTACTTAAGAGCACTGAAAATCGGACATAATAAAATGGCTTGCCTCTCTCTCTCCCGTCCTCCCTCTTTTTGAATGTCAGCCCCCTTGAAATTTTACACTTTTTCGCTTTCCCCTTGTTAAGCAGGCCAACACTGTTTTCTCCGCATTGGGGCGCCTCTACAACAGGGCGCAGCACAGCAAATGTTTATCATTTGACGGATTGCTCGTCCTATCAATAGCGAACGTAATTTATTCATGACAGATTTCATTGTAAATCAAATTAGCTCGTGTAATAGAATAAATGAAGTTTGAAGCTGATATCGCAGCTTTATATTCGATGATGAAATGAAAATCACTAAATGGGTTAATCACACGATAGCCACACCAAGTGAAACGCGCTCTGCTCATTTTATTTATCATTCGTTATCGGTAAAACTCATTTGTCGCTTTCCATAATTGTTAGCTCTCTCCCCGTGAACATTTTTCAAGAAGTTTTCGATTCATGTTTTTCGCGAAATTAAAATTTCAATTATGGGTTTGAAACAAATTAACTTTTATTTAGAAACAAGGTAGCCTAGTTATGAACTTCGAGTAAAACTCATTTCGTCGATCTTCTGCTTGCATTAGATTAGCAAACGGAATACGATTCCATCGCTACACGTATGCACTTCTATAACTATATATAAGCATACCAAACTTTAGCAAGAAACTAATCCCCCGAGAAAAGTATCGGAAGCCCTGAGTACATCTATTTTTTACACCTTTTATCCAAGCTTTAACCCTCATTTTATATCAAAAGATTAATTTAGTCGAACGTAGTTTTAGACATGTAAAAGAGCTTTACCTACTTTCATTTCTCATCATTTTTGATCGAATGACATATCACATACCGCACTTCTCATTTGAAAACGTCAACAGAGGACGTGACTGCTACCCTTGCAACTTCGACCCCACTGGGACAATTTGGTCCCAACTTCATAGAATGTAGATCTTGCCTAGAGAAATTTGTTTCCCGAACTTCACTTCATTACATTCCTATAGATCCCAGTAGGGCAATCAAAATACAGGGTATATGCTACAAAATTAAATGTGTAAAAGTCAATATGTATATGAGGCGTTACGGATACGAAGGGCGAATCAACAAACTGATTTCGAGAAACACGCGTTTGAAATTTTTGATCTACCACTTTTATAAGTTGAACGTTTTTCTTTCAGCCTTTATTTTATACGATTAGGAGGGGCCAACTGAACAAAAAATTATACCACCTTATTTTTTGTTGTCTGAGAAGCCGAAAAATAAAAATAAAAAAATTTGAGTTCGCCCTTTGTATCCGCAACGCCTCATATACAAAGCCCATATACAGAATGAACACTAATTCTTTTGCTCTCGCTCAAGACCACTGTTGAATACAAATTCCATATTATTGAGTAGCGGAAGAATAGAGCTTGCAATGACCATGTGATCCTTAATATTAAAAAAAATGTATTAGAGAATGAATACTGACTATTTATAAGCTTAAAAATTTATTAAGGCGAATGTGGGTTTGATTTTTAAACACCAATTTCCATTGGGGTCATGGCTGTTCCTATGTAAACAGCCACAATGTAAAACTTCACTTATAACTTTATTTTCTCCAACGGCTACAGGTACAAGACATTACACTCACTCACCAAAAGTTATGGAACACCCCTCCAATCAGGTTCCCTGTCCGTCATGAGACAGATCCCGCTGCTTCCATTCTCGGAATGCAGATGCACAGGACTCCTTGATATCACACAATCATTGTAAGCAAAACTAACAGCAGAAATGGCAGCATGCCGAGAGCTATCTGCATTTAAACGGGGGATGATTGTTGGTTCCAGACGGACGAGTGCCTCAATATCAGATATAGCCAACACACTGCAATTTTCCACACAACCGTTGCAAGGGTCTATCGAGAGGGGTTACAACCTATGTCGACAGCGGACGGGCCGCCCACGCCTCATTGATGCCAGAGGTGTTCGCCGGGTCACCCGGCTTGCAACTGCTGACCGAAGGGCGACAGCGGGCCAAATCACCATGCGGTAAAACCAGGGACGTCCCACAACTGTGTCCGTGGTAACGCCTAGCCTGGGCCGATTCGGCGAACCTTGGCAGCTGCAGGCTTTGGGAGCAGACGGCCACGACGGGTGCCACCCTTGACAGCTGCACAACGTCGGTAACGCCTAGCCTGGGCAACCAAATCGTCATTGGACCGCTGAGGACTGGCGAGAGGGTTGCCTGGTCCGACGAGTCACGGAATCAGCTGTATCGAGCCGGTGTCCGTGTCTGGCGAAGGCCACACGAAGCTATAAACCCCGCTTGTCAGATGGGGACTACTCAGACATGTGGAAGCTCCATATAGGTCTGGGGTGTTTTCTCGTTGCATGCAATGGGTCCATTGGTGCATCTGACATCCACTCTGCGTGCTACTTTCTACGTCGATCTGCTTGGGGATCACCTGCACCCCTTCATGAACTGTTTTTACCCCGCGGGCGACGGCATCTTTCAGCAAGATAATGCGCCTTTACACATGACCCTTGTGAAACGGCAATGACTGCATGAACATGCTACCGACTTCACGACAATGATTTGGTCTCCACGTTCCCCAGATTGCAATCCCATTGAACATTTGTGGGACGTAATCGAACGATCTGTCAGGTCGTCACCAACACAACTGGTAATTGCAGCATCGTTATGGAGTGCAGTGAGGCGGCATGGCTTGCAGTGCTTGTGGATGTGTTGCGGGAACTGGTAGACTCTCTATCACGTCGTTATCCGGGCCAGAGGGGGCCCAACACGTTATTAGGCAGGTGTGCCATGACGTTTGGTGAGTGAGTGTATACACTGCCTGGCCAAAATAAAGTCGCTGATTCTACTAATTCGTTGGACCCCCTTTAGTTTTTATTACAGCGCGCATTCTTCGAGGCATTGTTTCCACAAGGTTGTGCATTCTTTCAGAAATATCCCAAAATCAAAAGTAATTTCGGCGCATCTTAAATTCACCCAATTCAGGGATACTGTTATTAGCCTGTAATACTGTTACAGGTTGAGTCACATTATTATGATCATCTCCTACGTTTGTCTTCGGCGTTGCCTCTTGATTTTCGTCCAATAACTGCAGCATTTTCCCCCAAGATCTGGTTGGATGACGGAAGAATTGCTCCACCTCGTAGAATCTTCTCCAATACATCCCAAAAATTTTCAATAGTGTTAAGATCTGGACTCTGTAGTGGCCAATCCTTGTGGAAATATTATCTTTGCACTGTCATCCTGGAATATGCCTGTGCCACCCAGGAAGAAAAAATCCATTAATGGGATGACTTGGTCATTCAAAAGATTTAAGTAATCAGTTGGCTTCATTTTGTTGCTAAGCCTAGACCAGACCAGTTGAAGCAATTCGAGATCATAACACTTCCACCACAGCCTTGAATACTCGGCATGAGAGGTCCATAGCTTCATGTGATTCCCTCCTGACCCTAATTCGCCCATCGCTCTGGAACAGAGTAAATCTTGACTTATCGGACTACATGACCTTTTTCCACTGCTCTACACTCCAATCTTTATGCTCCTTGCAAACTGCAGTCGTTTTTTCCGGTTAATCTTACTGACAAGTGGTTACCTTATTGACACGCAACTGTTCAGTCCCATTCCTCTCAGCTCAAGTCGCATTGTGCGATTAGAAATGTTTTTACTTTCATTTTTAAACATTGCCGTGAGTTCTGCTGTTGATTTTCTGCGATTACACTTCATCAGCCGTTTCAGAGATATCCGGTCACGATCAGTCAAAATTTTCTTCCGGCTACATTTACTCTGCGAAGTTGAACAATTGCTGCTGCCTTTCCAGGTTTTTATAATGCGCTGGACAGTTCTTAATCCGATTCCAGTAATTTCAGCAATATCCTTTGTTGATTTTTTAACTTGATGCAGACCAACAATTTGGCCATTCTGAAAAGCATTGACATCACTTCCACGACGCGTACAACATCTTCAGACATGGTTAGAAAGTGATAAGCTACAGAACACAATATCTTCTATACCGAGTAGACGTGTTGTATGCAAAAATATGAAATCAGTACAGTAAAAGAGCCAGTCACGGTCGCTAAGTACGAGGGGAGTTCAATAAGTAATGCAACACATTTTTTTCTGAAAACGGGGATTGTTTTATTCAGCATTCAAATACACCATGTTATTCCCCAATCTTTTAGCTACACAACACTATTTTTCAACGTA
>JAHWFO010066013.1:0-14544 GCA_023313115.1 Rhysida immarginata
CCTATATTCTTTTCACAGATAACATCTTGAGTCAGTGAAAAATCAGAACCAATGTAAAAAATAAAGGAATTTGACACCAATCAAAGCCTGTGAGAAGTGAAATGTAATGACTTTAATTTTACAATTATTTTATATGAGTGAATAATGAATTTCATTTAAAATAACTTAAAAATATTATCAACTGTATTACGAATTAGGAAGTATGCCTGAGAGAAACATAACAGTTAATATTTTTAGTAATTATAGAATAAAGTTTTAAAAATTGTAATAAAAATTGTATTCTGAAATGTTCTATTGGTAGTGATTTTATTTAGTGGAGACTCATTTGAAATAAAGGAATATTGGAAATGTGTAGTCTGTGTGCTCAGAGTGGGTAAACACATTGTGTGAGTAGATACTGTAGAAACCCAAGTGAGGTCAAAAAGATCCAGCCAAGGCATTTTTGGTGGTTTAGACAAAAAAAAAAACCTCTTACAGAATCTGAAAAATGTACTAACATACCCTCGGAGAGAACATATTTCCCACTTCATCATTGATAACAATATTTAATATCCAAATTCCAGAAATCCGACCCTGTAGAACATAAGGAATGCTAGTTTTAAAATAATATATATAAAACGTTTTATGTACAATTCCTTGTAATATATGGTTTATTTTATAATTTATTACTTTGTAATAGATTGTTAAATATTTACGATGTTTTTCACTATATTTTAATTTCTGGTTTCCGAATTTGATTTTGTAATTTTTCTATAAGAAACGAAGAAAAATTGTGTAAAGTTAACCAATACTTGTAGACTATTATGGTTTGTGTAGTTTTATTAATGTAAAATATATATTCTTTTGAACTTTGAAAAGAAATCAAAATTAATAAACATTGCTTTTGAATAAGATTACTTTTGTTGTTTGATTTATTATAAAATATATTTGAAGTTAAATTTATTTAGATTGAATTCATCTATTTTTAATTTATTTCCGTTAATTTAATCTATGATTTTGACATAATTTTGACTTAAAACTACCATTAATTAAATAAGTATATATAAATAAAAGTTAATAAATACAACGAATTAAAAGATGCAGTAAAATAAACGAAGTGGACGGAAGCAACTGCAAAAGGTGTACGTCACATAATAATAACTGGTAAACGTCATATAATAACAGCCCCATAAGTTTGAGTTAGAGCAACATTATCCAGGGGGAGCCACCATCAAAAACGGTTACAGATTTTAGTATGGGAAAAGTGAAAATTGTCCAGTCTCATTACCTCTACAGTCTCTGGATAAGAGTGCCTGATAAGCACGGTGTAAGAATAAAGATTTTAGGCGATGATTGTGCCTACTTTATTCACGGGCCGTTGTTTGGAGGACGATACCGCATTCAGTTTAGTCGGCGCATGCTCGTTACCTCATTCATCTCAGGCGATCACGTCTTCCTGGTCATACTAGACTAGACTTCGCGCCTCGATTTTACGTAATGGAAGAAGAAAACTTACATCATCAGTGCTTCTTATGCAATAAGATTTTTGCGCAATCAAGGCTGTGATTTTGTATTTAATTATAAAATCGTATTTTTTAAAGAAATAAATCGTTCTTTATTAAAATAAGGCAAGTAGTCCCTAAATTATTTCAAAAAGTTAATTTTTGAATTATGTGAACCCTTTTAATTTATTTTTGGCAAATTTATTTTGAAATTATAATAGTAATAAAATTCGGATTATTCAGCTAGATAGCGCTCCCGCTGATTGCTCTTCTTACGCACCAGGCCACAATCACCGATAAGCAGTAAAATACATCACATGGAAGTATCGTCCTGCAAACAACGGCTCGTCTTTATTCTTACACCGTGCTGAAAGAGATTGTAGGCGATGCCTCAACTGTCATGTCTGAGGCTAGTTACTTCGACTTCATAGTGGTGGCGCTGATGATACGTTTATTTCCACTCTAATTATATTAATCTCGTTGGGGCTAGTGCGACCAAGGATAATATTTCCACTCTAATTATATTAATACGTTTATCTCGTTGCGACAAAGGATAATAAAAATAAAAAGGATTGCTTATGCGGGTAAATTGACGTGATTGGCTGGTGCAGATGACGTCACTCTTAGACCTTGCTTCAAAGGAAAAGCATAGGAACACAGTAACAATTAGCCTTTTTACAATTAGATTGAAGCGCTCCTAGTGTAAAATCAGCATCACCAACTAAAATCCGAAAAAATGCTGAAATACGTTGTCCGAAATGTCGACACAATGTATGACCTTGAAGACTTTGACGACAACCTCAGGAAGGCGAATTATTTTCCGGAGAAAGCAATATGGCTTAAAAAAGCAAATGGTTCAGTGGAAATGCCAATGATTTTAGTTATCCTCCAGAATACTGAATATAAAAAGAACTTCTTAGGTTTAAAACGTGTCGGTCCTCTAGCTGTTACTGTAGAACTATTTAGAGGTAACAAAAGACCCTTGCAGTGTTACAACTGCCTACGTTTTGGTCACGTATCCCAAGGTTGCACCGATTCGCCTCGATGTAATAAGTTCGCTGGCGACCATCAGTCGAAGAATTGTACCAACATAAAAGGCAAAGACCCCCCAAAATGTATACGTTGTTCTGGTCAGCAGACATCTAGCTACACAAAGTGTCCCAAATACCCACAAGTCAAAAGGATCAAAAGCACCAAAGTGGTAGAAGGAAAATCCTATGCTTCGGTCGCATCCAGTTCTGCTGATACTCGGGAAACACGTACGGTCGACCACAATCAATTGCGTGATGTTTACAGGTTACTTGGAAATTTGCTAAATCAGTATAAGGAAAGTGGAAGAGCAGTGCCACAGATTGCCTCTTACGAATCCAACAAATGATCATGGACAGACACCCACACAAGATCATTAATCAAGGGAAACTCCGTTGCAATATTTGGAATGCAAGAGGAATTGCTCGCAAGCGCATCGAATTCTACAATTTCCTTACAAATTGGAATGTCGACATCGCCTTCGTGTGCGAGACGCACCTGAAATCTACTCAAGTCTTTACCTTGCCTGGGTATCGTATTTATCGCAAGGATCGGCCACTGGGTAATAATGCCAGCCACGCTTTCGGTGGAGCAGCGATCATTGTTAAGGACAGCATTGATCATCGTGAGTCTGTCACTCCAGACTTTGTGGGAATGGAAGCAGTCTCCGTGATCATAAACGATGTGTACGCAGGCGAAATCAAGTTCATCTCTTTATATAACCCACCCAAGCACAAGCTTGATCCGTGCGAACTTGACGAGCTGCTGTCTGGGTCCATCCCAGTTGCTATTGCGGGCGACTTGAATGCTAAGCACCATGCGTGGAACTCCAAATGCCCCAATCAAAACGGCAATATCTTATATGGATATACCTTAAACGAGATTGACACCTTTGTTGCTGGTCTCCTTGATGACACGTACTACTGCGACCACTCACCTGTTAGCGACGTGCTGGATATTGCAGTTCTTAAAGGTTTCCTCAAGCCCTATAATATATTCACAGTCGACGACTTATCTTCTGACCACCGTCCAGTGATGCTTATGTTTGAGGGCTTAAACATCGATAAGAAGATTGTGCTCCGCTCTAAACAGGACTGGAAGCTCTTTAGAGATATTCTTAGAGACAATAGCATTCCTTACAAGGAGGTTATTGATAAGGAGGATATCAATAGTAATATTAATGCTATCACCCATGTTGTCAACGATGCCACCCCTTCCAATACCTCTATTATCGATCGTAAGCGTCCTGAACATCTCGACCTGCCTCCTTATATCAGGCGTCTTATTCTCGAACGGAATTCTTACAGAAGATTATGGCAGCGTAAGCGACTTCCCTATTTCAAGACCAAGTACAACCGGCTTTCTCGCAAGGTTCAGGAAGAGGTTAAAGCACAACGAAATCAAAGGTGGAGCGAAAAACTGAAGTCCTTGTCTGTCCAGGACAATTCGCTCTGGGGAACTGTGAGGGCCTTAAAGGGTAACAGACCAATCCAATTGCCACCACTGTTTGCAGGCAACGGCAATGTTGTCACCAGTGACGGGGATAAGGCTCAGTTGATCGCTGATTCCCTGAAAAGTCAATTTACCACGCCTGGTGAGACAAACTTGGACAGCCTCCAAAACACTCAGCTAGTTAACGATGTGTGTATCGCTTACCAGGGCATTCATCGTGTTCCCACCCCTGAGGAAGTCATTAGTGCTCAAGAAGTCTCCGACATCATCAAGCGACTTAAAATCAAGAAAGCAGCAGGTATTGATTCCATCACTAACAGTGCTCTCAAGAACTTGCCTTCTAATATTGTCTCGATCATTAGCAAAGCCATGAATGACTGCTGGAGACATGGTTATTTCCCCGACCAGTGGAAAGAGTCTGTTATCGTTACCATACAGAGGCCTGGTCTTAAGCTTGTTACTCCCTGCTATCAAAAGTGTTTGAACGCGTCATTCTTAAGAGATTTAACGACTTCTGTGTGGCTAACAATCTTGTTCGTGAAGAGCAATTCGGCTTTCGACCAGGTCACTCCTGCCAACTCCAGATCTGGAGGCTTATTGCAGATTTAGGTCTTAACTGTGCTAAATATGGTGCTCTTGTCTTTTTGGATGTCCGAAAAGCTTTTGATCAGGTTTGGCACGAAGGCCTGATTTACAAAATGATTACTTGTGGTTTTTCGGACGATCTTATTGCCTTGATTAGATCCTTTCTGTCGAGCAGGATATTTCGTGTCAAGGTTGGCAGCTCCATGTCCAACCCGTGTGACGTCACAGCTGGTGTTCCCCAGGGTGCTGTCCTAGGCCCTGCACTCTTCCACTTTTTCATCCATGACTTCCCAACGTTTACAAAATGCAAGCTGTATCTGTTCACTGACGACGTTCATCATGACCACTGACCGCGTTCCAGCTCACGTCATATCACGGTTACAAAAGGCCTTACATCTGTGCGAGAAATGGTTTGCAAAGTGGAGACTCGACCTAAACGTTGACAAGTGCAAGGCGATGTTCATTACAAAGAAACTTCGGAAACCCCCGAGTCCTCTTTTCCTTTCTGGTAAAGAGCTCGAATGGGTGAAACATTACAAATAACTCGGAGTTGTAATAGATGCCAAACTAAACTGGGGCGACCATGTCAACGCCATCAACAAGGCAAAGAAGGCAAAATTCAGTCTGGTAGCTCTTCTGGGGCGAAACAACGCGCTTGCATTGGACTGCAAACTATTGCTGTACAGGACGGTAATCCGAACCATCTTGCTTTATGGTATGCCTGCCTGGGCTACAATATGTAAGTCCAGATGGAAGGATCTCCAAACCTTCCAAACGTTACCTTGAGGACATCTGCCCAACTTGACAGGAGAGTTGCAACAAATACTTCTATTTCCGACGATTTTGAGATACCTCCCATTGGTAGCTACGTACAGGAGTCACTGAAGAAGTTTCTTCCGAAGATTAAGGACCATCCCAATCCTCTGGTTGCAGATATTCTGGAGCATCCACTCACGTTTAGAAGTTTCCTCAGGCATCGCAGGCCTCAACACGTCCTGGACATCAATTTTGACGACATCCAAAAGGCCATCTTTCCCGACTACTGGATCTCATAGCTCCTCGTGCCCCTCGTCAATCAACAATCAACTTATTCGTCCTTATAGGAAAGGACCTAATCTTATCCACTGGATGACTTAACTAGGTCTCATCTGGCTTCTTGCCTAGTTCAGTGTACTTCCCCTGGTTACTTCCTGGATGGCAGCACTCACAGCAATTTCCAGATCATATGAATCATTTTATTAGGTTATAGCTCTCTTACTCGATTATAAGAATACAGTACTTTCTAGATAAGTTGTACGACCCATCTTCAAATGTTTGCGAATCCCCGACTCATCTAACAGCGCTAAACACGGCTTTACGAGCCAAGTCATAGGAAATGGGAATCATTTCCGGCAACGATACGAAATCAAGTTACGAAAACATGGCGGATAGCGATAGGAACGATTTCGCCGTTCGTGATAGTAAGAAGATTAATACAAAATTATTAGAACTAATACTACTCTTTAATATGATAATGGATGGGACAAGTTATCTAGAGACTATCTATCAGCAGAGATAGTTTCTTCAACTCTGAGTGCGAGAACAGGCTCCCTCAAATACCCAACGTTGAATAAGCCATTCTCCAACGTTGTTCGTCTTCCTCCTTCAAATTTTACCAGTTCAAGAAAAAATGAACGAAAACAGGAATCTAAGTAAGTTACACTTTTTTCTAACGTAAATTACTCTTATTTAATAGTTCCAAATTCATTATTGTTACGATTATTTTTTTTTTTACCCGTTGTGATCTGAAATGCATTTCCACTGAACAGCATTCATTATTATCGACTGCTAACAACATGGCTAGTTTACCGCAGCAAGAATGGATCTATACACGTAAAGCTGTGTATCGGCGCCTTATAGAAAGTAACAAGGGTGGCTACTTAATTTCAGCACGGAGGTCGAATATGATATTAACAGAAATAAAATGTCACTGTTTTCATTACTGTAGGGAGTGTAAATCATTGATCTAAAACTCATCCTTTTTTCTGCATTTCAGATTGCCAAGGATACAAATATGAGGCTTCCGCTTCAGGCTCCTCGTGATAGTTTCCATTTAGCCTACCCAAAGGAATGGGAAAGGAATCTTGCAGATTTATAAGGAGAACGATGTAATGTTTACAATAAAAATAATCCCTTGATTTTTGTGCAAATCAGTTCTGTTAGGTGATGATGAATTTATTGCATTGTACATTAGAAGTTGAATGTATTCTTAAATCAATAAAGGAATTTTTTTTTTTTAAATTGATATTTAAAAATTTTAAAAAGATATCGTTTCTCTTCCTATTGTTGTCTACCGTTCAAGAGCTGTCGTTTCTCTATGAACACGGCGATCGGTATTTTAGAATTTAGCAACAGATTTATCATTAAAATTCTTTTTTCTGCCTACAAGCTAGGAGTTCTATCTTCTGCTGGCGAATTTTGACTATAAAGATGATAAAATGCAAATACAGGTCTGTATACAAATGTAAACTTGTGTAAATATCAGTATACACGTGTGTAACATTGTGTAAGCCTGTGTAAATTGGTGTATACACGTGTGTAAATTTGTGTACCAGTATGTAAATATGCTATACAGATATGGACAAAAGTGTAAACTTGTGTAAATAGGTGTATAGACGTATGTAAACCTGTGTGAATTGGTGTATATCCGTGTGTAAACTTGTATATATCGTGTGTACAAGTGTGTAAATTTATGTAGATATTTGTGTAAGCTTATGAAAATAAGCTGTACAGATGCGTAAATTGACTATACACGTGTGTAAATTTGTGCACATATATGTATAAATGTGTATAACCGTGTGTAAATTTGTGTACGTATGTTTAAATGTGTGTAAAGTTGTGTAAATATTCTATACAGATGTGTACAAAACTGTAAACTTGTGTAAATAAGTGTATAGATGTATGTAAACTTGTGTGAATAGATATATACCCGTGTGTAAACTTGTGTATATTGTGTATACACGTGTGTAAATTTGTGTAAATATGACTATATACCTGTAAGTGTGTAAGTAGCTGAGAAAATATATAAATATGTATGTAAAAATGTGTAAATAAGTATATACGCGTATAGTAAACATTCCGTTAATGAGTCTTAATTCTTGTACAGTCGAGTCAATTGACCCACGAATGGCGACTCTGAAATTCGGGTCAAACAACTCTTACTGACAACTGTGTCCAACGACTCTCTTAAATGGGTCGTATTGGAAGAATCATATGACTCTCACAAGCGGGTCATATTAACCGCATATTGCTGTGAGTGAGTGAAAGCGTTGCTTTCGGACCGCTCGTTTCGTTTTTTCCTGCGCTGTTCGATTGTCGATTGATTGTCGACAAGTTATTCGAGATAAGAGAAAATACATGAGGGAAACTGTTGATTTAATTTTGTAATAAATAATCAAAGCAACGTTGATCTTTTGTGATGAGCAAAAGACCGACGCCATAAAAGAAAAACGCAGATTTACATATAAAATGTAGATCTGCGTGTGATGAATCCCAGATACATCACAAATACTTAGGGAAAATAAAGATAAAACATAAAGAAATGTTAACGCACTAGCACCATATGCTTTCAATATAATTTCTTATGGAAATTCTAATTTATCCGTCGCTTAAACGTTGGTTATCCGGCCGCTACACTAATGAACCTGGCTGATGATGTTAATTTACCGTGTCCGGATAACCGACTTTTTAGCGACGGATAAATCGGAGTGTGCATAAAAAATTATACAGAAAATATATGGTGCTAGCTCGTTAACCTATGTGGTAATTATGTAGATGACGGCCTCCACCCCAACTTGCGTTTTTTCCTACCTTGCGTTGTTTTTTAACATGCATCTTGGGTTGCTTAGTGTTTTTGGGGGGGTGGACGAAAAGTTTAGTTTTTATTTTTGGTGGGAACGTGGTTTTCTTTCACTCGAAAGCGGTCTCCTTTAGGTTTAATGGCGTCGACTTCCTTCTTCCAGATACTAGATACGCAACGCCATCTGGTGGTAGCGGTTGAAGTCAGGCACGGAAACGCAGACGATGGTGAAAATGGTCAATAGAAAAATACTAGCCATTGGCCTCCTGTAACCGGCCGGGGGTAAACCAACTGCCCCCTGTGACCAAACAGGTTGGGGTATATATCATCAACTTATCCCCGGAGGGGGACGTCGTAGACAGAACGCCGGAGGCGTTCGAGTAACGGAAAACAGTGACCAATGGGCATTATTGAACGAGGCCCGCAGGGCCGATGTGAGGCGCGAAGCGCCGAGAGTGGTACAAGTTTGCTGAAATTTAAAGCTAGTTTGCACCATAAATAAAAACTAAATCTTTCGTCCACCCCCCCAAAAACACTAAGCAACCCAAGATGTATGTTAAAAAACAACGCAAGGTAGGAAAAAACGCAAATTGGAGTGGAGGCCGTCATCTACATAATTACCACATAGGTTAAGTTTTATCTTTATTTTCCTTAAGTATTAACGGCTAATCTAATCAGGAAATCAGAATACAGGCTATAATGAACAAGGTAGGCAGCCAGAAGGCTAGGCCTAATTACTTGTGAAAGATGATATCCGATTGTTTTTCTCTTAATCGAACAACTGAACGCCGAGTAAGTGTAAAGCATCCTCGTAAATGTCACTATATCGCTAAATAATAATAAGAAGCAGCTAGAATAAAATCCAAAAAAAGGAAATGCATCTTATTAGCTACAGCTTGCATACGTCTTATACCCTACTATGATAAGAGTGCGTCATAGAGATAGATATATACCAGAGGTGGAAACTCAATGCTAACTTCTAATAACCATGGCTAAATCAAGGCACTTGGGATCAAGTGCTCGCCAGGGCGGCGCTTCGATTCGCATGAAGAATAAGCAGACGACGTTGTTGCTAATATGGCATTTCCAAAGTTCAGTGTCCTTAAATAGAGCGCGCGTTTCATATTAAATTTTTATTTTCACACTATTCTTCTTTTACTCCTGGAGAGTGCTCTTTTAATAATAATAATAATAAATTTTAAAATGAAAAAAAAAGTATGCCCTTCTACACCTTTGTCTTTTTTTAATTTTATAAATTCTTATTTTAACTTTTTATTTCACTTTTTAAACCAAAAAGAATACTTTTTTATAGTAAAAATAAGAATGGATGAAGGGGGGGGGGGAGTTAAAAATATAAAAAAGTTTTTTTAAAAAATTTTATTTTATTTTTAGTAATTTTAGGAGGACAAACGAATAATAAGTTAAAGTAGAAATTTATCTGTTGTAGATTATATTAAAAAAAAAAAAACAACTTAATTGTTTGAAATTTTTGAAATTCGAAATTTATTCATCCAATAAACAGAGGGTCTAGATATTTTGTGAATTCATTATTTCTTTTATTAAGATAATTACAAAACTCTTTTGGCATACCTTAATTTTTTGTTTGCATATTATTTGGTTAACATTTTTAAATACTGTTCTATTCTCATTTTTACATATTTAATTATGATAGTTGTAAGTACAATTCAGCATGAGAATGAGAGCAATATAGTGATTTCCAAGGAATAATTGGATGGATTTCTTGCAAAAAATTTTTCTGCCTTCAACTGTCAACCGAGAAATAAAACACCCTTTAAAATCATATGATTTATCGGGTTGTTTTAATTGTCAAAGTGTTGATGAATTGTTTTTTTTTTGTTGTGAACAACCGGTTCCATACAGAAATTTATACAGAAATGATGGAATTCTTTGTCACTCAATTATTGAGAAGATCTGTTCATCTGAAGATGTTATTTTCAATTAGGATACTGTATCAGCTTATGCATCCAAAAAATCGTAAAAGAGAAATAAGTGTCCTGAAATGGCCAGGAAATATGCCTGCCATAAATCTAATCGTAAATCTATGGGTAATCATGATAAACAGAATATAGAAACCGTTGACAAAGGACAAAAAAGATCTCACTGAATGCATCCAAAGTGTTAGAAATATATTACACAGGAACTTTGCCCTGACCTTACTAATATCATCGTCCAAAAGAATTGGGACTGTTATGACGGCAAAAGGTGATTTTACAAAGTGATAAAAAAAAAAAGATAATATATTTCCGATATAGCAATACATGAAATTAATTTTATTTTCACTGACACATTTTGTAACAACAATGTCTTCAAGGCAGTGATTAAATTTAATTGTTGTTTTACTGATTTTATTTTTATTAATTTGTGCATTTAATTATTTTACTTTATTTATTCATTTAGCCAAGTTCATTTAATTAATTAATTATTAACTTTATTTTATTTTGTTATATTTATTGTATATGTTTATCATTTAATTAATCTTTTCTTATTTGATTTTATATTTTAATTACATTTTAGCTATTTTTTATTTATGTAATTTATTTTTATCAAATTCCATCATAAATATTTTATTTTATTTACTCATTTATATTTATAACTTTGTCATTAAAACGTCAAAATGCTGAAAACATTAGCAAGCAGTCTTCATAGCGCCACCATCTTAGTTTGACAGCAAAAGCTACGAGCTTCATCCCCCTGGAGTGCCTGATAAGCACGGTGTAAGATTAAAGATTTTAGGCGATGATTGTGCCTACTTTATTCTTACACCGTGCTGAAAGAGACTGTAGGCGATGCCTCAACTGTCATGGCTGACGCTAGTTACTTCGACTTCATAGTGGTGGCGCTGATAATACGTTTATTTTAAAGCACTAGATCATACTTTATTATCTAGTGCTTTAGTTTATTTCCACTCTAATTATATTAATCTCGTTTATCTCGTTGCGACCAAGGATAATAACAAGATTATGTAAAAAGGGTTTTATCAAACCAAGCTTTTATAATGCTTTATTTAGTGGCAACAATAAAGCTTAATTTTGCAACAATAAACAATAAATACATTTACCTCTCGCCATAACGAAATGTCCAATTGTTACAACAATCAATTTGTAGTAATGAGTTAGTACCATTAGAACACGAACCAATGAACCGATTTGAAAATTTTTTTCTTTATCATAAATTGTCACCGATTCTGCATAAGTGTGTCAAATTGCAGCTCCCTAGCTTGTCGGAAAGTTGGTTTAATATTGATTACAAGATTTGACCTAAACAAACTAACACAGCAAAGTTATAAAAAGCTTTTAAAAATAACAAGGATTGCTTATGCGGGTAAATTGACGTGATTGGCTGGTGCAGATGATTGGCTGGTGCAGACCTTGCTACAAAGGAAAAGCATAGGAACACAGCAAGAATTACAATTAGCCTTTTTACAATTAAAGTACTGTATAGGAAAGTAGCGACACTCCCGTCTTGGCAGCCATGTTAGTGCAAAGAGCAGATTTGTCGTCCGCTAAGAAAACAAAGCATTGACCTATTTAAATGACTTACGTACATTTTTTTGCGGACTTGGCTTTAAAATTTCACTTATTAATTTTCTTTTTCATTTGTTAATGCTGTATACATGTTTATATATTCTTCAGACATCGAATTTTATCTCAACAAATATGTTAAAATGGCATATATCATAATGATTTCAGAAATTATATCATAATTTAATCGTGTCTTTTTGTAATCCAAAGGAAACACAGTTTAGAGCAACTAATTTCTTTAATCCTAAAATTTAGTTATATAATTACGTTTATATATTATTTCGCTATAATTTTACTTAAAATTTACCAAAAATACATCTTTTTAGGTATACATTTATCACAGTATATCATTACACATTCTTTATTTTTTATTTCTTAATCTAAGTATTACAATTATTTACACTAAATTTTTAAATGACTGTATTCTAAAATATATAGCATAAAAAATTCATTTTCTCCCTTTCTAAGCTTTTTTTCCTTTACATTTTTAATGTTAATGGGAGAGTTATCAAGATTTATAGATTCTTGATAGCAATTCGCATACCTAGAGATTTACTGCCACATTTCGCTGATTTCTTAGGTTCATTCCTTTTATTGAATTTTCGTATCATAAAATAGAACCTTGTTTTAACAAATTGCTTTACAAGTTTGTTGTGCACGGAATGACATTTTGGAAAACAACTTTGCATATTTTTTACAGCGGCATTTTCAATAATATCATCAAACGTATATTTAGACTGCAGAATCAGTTGCTCATTTATTCTAATTACTTTTTCGGTCTCCAAAAGTAACTGAAAAACTAACTTGTTAACAAAAACAAGCGGGGCTCCTGGTGTTTCTTTAGCACTCAATGAGTAAGCTTTGAATTCTGTCAGGCGCATCAGAGGAGCCATTTCATCTTCAGTTCCTGAAAATTTGTTAAGAAGAATGCTTTCTTCACATGCATTGCAAAGCACAGTTGAATGTTTGATACGCGCTACAACATTTCCTGCCAGATAATAGAGAGCCTGCTGTTCTTCCATGCTTAGTGCAACATCTTCAGTTTTTTTTTCTTCAAAGCTTTTACAATAATCTACAGCAAATGAATTTTCCTCTTCATGAACATCATCATCTATTGCCCAATCTGATGTAGTCTCTTGCAATGTACCAGTGTTTTCCTGATTGCTTTGTGTTTGACATAATTTTGAATCTTTGAAAAAATTCAAAAGGTATTCAAACTCACTAATAGCATAATTTCCCATTTCACTGGGACGGAAAAATTGAGCCAGAGATATGAGCCTAAGAATCTTTTTAAATGCATATGCATTTGGGACAGGATTTGAAAAATGCACAGTGGAAAATAAATTTTCTAGAGCATCCTGGCTCAACCTGCTAAGTAGAAGAAAATTCAGTGTTTTCTGTTCGACATATAATTTACTCATATCCACTGCTGTTTTCACAGATAAGATGATGCCTGATTGTACCGGTTTCCAGTGATTTCCTTTCCCAATTTTGATTTTTTCAAACATATTTGATGTTTCGTTAAGGAAATTTATGGTATCTTTGTAGACATCTTCATTGGCCATGCTCAATGCCAGATTTTTTGTCCGTGACGACATCACTTTAAACCACTTGTGCATTCTAGCACAAAACCAGCCTGTTGTCAATGAAATTTGTGGCAGCTTGCCCATTTCCACAGCCACATTTATGGCTGCAGAGGCTGATTGATTAAATAACGAAACTGCTAAACCCACCTTCATTTTTTCAAAGTGTGACGGATTTATGACACTTTCTTTCAGCAATGGAGCAAGTTTCAGGTCATTGTTCTCATCTATTTTCACAAGGTTCTTTATATGATCAATAAGTATTTCATTTGATGGTAACTGATATTTATCAACCACAAATTGTGGTAAATAAATTTTATCTTCTTTTCCAGCCAAATGATTCCATAAGTTCTTCAAAATATGTGGAACATCCGGAGTGAAGTATAGTCGTCTGTTTTTGTCAGCTGGATGAACACAAAAATTGACAGTTCTTGAGTGTCTGCCAACACAAATTCCACAAGCCTTCCACATTGATTGGTTACTAGGACCCATATCTGACACCACACAATTAACAGTTAACCCGACACTTTCACAGCACAGTATTGTGTTAAATACTAAATCTTTTAGGTTAGTACCACTGATGGAATTTCCTGTAAAATGATAAGCAACGACTTGCTTTGAGCGTGTTGTCAATCCTCCGACCATTAACACTAGAGCATGAGTTGCTAACTCTGGGGTGCCTGCATCAGATCGTAGAGTGTCATGACCAACAATGGTACAAACAGATTGCCATCTCATCTACCATCAGTACAACATGCTTTTCATCTGCTTTCATAGTCTCCACTTTAATCTTCAGTGTTTCAAACACCTCTGTTAAAATTCCAGGTTGAAATTTCATGTGTTGGATGCGTCTTTGCAATGTTCTCTCAGATGGAAGTGGTTGACCAAGTTGCATAACAGTCTGATAACCTTTAGTTCCACAGGAAAGTCTAATTTTGAGTGCCTTTATAATTGTATCATCACTCCAGCGTTGTGCACCTCCTCCAAAATTTTGCAAAAAAAGACATTGATCTGGATTTAAAAAGTTACGAAGA
>JAHWFO010066018.1:0-18093 GCA_023313115.1 Rhysida immarginata
AATTGGTTTAATATAATATCTTCCTCCTTTTTCATTTAAACTATTTTTTTTTAATTTATGTTTAAAAATAACTATCATCAAATAACTTTTTATCAGATGGGCCGATTTAAATGATTATTGTTTTGTTTAATAGAGCAAGTTTTTCTGGTGGTTCCATAATAAATTCATCGACATATATTAGGTAGATATTAGAAAAAAATAAATGTTTGCGATTGATTCACATGCATTGCCTACGGCGATCAGCTGTTTCTTGCCAATTCCGTTATGGCAGCGCGAAGGCACCACGAAGAACAAACAACCTATGTTCCTGCCTTGGTAAACAACATTGTACCTTTACTATAATAAATTCATTTATATTCCATAAAATTCTAATTTCTCAACCATCATATTCCTATAATTGACCCTCTCTCTAGGTCTCAATTGATATAGTCCTTCCCTTGTATAATTCACAGGACCTCCAAGTCTCTCTTGTTGCCTTTGAACACCGACAATATTTCCTCGTTTAATTAAATTCCCAAGATCCTCAATAACACCATAAAGTACACCTCACATTACTATAATTCCACAATTCTCCTTATACATCAATAACTCATGAAACAAATTGACACGTATCCCTATCAATCTCAAAATCACCACAAGAATCTCTATAATATCTCTTTAAATCACTACAATACCCTTTAGTCACCATAATATCCCTAAAATCTCCATAGTATCCATTTACGTTTCCATAATATCCATAATTATACTCGTCAAATTCTCCATTGTTTCCTCACTACAAATAACCTTATCACTAAACTTCACATGTTTATCAACATTAGACCTATTCTCACTATTCCTTAAAATTGACTTAATTCTCCCATGATACATCTCCATTTGACCATATTTTCTAATACCATTAATATCCTCATTATCCTTAAAATCTTCTTTATTAGTATCCCCAGTATCCACAATATTCTCCTTATTATTCTCTCGCAGAATATCTGTAGAGCTCTGTGGGGACATGCATCGTCTATCAGAATAAAATCCGGAACCATGGACCCCCTGAAACCTCTAAAATTACCTTCCAGTATTTCGTCTCTCTATCTCCGAGCATTCATTTAGCATGGCTCCCTCAAACGGCCCATAAATCAGGGTGAGGGCAGCCATTGGTTGGATCCAAACGGTTTTATGTTACGCTCATAAAATCAGATGGAAGCCATTATTAAAATTGAAATCCAAGATGCAGGAAATCAAGTCAAATAGACAACCAGATTACCTATTCTCCTATTTCTCCTATTGTCACCAATATTCTCCCTATTAATATTCACTCTACTGTCAACAATATTCTCCCAATTAATATTCCTCTCAATAACATTACTATTCTCCAATATATCATTACTCCTATTACAACACACTTTGCAATGTTTAACCCATTTTTCAATGTCATTATACATCGATGGCCAATAAACCCATCTTCTTAGTTTCCTCATTACCTTATTCACACTATCATGGGTCATCAATCTACCCAAATGTGCCTTTTCCACAATGGCATCTCTAATATTTTCTACCACATAAATTTTCCATAAATTACCTTCCTTTGGGTTCCCTGAATAAAATCTCCACATTATTATTCCTTCCATTAATCTAAATTCTCCATTTAATTTCTTAATAACCTTAATATTGTTCTTCCTTATTTTTCTATAAATGGGATCAATCCTCTGTGATCTGATTATTTCTTTTCTAATTTCTTTTCATTCCATGTCAACAAAATTCCTAAATTTATAAGTCTCCAATTCTATCAATGTGTTTTCCTTTACACACTTCTTATTATTCTCAATATTCTTCACTGTTACAATATCAACATCTCTAGTATACCTATATGTTTCATTTTTCCCCTTATTTTGTCTGCTTTTGGCTCATCACTCCCATCTATTTGTATTAATGCTTCTCTTTCCATTTTCACTTTCCTGTATTTCCTATCCTCTGTCCTCAGGCAAAAAAAAATTATAAAAATTGTCTCTCAGTGGTTAATTGTTTTTCGTTTTTTTTTTTGAAAACACTGCCGAGTAAGGCAACAATGTAATTTAACTCACACACCTTTGCTTTATTACACAAACACTGCCTTGCACGTTGAGCGACAATGTAATTCACATTTCCTTGCCCTTTTTACAGAAACACTGCCCCACGTTGGGTGCCAATGTAACCTTATACCCTTGATTTTTAATGTCTTACACAATGGGTCCCAACACAACCTCAATCAGCTTGAGTGGACCACCCCCCTCCCCTTCTTCTTATAAATCTAAATCCAATGAAATGATTTCAAAGACGGCTAGCTTAACAAAATAAATGCTCAAACACAATCAATATGCAATATCAAGGATATAGGTTAGGTTCTTTTAAAAAAGGCAGACTGTGACTTATTTATTTCAATAAGGAAAGCAAGGTTTGGAATCAAATAAATGCTCTTTTATTCAAAGTTAAACAAACTAATGAGATACAAAATTAAATAAAGTCTTAAACCTACGTGAAAAGAAGTGGATAAATCTTATCTTAAAGAAGAAAGTCAATATTAAAATTCCCCAAGTACTTATATCTAAGATAACATGCAAAATTCAATAAATGTCAATAAAAATCAATTGCTCGGAAGAAAGAGATAGTTCAACTCAAAATTCTAATTTTAGAAAGTTCTCTCAAATTTATTTTTTATCGTACCTTTGTCATGACACCCTATTAGATCAATATATTAAACTTCAGTTCTACTTACAATCACGTAGTTAAAACTCCTGCAGACTTGCCAAGCATATTTAATCCACCTTAATGCACAAAAACACTTTTTGTGTTAAACAGGCTATAAATTATAGCACAGAAAGCACATCTGAAGAAAATCCGGATCGATTAGTGAGTGAGTCTACTGGATGTCTCAAAATGTCCCCACTATGTTCAACAGAAGATCTCAAATATGTAGTCGTCTTCTTTTCTCAATGTCGCGTTCCTAATTATGCCTGTCACTTGACAAAAGTTGCGTTGCTCGCTTGAAGAAAATCACGTTGCTCTGGAGAATATCGGGGTTCCAATTTCCATGATTTTGATTCCAATCATAAATGGCGACTCTGAAGAATATCAATTGCATACAGGTTATATCTCAATGTTACTTAGGGTACGTTTCTCTTAAGTTTCATTTAAAAAAAAACACTATTTCGGGAGTCTCTTTACCATAATGTCAAATGTCCAATCAGGAGTCTCTATATTATGTCCAATATTATATGATGAGTTATGAGCCAGTACAAGCTTTGATCTCGGGAGGAAAGAGCCACCAGATCGCATTAACGACTACGGAGGTTACGTAGCCGCTGTGGCGCATCTCACCTGACCCTGCTCCTTCAATCAGTCGACGGAGAGAGCGTTCAGCTTCTCCTCGACCGCCTGCTTGCCTAACCCACTCATTTTTCCACATTTCCTTTTGATGAGCCTGCTCACTCCATAAATTGAATTAAGAAATCAGCCTAACTACTTCGCTAACTGTGGAAGTTACTCAGCAGCGTTTTTCGCCAATGCTATTTCCTTTCAATTTCCATAATTTCCGTTATTCCATACGAGAGGAGAAAGCGCGCAGCCTTCCTCAACCAACTTTTAAGCATGACTCATGAGAAGTTTCGGTTTCTCTCCTATTTGTCTCCTCGCAAGCATCCGGTCTCCTTCCCTCGTCACAACTCGCAAGTTCCAAAGTGAACAAATCACAAAAATACTAATGATTCCAAATACTACACAAAATCTGTGTTACAAACAAATCATCAAAAAAATCAACATATCTATTTATCGGGGAATCCAATGACCAGTATCAACAATATCTATTTAAACTCGAAAACAACATCTCTTCCTGTCATTACTCCACCCCTCCTGCTATTTCAAAATCATGTGTCTTCCAATTACTATCCAAATTTATAATCCTAATTTATCTTTACTTGATATACCACTACGTCAAAAACACTTATATCACTTTATCCTCATAGAGAAATTGAATAATACCTTCTATTATTCCTGTGATCAATTTTATCATAAAACGAATATATTACTTAACACGTGATAATGTCACATAAGTCTTGTACATCATCTTGTGCAATTTTGAAGCTGTTTGCATTTCCGAATTGGAATTACGCAGTTAAAAACACAATACAGGGGCCAATCTTTGAACCTTCCTGGCCTCCCCCACAAAGCAAAAATCAAAAAACCCAGATTGGAAAGATCCCCAAAAAACTTTCCTTTAGTTTTGTTGATTTATCTTTATTCCCCAGGAAGTTGCATCAAAATATCAAAAAAGTTTGTGAAACACCCCTGAAAATGGGTATTTTTGACTTTTCGCACCCTTAAAATTCAAATATCAAAAATCGGGAAAATTTCTTTTTTGGCACAATAGCTAGAAACTTTCCTGCAACATTTCGAAGATCTAGGTTTAATGTGTTAGGTATACAGTGCAGTACCAGTTAATGTGTTAAGTATACAGTGCGACAACAGTTAATGTGTTAACAAACTTTCAACCCCCCTTTCCTCTTCTTGGGGTCTGAATTTCAAAAAACTCTTTCTTAATGCAACACTTAATGCAAATTTCAAGTTTCTAGGACTGTGCGTTGATCACTCACTCACTCACTCACTCACTCACTCAGTTTCTTCTATTCTTTTCTATATATATAAAACCATAAGTCTGTATGTTTGTGTCTGTGTAGCTTCAAGCGATCCTATTGGCTTATCAAAAAGGAATCGTTTCGATTGTTACGACAGTATTATCGTTAAACTCAGGATGAGCAGAAGAATTTTAATTGTTGCAACATTTTTATTTAGATTTGCAGAAGAATTTTAATTAAACTTTGGATAGCATAGAGCTTTTTTCTTTTTTAAAATGTAATATCCTTTCATTGATAACATAGTTTTTACATTTGAAAAGTAAATTCATGTATCTGAATATAAAATTATATGATGACTTCTCTGATTTTTGTAACGTCAATTTTCAAATTTAAAAAAAGTGTTTTCATTGAGTTATTGCAACCTAATGTTCTTAAACCATTACTTAAAATTTTTATTATCTTCAACACAGTTTTCTACAGTGGCTTAAATAATAAAGGCAAATAGCGATTAGATAAATTACAGATAATTACCTTACCGTTTACCCCTTTTAGGATAGGTTTGCCCAATATTTTGTGAAGTGACCAAACCTAATAACTTTAATGTTACCATAATAACATTTTAGTTCTGAATTTTGTCAATAGATGGTACTGCCTTAACTATAAAACTAGGGTTCCTGTAAGTAAAACGAGTAATGACACGCCGCCATTTTGTATGTATATGGCAGCCTTGTATAATGGTATCCTACGGGGAAAACTGTAAATTTGATTGAATTTTTGTAATTACGAGGGAAAATAATTCTGTTTATAAGGATGTATGGAAATTCATTACAAATGAAAATTGTTAAAAAATACTTTATTTAAGTGTGAGATGGACTTCCTCCGAAAAATTCCATGAGAAAAACTGCTCTTTTTTGAACATCACTTTGCTCAGTTGCATAATCAATAATTCCATACAAATGCTTAGGCTGTATTTTTTTAATTTCTGAAAGCAATAGCTATTAAAAATTGTTAAATTTGCTCTTCAGTTAAAGATTTTCTTCTCATTCGATTTTGGCTGTCTAGAGAGCACGTAATTTAACACTGTATTAATTGAAATTTGAAAGGGAAGAATCTGTATATACCTGATTAAATTTGAAACTCGATTTGTTAGATCCAGAATATGGATGAAAATGATGAAAGAATGATAATGAAAAGGGAAAAACAAAAACATCCTTGCCCTCGGCTAGATTCGAATGCTCTTGGCCATCAAGCTGGCTTGTTAAATATTTTATTACAAATTTATTTAATTAAATTCAATTCAACCAAAAATAAGAACTTGTAAAATGATAAATGATGTGAGAAATCTGATATTTTTAATATCTCAGTTTTTTACCTTTTTAAGATCATAAAATTTCATTCTTTACGACGTTCGTGAGTTCCTGTAAATAATGAGAACATCCATTTTGTGGGTTGTCAGGTGATTTAATAAACGGCTTTAATTGGCTTATTTCGTTTCTATAGGAAAGAATGGAGTGCCATTACTCATTTTACTTACAGGGACTCTATTTAAAACCACAATATAGGAAATAAACTGTGTTTAAAACGCGCTTTAGTTTGTACCTGGGGAACTTCACCTCAGCGTTATTGTTTGACGCACTGGACACATCTGATTTAGGCCCTAATGGGTTACCTGTCGTATAATTATTGATGTTTATCTTATGTGTTATACGGGTTTAGATTTGCTTAATTTGCGATGCTATTGTTGTTTGGTTTCGTATTGATAATAATACGTTTTGGCTATTCTCACTGCCTTCGATTCGCTTTGCAATTCGAATTTTATTTTTGCTTTGTGAATAGTTATTGACGTTTGTTTTATTCAAATTTTGTAAGATTGGAGATAAATAGCATTAGTAGCGCCCGGGGGTACTTCCTGGGCCACTTCCCGTCCTTCACGCACGGGGATGATTGTATTTGTTGTATAACCGAATGGCCTGTAGATCATGTTTTTGACAACTGTATTGTTCTTTTTCACTGATGACATCAAGAATTTCTGCAGTAATAATATCGTCAATTTCGTTGGGAGGCAATTTTTCTTTTAGCCACAGTAAAAGATGTACGTACAAGCGACTGAGTCTCGCCAATATTTGAAATTTCGTGAGCATATCAACCAACTTCCGAACTTTATTTTCAAAAGCTCGAGCATAGGATAGCAGGATAGAATAAGCATAAAATTATGATGCAATGACAAAACATTCGTTTTCTGCTATTGAACATAAAATGAGTATAGCACATGGTTAGGATAGGGAAGTGTCTATCGAGGCGGCAAAGGAGAAACACGTGTCTTCGTTGAGCCCTCTAACAAATGTGCATGTACACAAAAGTTATAAAAACACGCTGGAGAGTGGGGCGATCGAGGGTTCGGGACCAGTAAATGAATACTACGAGAGGCTAGGTGGTATACCAAAATCAAGTTCTCTTTTATTCTCATTCGAGACAACGTACATCATCTTATGTTTAACCAAAAATCACTTACAATAACTAAGTCGGGTCCCTATCAAAACATATAAACTTAAATCTGCAAGTACAATAAAAGTATATTCGCAACATTTACTCTGAGACAGTATGCCTATGAAACGCTCATGATACAGTATGCCTATGAACAGTATTCGGCACAAGGGGGGAGGGGGTCTCACTTAGCGATACAAGTTATTTCTTATGCTGCCTCACCACGCCAAGTATAAAAAAAAGATTTTTGCACGTAAACATGCAGTGCA
Organism: Rhysida immarginata; assembly: GCA_023313115.1. Classification (NCBI taxonomy): domain Eukaryota; kingdom Metazoa; phylum Arthropoda; class Chilopoda; order Scolopendromorpha; family Scolopendridae; genus Rhysida; species Rhysida immarginata. The sequence goes on from JAHWFO010066018.1 coordinate 7,352, forward strand.
CCTCTTTAAATTGAGAATAGGGAAGAGGCACCAAAACCCCATTTAGTGGGAGCGAGCTTTTAAACTTGCTTGCCACTGGTGAGCTCCGCGAGCACTACAGGTTATTCTCGCAACACGTGATTTCATCCTGCACGGTGCGCACACTGGTGCTCGCGCATGAGGCTCCCCCTTAATACTTTAATTCAATGGCTATCCGCTCAGTACAATTAGGTATGTTTTCATATCCAGACAAGTTAATCACTAATATGCTACACTTTATGCTCTATGGCGACAACACCTTAATACAATGACTACAAAGCCATTACAGTGCTTATCAGGCAAGTTTATCTATAATTGTTTATTCGAAAACGTAGCAACACCCGATATCGTTAAGCTTCCATCTCGCACCGCTGGCTCTCGCAGATAAAAAACTTTTAAAAATTTATTTAAACCAGAATTATTCTAACAAACAAATTAAATGTAATAACTGCACAGGAATTACATTCTAAATTGCAAAAAACGAGCGACCTTCACCCCAGCTCGAACCTCTGCTCAATATGTTCGAATAAGTACGATTCTTCATACTCCATATTCACGTCCACAGCGCTCGGAGGCCGACTCTGGATTGCCTAAAGCCAACAACAAGAAACACTAAACACGAGCAACAACCAAAAACATTAACACACGCTAAAAATCACAGCCACCAACAAAGCATACACACGAAACTTTCAGAGTCCAAACAACAATTGAACGATCAAAAATATAAATACAATCATATGACAGGCGCAAATAAAAGACTAACAAACAAGTTCTTAATAAATCTTTACCAACAAGTTAAAAAATACTCAAGAATTTCCGTTTACTAGCTTAGTCACTCTGTACTACATCTAACATAAACTAGCACAAGGCAATCACTCTTAACTACCTTCCCTGCCTAACTGTAACATACTTAAGCCCATCAAAAATCAGGTAAATACTCTTAACGTGATTTCCAGCTACCCCGGAACGTCACACTAACGAGGAGGCAAAGGAGAAACACGTCTCTCCCTTGAGCCCACTAACAAATGTCCAGACGGCTGACAAAAGTTTGTGTATTTGCTTTTGTGTTTGGAAAGGAAAGAGAAAGAACGAGTATTGGTCAGGAAACTCTGCAGCCAAAAGACAAATGGGCATCGGGAACATGTGAACAACGAGATCTTCGTCTAGAGCAGGAGGGTATAAGAACTTTCGCGTTAGGGGGAAAAGAAACTTCGAAAGAAAGATGAGATCTAAAGTATCTAGTGATATTTTCCGTTGGGGAAAATGGATATTTTAATCTGAGGCAGGTCAATCTAACAAGAGGATAAGTAAAGTCCCGGGCGACGCCGGGTTTTCAGCTAGTATATATATATGAAGGCACTTGTAGTAAATGCCTTGAACAGACGAAAACCATATGTTGACACGGTAATATTTTTTTTAAATACATGTGTCAGAATTCCTATTTTTAAAAAACAGCATTAAAAATTTTTATTGAACAAATGAAAACGCACAGAGGTCGGAAGACAAATGAAATGAAGAGAAAATTACGCACTCCTGAGAGTATTGATGTTTGGGTGTAGGAATTTCCTTACGATGTGACAGGTGTTTAGAATTGTGGGTTTCTATAAGTGAGGGTTTAAATTGGTGTTGACAGGGTTTTGTGTAGCGAATGTGGAATAATCCCAGTGGCAGAAAGAATGATAGGAACAATGTGTACTCTGTTAATTCACCAAAGGCGTTTTATTTCGTGTGCAAGATGCATCAGTGTATGTATTTTGTAAATTGTGTGTTGTGGATGAAGATGCCATGTATGTAAATCACTTTGTTTTGCTTATCTACAAGTGTAATGTCTGGTCTGTTTTAAGGGATAGTTTTTCAGTGATTATAGCTCTGTCAAAATATAGTTTATGTGTGGTGTTCTCTAAGACAGCGTCTGGGATGTATTTATAATTTAGAGTATGAATGTCCCTTAGCTTGTGTATATTAGATAGATGTTGATTTATGATGTCTGTAATGAGGAGTCTATGAGGAGTTGCTCCTTGCAACCTATGTGATTTCTACAGCATCCCTTTTGTTGCTCAGTGAGAATGTTGTTTGTGTCTACGTGTGTATAAATTTTGTTTGCGATACAGGCAGTTATTACTTTGTAAAATTTAGGCAGGTCTATATTGCGTGGGATCCGTAGTGTTATATGACTTGGTACTATATGTGTTATTCCTTGTCTGAGGAAATGTGGCAATGTCTGTGATGTTTGCAAAGTGTTGGAGATGTGTTTTGCAAGCGTCAGATGCAAACAGGTGAAGCGCTTATACCAGAATTAATGAGTCCTCTCTACATCGGGAGCCTGCCAATTGTGAGTACGTTTAATGACATGTGAGAGTTCACCTGCTGTTATGTCAGTATAAGGTATGTTTTGTAGTGTAGATGCTAATTGCTCCTCTTTCCTGATCCAGCTAGCTTCCCTATTATGTTCAACTGAGACAGACCAAAGAGGCAACTAATAATGTCGGAGTGCTACCTTATTCTGCATTATCGGGAATCGTAAACCTTTGGAAACGCGTCACTACGCAATGTTATGCATACGCTGGAACTCACTGCCGTGTTTTGACTCGATTACTCAGCATTGAGGTCGCAAATGCCGAAAGATCTGTCCCGTCAATGGCCAGGAATGAACGGTTAAATCCAATCTTCCATAACAAACCCGGTCGCACCCATTATGAAACGGCAGCCTATACGAGGTATACTCTAGCCGTGATGATCGAGGTATACCATTTTGCTGACCGTAAACCAAAAACAGTCGACATTGAAACCGATGCACCCCTCATCATCCCCACCCCTGGAAACAATGATGAAGATGCCGATTGCGAAACATAGGATAAGGAGATGCATCAGAAAGCCGCCGAAGATGAAGTTGACCTCGGCTAGCTTGGAAAAACACCCATGAAGAACGAAAGAAGAAAACGAATATAAACATTAAATATTGAAAAAAATTGAATAAAGAATAAAATTTAATAAAGTGTGACATTCCATGTCAGTGAGTGTCACATGGGTCCGGTGGAGTAAGTGTAGGGGTTTGTTTTAATTATATAGACATAAATTATGGGGCACTTTTAATGTTTTTGCGTGATTATGCTCTGTTTATTTCTCACGTCTGATGTTTAATTCTTTTACATTATTCATTGCTTTTATTCAGTAATAATGTATTTTAAGATGTTTTATTTTTAGTTTAAAAGGCTCTTGTTTTCTTTTTAATAATTGTTGACGATTGCTATTACAACGATGGTCGTGCAACAGGAATCGCCATTGTTACCGAGAAAGCATTGTTTCTGGGATCTTTTCCGAGAAGCTGTGAAATCTCGGATTTTTTTATTATTGTTGTTTTTTTTCTATTTTTTTGGATAAAATATTTAAATTATATTTTTTTTTTGGCTGTGAGCAACCGCTGCGAATGGACATAAAAGAAAATGGTCACAAAATGGTGGGAACGCCGGAAAGTTCGAGAGATGTTTTTAGTTTATTCTCAGTGAGCGATTGCAATTGAATTCGATTATCATAATGTACTAAAGTACGGTACCCAATTTTATTCGAAAAAGAAAGTAATCCAAGTCCGTTGGAATTTTCGATGCTGTTACTTCCGACTGGTCATCACGTTCGACCGGAGATTGAATTTCGACACATCACTGAAGCCAACGAGCAATTCAGATGACATTTGCGGGTGAGTTCGTTCTGTGTTGTGTGTCCAAGAAAGTCTGCTGATTTATGCGAAAAAATAGTACAACTGTAGTTAGAGAAGATAGAGCAAAATAAGTGAACTTTAACAGGAACAGTGGTTATTACATAGTGAGAAGCTGCGTAATTGAACATTAGAGAAACATTTAGTAATGAGGTTGCGCTGTCTTGGTTATAATAATGCTATACTATGTCTGTATTATAGATAATGAATTACAGTATTTGCGTAGCATGCATGATTAGTATTATTGAGAGGCCGCGATGATGCAACTAAACTTGATGTTAGGTAAAAGCAGGAGTCCGTGATCCAAATATTATTTCACAGGGAGTTGCACTTTGTGTCCGCGTGGGTGTGCCTGTCACTCTTGCCGAGCAAAAGTTAATTGACCACGTCCGGCAAAATGCGTTTAATGCTGCTATATTGATCCACAAATACGCTGGAGTGCTAACAAGAGGTTACTACGGACCTCCTCTTATGCATTACTTAATCAAAAGGTCCGTGCGACGCGGATATGCGTCCATTTTCTGGGTAGAATAAGCACTTCCGGTGTGTTAGTGAAAAAAATAGCATCGTAGCGTTATCCCTGTATTAGGACCGGCCTGTATAACTCAGATGTGTTTGAACTAATGCACATAGATATTAGTTGCAGAATCGGGCACATGTCGTTGTTATTTGTTATGAATAATGTTAGTCAGTTAGTAATATAGTTTCTTAAGTTCGGTGAGGGCCCTCTACTGATGTTACTATATTAGATAAAGATTAAAGTGCATGCACTGTATAAATTATCATACACCTGATTATGCATATGTAGATTGCTCCAAATGAATATTTAAGTCCTCGATGAGAAATAAAGAGAGTCATTTATCAATTTTAATTGATCGGTTGCTTAATTTTAAAATTCACACTCCCCGTGGTATCAGCCCCGAACCCTTGATGCCCGTCTCACCCGACACTAGTTGTTGAAATATAATAAGAGGGAGAGGGGTGTCACAAAAGAATGAAAAAAATGAAAACAACCAAACAATAAATTAAAAAGGGAAAAAACTGCGGGGGGAGGTGGATAAACCTGGTAGGGGACTGAAGCACGGGAGGTGGTATGACGTCAGCAGTCACACCGAAATACCTTGCATGAGTCAGTTCCCCTCATCAGGGGGTCGTTAAAACATGTTGCAAAGCCACCTGGTGACAAAACCCAAAAAAACAAAAATGACGTGTCAATATTAATCTAATCATAACTCCATAAGTGAATATTAATTTTAATTTATTAAACAGGTGGAGGCCTTACAGTATAACAGAGGGACATCAGGAGTTCCAACTAGTTTCGCCATTAATTCCCGGCTTTGTCAAGGATATACACAGCAAGAGGCATGCAAGCTTTTATATACAGAACAGTGGTACAAATTATGCATATACATGAACCAATAGGATACAAAAGAACTAAAGAGGAAATAATGGCCAACAGGATAAATAGAAAAAAACACAGATTTTTGAAATATAATGGCCAATAGAAAAAAGGGTGTAAACGCTAATTTTTTTTTAAATTATACAAAAAGAAAATATACAAAGGGATAGTGCGCGTTTACGCGGACCGAAAAGAGAACTTATCCAGTTGTCTGGGGACAAGAGGATTTACAGAAAAATATAACAGGCAAGAAATAAGAGAATGCAAAGGAAAACAAAACCATAATAAAGAAACCGAGAAAAAAGGGATCATAATAGATCGGATAAAGAGTTAAGTATTGCATATACATTAAAGTCTGTTTGATAATTGAGAAGCAGGTGGGGGGAGGACTTCTTGGCCTTGAATATCTCGATCGCTTCGAGGGTAGCAGCTTTTTCTGGCTTATTGCAGATATGTAAGGCAGACATAACATCTTCTTGCGTCTTTAAAGCGTGTCCGGAATCCTCGAGGTGGTTTGCGTAGTGGGAAATGCGATCTCGTTTTCTATATGAATCAATGTGTTCTTTGAATCGTACTGCAAAATTGCGGGTCAATAATCCTACATAAAATCTGTCGCAAAACGCACAATTCAGGCGGTAAACTCCGGATTGGGAATATTTGTCTGTGGTGATGGCGGCGGGTGGGTTCAGGTGATGGCGGCGGGCTGATGGTGTAGGAGTTCGAAAAGATATTCGAACGCCAAGGGACGACAGGAAGTTAGAGAGCTGGGAGAAACTAGGGCCCAGATACATGTCCATTTCTTGGGAAGGGGCGAAACAAGAGGGGAGGGGGAGAAGACGGCCCGCCTGCGGCGGTGAAGAATACAGGAGAACATGCAGGTCGAATATCCATTGGCATGGGCGTGGTTCCGGATTATGCGAAGTTCGGATGATCTGGATTGGGGGCTGAGGGGGAGCTTCAGGGCACAGTCAATTAGGAATCGTAATGAGGCTTGTTTGTGGGTGGGGGGATGTGAGGAGGAATGGTGTATTAAATTGGAGGAAGTGGTCGGTTTACGGAAGACGGAAAAGGAGAGGCGGTTAGTGTGGGGGTTGTTGGTAATCAGGATATCAAGGAAAGGGATGGATCGGTTAGTTTCTAGTTCAAAAGTAAATTGGACATGTGGGGAAAAGGAGTTAAAAATGTTAGCAATATTAGTGGGGGTAGTGGATCGGGAATCGAAGAGGATGAGGATGTCATCGACATATCGGAAATACGCGATGACAGAGGGATTATTAAGGAGGGGGGTAACATATGTTAATTCCAGCTGCTGTAGGAATACCTCAGACAGAAAACTGCTGAGTGGGAATCCCATTCCTAGCCCTGTGGTTGGGAATAGTAGGAGTTGTTAAAGGAGAAGTAGTTCTGCGAAGAAATTACAGAGAGGATAGCTAGTAGGTCAATAGTATCGGGTTTAGGGAAAGACGCAGCAAGTAACAGACGCTGTAGTATAGAAAGGGTGGGCGTGACAGGGATGTTAGTGTATAAGTTGGTGATGTCAAGGGACATAAGGGAGAGGTGCTCATCAGTGCGGATGGAAGAAAGGGACTCAGTGAGGGTTAGGGAATTGCATACATTGTAAGTATTAGGGAGGATTTTCAGGTTAAAAAGGAACGTAGAAAGGGATTTGACAACGAGGTAGGCAGGAGCAGGGGAATAGTTAACAACGGGGTTAGGTTTATGGATCTTGACTAGGGCGTTAAGGTTGGGTGGGCGAGGGTTAGGTGGGATGAGGCGTCGGAGGTATCTGAAGCGTGGGGACTTGTTGACGACGGAAATAATGGATTTGTGATACTTTGAGGTGGGGTCGGAAGGGAGAGTGGCATAATTGTTGGCGGCGATGAAATCATTGACTTTATCTATATAAGTAGAACGGTCAATGATGACCGACACGTTACCTTTATCAGCCTTGACGACGAGGATATCGGAGTCTCGTAACTTCGTTTTCAAGGGCAGCAGCATCGGTGAGAAGTTCACGGGGTGGTCTAAATGCGGACGCTTCTATGAAAGATTTGTGTATGAGATGTTCGGCAATGGCTCGCGCAGGAGGACGGTCGGTCTGGGGGAGTAAGTTGATGGCATGTTCGATATCTGTGATGACATCGTGTAAATCGGACTGTGTTGGCTTCTTATAGACAACATGTTTGAGGCCTTTGTCAAGGAGTCGTTGCTCGTTGTCGGACAGCTGGATTGAAGTTAGGTTTACGACATTAGCGTGGAAGACAAAATTACCTTCAGGAGGACATAGGTGTATTCGAGGCGTGCTTCGGAGGTCGTCTAGCTTCTTGCATAGGGTTAAGAACTTATGTTCTTTGAAAGATTGCAGTCTAACTTCATCTTCCTCGATGAGAGGCATCAGAATATCAGGTGGAATGATGGATGACAAGTGGAGGTGCAGGCGGAATACCTTTTGGTTGAGACGATGCTTCTTAAAATCTAAAGTGGTGGTTGCATGGCTTACCCAGGTCCATACGGCGGCGGTACGCACAGCTTGGGCGATAGTGGATTTATTCCGGATGATGACATGGGCATACTTGGGTTCAAGGCGTTCACGGATAATTTATTAATTACTTATTATTAAGGCGTTAATTTATTAATAACTGACATGATGTCACGGGAAAATTCCACCACGTGACCAAAAAATGGCCGCCCGTGACCTCAACATGACATAGGAGGATGTGTGCGGTCACGTGGCACGAATACTGTACGCTGATTGGCTGGATTTGGTCACGCTCACTCAATATTATTTACCCCAAATCATACCTTTCTACTGAAAGAGAACGGGATTTTCTGCATTCTTTGAACCAGGAGCTACAAGCTCGCATGTTTAATGGTGAAGACGATATCACTATCAGATTTGTTTACGATTGTCCCAGGATTGTCAAGACTATGCCAAAAAACTACACTATTTGGATTTATCATTCTATTACCAGAAGCTAAATAGTTTAAGAACTAAAATATTTAAATAATCTCAGAATATATCTATTCAATCTTATTCTGCAATTTGTCTCACATTAACTAATTTATCTATTGATATTGTGGATTCTGAATTAGTTTTAAAGGATTATAACATTTATCTAGCTCATAGATCTGAATCAACGAATAATAAATCTTCGGGAGGTGGTGTTCTGTTTGCTAATAATAAAAGTCTATCCTCCTTCCCTATTATAACAAATTCCATGGTGGAGCATTTTTGTTATTATTTTTCTTGTTAAATAATTATCTGTGTTGTGTATATTCCTCCTGGTGTTACATTTTTGACCTTTGAATGCCATCTTAATAAACTGGATAGGATCACTGCCATGTACTCTAACTCAAAATTCTGTATATTACGTGATTACAACTTACGTGAACTTATTTCTCGTTGGATTCATCATGAGGATTACGGTGATGGTAATAATATTTCTCGTTGTGGTAACTTACTTCTTGATGCAGTGCATTTCCTAAATTTTAATCCATATAATACTCACAGCAATGAGAATGGTGTTATATTGGATCTTATATTATCTTCTGTTACGTAATAGTATACATTTCTGATGATTCTTTAGTTGAGCCTGAAATTCATCATCCACCTCTACATGGTGAAATTACAGTGGAGATGGATCCAATTATTTTACATTCTCATTTATCTTCTTATGACTTTCGTAATGGTGACTGTAACTCTCTTAATATGCTGTTGCAAGAAATTAGTTGGTACTTCTCTCTTGTACTTAAATATCTTATATCCTTAAAGAAGTTTGCACATATCCACTATAAATTAACTAATCTTCATCGTGATTATACTGTTTTCTCTCATCTACAGTCTCAATGTAAAGCCTGTAATAAAATTTGTTATGAAAATTATATTTCTAAAATTGAGTCCTCTATTTTTAAAAATGTTTAAAAATTTTGAAGTTATATTGATTCTAAAAAATCGGACAATTGCCTACCCTCCTCTATGTATTTAGACGATAATGTTCAATATAATTCATTAGTGGTCTCACATTTATTTTCCAGTTATTTTTCCAGTGTTTATATTATTAATGGGCTTTCTTTTCAAGACAGTAATAGACCTTATAATATTCAGGCTTATATTTATAAGATTTGTGTGATTTCTCATGATGTTATGGGTAAATTAAAGGTTTTAAATACTAATTAGAGACCTGGACCTGGTTTCCTTTATTTATTTCTTTATGTGCTCCATCATTACGCCTACATCTATTAATTTTTTTCAACAAATCATTATCTAGTGGTAATTTTCTTATGTTTTGGAAGCATAGTTATATTGTTCTCATTTTTAAATCTGGTGATAAGTATGATATTAGGAATTATAGGTCTATTGCAATTCATTCACTTATCCCTAAATTAATATACTCTATAGGTTAAAACCACTCCTAAAAAACATTATTATTCCCCAACAACATGGATTTGTTAAAGTCAGGTCCTCAATAACTAATTTGTTACTATTTCAGAACTATATCATTAACAAAGTTGACAATTATTGTCAGGTGGATACTATATATACTGATTTTTCAAAAGCTTTTGATAAAATTGATCTTCATATTATGTATCAAAAATTGCAGGATTCTTTCACGGATTTATAGGTTTTTATACTCATCGTCCTATGAGTGTTAAACTAAAAAATACTGTTGCTTCTCCCTTGACTGCTACTAGTGGGGTTCCACAAGGCTCCCATCTTGACCCCTTTCAATCCTATTTTTTTTATCAATGATATTGATACTGCGATAGAAGATGTTCCATTCCTTTATTTGCAGATGATTAAAAAATATTCATTGCTGTTACGGATCACAATGACTACGCTTCCCTCCAAAATTCACTGAACCTTATTAAGGCCTGGTGTAAGAGCAATAATATGTCCCTCAATATTGATAAGTGTAAGGTTGTTTCTTTCTATCGTCGGCACCAACCTATTATTTATACCAATTGAATTTGTAACTCTAATTTGAGTAGGGTGGAGCAAGTTGTGGATCTCGGGGTCATTTTCAACTTTTAAATCACATTTCACGCTCACATTAACTATGTAGTGAAGAGAGCTTATAAAATACTTGGCTTTGTCTCGAAACACACAAAAGACTTTAAGAATTTTAACGTTTTAAGAATTCTTTAGGTTACCTTAGTACGCTCTATTTTGGATTGCGTACGCATCACTTATTTGGGCCCCTTTCTGCAGAAAACACATTAGCGCAGTTGGGAATGTGCAGAAAAATTTCTACGAATTGTTTGGGCTAGATATGGTGTTTCTCAAACTCCTCATAATTATAATGTCATCATGCCGAAACTAAATATGGAATGTCTCCAGATTCGAAGAAATCGCCCTGCTTTACTTTTTTTATCTGACCTAATTCATATCTATGACTGTTCTTCCTTTTTGGAACTTCTCCCAATTAGAGTGCCAAATCATAGGACTACGACGACTTTTGCTTTAATTCACCTATCAAAACCTGTTCTTCGTTTGGCTAATAGTTATTTTATTAGTTTTGATATTTTCCACGATCCAAGATATGCATTAAGACATCTACTGCTGTAAATAATTCTTGTATTTGTCATTAATATTTTTGATTTTTTATTTATTCT
>JAHWFO010066018.1:40710-54965 GCA_023313115.1 Rhysida immarginata
GTTATCGTTACTCCCTAAGCCGGAGGGGATAATTTCCATAGGCTGAGTATTCACACTCTCACAAGAGTCTCTTAGATAGTCAGAAGTTACACCAGTAGGCTGATTACCTTTCATTGACAGAGCAGAGAATTGATCTTTGAGGAACTGCTCCAACTTATTAAAGTTCTTGTTGGCTTCATTACGTGCTGCAGATATTTCAGCATTCATATTAGCAATTTTATCGTGGATTTCAGCAATGTTCCCTTTTAGTGACTCGACTTTTCCTTGTAATTTATCATACTTAGTGCACATTTCTTGGCGCATAACCTCTAGCTTATCCTTAATTATAGCATCAAAAGCTTCAAATCTGTAATCTTTACAGGCATCTTTATATATCTCGCCATATGTATATTTACCATCACTTGTTTTTTGGCTTGCAATGCCACTTAATGCTTTGCCTGAGTCTGGCATTATGATAAATTTTATAATTATGAGTAAAGAATAGTAAGACTGCTAGCCCTGAAAAGGGCTTTTCCAGAATAAGATCTGTAGAAAAAAAAACAGCCTTAAGGAATAGATATAAAACAAAACCGCTGACCTTAAAAGAGTGTGCCTTCAATTAACATTCCTTCTCCAATCTATACCATCTATGAGTAGCTCGAACCCGTGCAGGTGATGAGTGGTTCTGTGACAATGACAACCAAGTCGATCCTCACCACCGAATATATGGTAATTGCCCACCAATCAGAAGATATCACTGCTGATTGGTGGGTTAACAAAGAATCTGCTTGATTCGTCAAGGTCATTTACTGAGAAATTTACAAAATGCAAAATAAAAAATTTTTTAAAATGAAAGGTCTTTCAACGGAAAGGTCTTTCAAAGGTCTTTCGGGTGTACGAAAAGGTCTTTCAAAGAAAGATTTGCAGATCATCGCAGGGCCTGGATGAAAGGAGATGGAAGTTCTGCTTTCGCGGAACACCTGATCAAAAATAAACACTCCTTTGGGTCCATTAACGATATAATGACAGTAGTCAAAATTGAACGTGACCACAGAAGAATCTTGACTTATGAAGCTTTGGAGATTAGGAAGTACATGATGGCTGGAGATAGAAAAATCCTCAATAATCAAACCAACTTTGTAAGAAATCCTATTTTAGACACAGTGAACAGTATCATCAACAAAGGAAGTATCAATGAAGAACACTAATTAGGTCCGCTTACAACAGCAAGAGCGGTCCGCTTATAATAGCCGTCCGGTTACAAGAGCCTTCAAACGATTCCAAACGATTGTATAAAAAAATTTTTCATTTTAACAAATTTTTTATTTTGCATTTTGTAAATTTCTCAGTAAATGTCCTTGACGAATCAAGCATATTCTTTGTTAACCCACCAATCAGCAGTGATATCTTCTGATTGGTGGGCAATTACCATATATTCGGTGGTGAGGATCGACTTGGTTGTAGTCGCTTCCTACCCTGATGATGAAGTGTATTCGAAACGCGTAGGTTATTAAAACTTCTACCATTTTGCTATTCAAAGACCCTTTTATTTATTTTTCATATAATTACACTTCCGTTTCTAAAATGAATATGCTGGTAAATAATGTGTATTTATTATTTTTAATTGCATTTTTTTTATTTATATATTATCTATTATTATTTATTCTAAAATATTGTTAATTTCTTATTATATTTTATTAATTTATTTATTAAATGTATCTATTTTATTTCCAAAGATAACAATAACACAAATAAACTACCAATATTTTCTTCATTAATTCAATTCTTTATTTCAATGCCAACATTAAATAAATCAAAATTTGAAAGTAAAGAGTTTATGAATGCAATTTACATCACTAAGCTACAAAATTGCGAAAAGAAGTGACGTCATTTATGCATGCTACCGAGGCTAACGAGAAAGACAGAATCCGGCCAACACCTCCTAAAGAGAAAGCCTCTGCACGGAAACCGTCATACATTGTTACATCATGATAGTAGTGCAAATTCAGGGTTTATTATTGGTAGAAATACGAATAACAATGCACTACTATGATGATGTAACAATGTATGACGTTTCCGTGCACAGGCTTTATCTTTAGGAGGTGTTGCTCCGGCACTGAAAAGCCACCTGACCCGTAACCACCGAGAGAGAGGGCCTCTGCGATGAAAAGAAATATATTGTTCCATCATCATAGTTAGGGCAATTTTATGGCTTATTATTGGTAGAAATACGAATAACAATGCCCTATTTATGATGATGTAACAATGCATTACGTTTCATCGCAGAAGCCTTCTCTCTCGGTGGTTACGCCCAATGACGTATATTAAAGATAGACTCCGAATCCTATTGTTAACAGCGGCAAAAAGTGAAGCAAATTGAGCCATGATAGTTCTGGGCAGGAGTGAGCCGTGGAGAAATTAGCTGTCTGGCTGATTTGTTTTTGAAGATTTTGGGCCTGAGGAATAATTAATTCAAAACCAATCCTCAAAATTAAACTGCGTACAACTGTACACACAGACAAGAAAAAGGATCAGGAATCATTTTCCACAAAAATAAATCAAAAATACTTAACTAAAATGAAAATACGTAACTGAAAAACAATCGAAACGAAATTAAAATTGAAACCATGATCGAAAAATTGTTTATAAAATATAATAAAATACTTCAAATACAAAGTAAACGAAAAGATAAACTTATCACTCCGTGATCGGCGTATGAAACAATTATTAATCAGCTACTCTTGTGTTTAGCCATGTGTTTTGCATCATCTTCACTCCCTTTCGGCCATGACACTTCTGGACATGGAGCTTCCCAATTTGCTTCAAGTTACAACAATAGGATTCGGAGTCTATCTTTAATATACGTCATTGGTTACGCCTGACAATATATATCTATTAACAATGTAACTTTCATTGTTTCCATCTTGTATTTGAACTTTCATTGTTTCTATTTTGACTCCCATTTCATATAATGATTGGTCTTGTTTTGCAGCAAATTTAAACTTTAGAGGCACATTTCTCTCTAACCTTCTTCAAAAGAGAATGTGTTCAATCTGTAAGTTTAAATTTATCGCCAAACAAGAAACAATCATCATGAAAAACAGGAATGAAATAGGAGTCAAAATGGCTGCCTGCAACAATGATTGTCCATAATTTCTTTATACAGTGCTTTAGGAATTACAAAGGCAACAATGGAAAATGTGTTAACGTCATATCTCGTTAGTATTAAAACGGTCTATAGCAATGACGTGTATTAAAGATAGACTCCGAATTCTATTGTTAACAGCGGCAAAAAGTGAAGCAAATTGAGCCATGACAGTTTTGGGCAAGAGTGAGCCGTGGAGTAATTAGCTGCCTGGCTGCTTTGTTTTTGAAGATTTTGGCCTGAGGAATAATTAATTCAAAACTATTCCTCAAAGTTAAACTGCGTACAACTGTACAAACAAAAAAAGAAAAAAGGATCAGGAATCATTTTCCACAAAAATAAATCAAAAATAGGTAACTAAAATGAAAATACATAACTGAAAAACAATCCAAACGAAATTGAAATTGAAACCATGATCGAAAAATTTTTTATAAAATATAATAAAATACTTCAAAGTAAACGAAAAGATAAACTTATCACTCCGTGATCGGCGTGTGAAAGCATTATTAATCAGCTACTCTTCTGTTCAGCCATGTGTTTTACATCATCTTCACTCACTTTCGGCCATGACAATTCTGGGCATGGATCTTCCCAATTTGCTTCAAGTTACAACAATAGGATTTGGAGAGTATCTTTAATATACGTCATTGGCCTCTAGACCGAGGCTAACGAGAAAAACAGGCTCCGGCACTGAAAAGTCACCTGACCAAAATAGGTCTATTAACAATGTAACTTTCATTGTTTCCATCTTGTATTTTAACAATCAGTGTTTTTTCCTTTGTTGGAAACAAGAAAGGTGGAATTGTTAATAGACCTATCTTGGTCAGGTGACTTTTTAGTGTCGGAGCCTGTATTTCTCGTTAGCCTCGCCTCTAGACGAGGCCAACGAGAGACAGGCCAGCAACACTTGCGTCTAGCGCCAGCAGTGAACCCAAAGCAATGGCACTTGGGAAAATGTGAGCTAGCAGATAGGCATTATCGATTAGTTCTGACTGGTTCGTCTGGCGGAGAGCATGGCGAAAAATGGAAGGGAGAGCGTAGGAAAGACTTACTACCTTTATATTTGACAAACTTTTACCACTCTCGGCGCTTCGGGCCTCATTCAATGAGGCTCATTGCTCACTGTTTTCCGTTACTCGAACGCCTTCGGCGTTCTGTCTACGACGTCCCCCTCCGGGGGTAAATAACTGATATATACCCCAACCTATTTGGTTACAGCGGGCAGTTGGTTTCCCCTCGGCCGGTTACAGGAGGCCGGTTACTGCATTTTTCGCCATGCTCTCCGCCAGACGAACCAGTCAGAACTAATCGATAATGCTCATCTGCTAGCTCACATTTTCCCAAGTGCCATTGCATTGGGTTCACTGCTGGCGCTAGACAAAACTGCCAGAAACACCTCCTAAAGAGAAAGCCTCGGCACTGAAACGTCATACATTGTTACATCATCATAAGTCGACTAAATTTAGAGCTTATTATTGGTAGATATGCGGTTAACAAAGGACGAAATATGATGATGTCACAATGTATGACGTTTTAGTGCGGAGGCTTGCTTTATAGGAGGCGTTGCCAGGGCATAAGCATGAATTATTGGCCGGACCCCGATGATCATGTGACTTTTGAGTGCCCTGGCCTGTCTCTCGTTGGCCTCGTTTATTGATATTCATGGTCATCGAGCTCCAATATTAAAATGAAGCTACACTTTTTAGCTCCCGAGAACTCTATTGAAAAGTGGCGAGAAATAGTTAGGGCGAGAACTCTATTGAAAAGTGGCGCTGCATGTACAATCTGCCCAACTGCTCCTGCAGCGCCACCCTATTGGCAGACAGAAACTTTACTTTCATATTCAGTTTCAATGAAAATCTTTATCGCAGGTTATGGTCGAGAATAGTGCGATCTATGCAGACCCTGGCGCGATCTGTTTTCCTTAGCTTCTGTGCACCGGCTTTCTCTTTAGGAGGTGTTGCCGAAGCTCGATGACCATAAATATCTATAGACCGTGGTATTAAGGATCTCTGTGCCAACCGTAACCACCGAGAGAGAAGGCCTGTGCGAAGAAAAGTAATACATTGTTACATCATCATAGTTAGTGCAAATTTATGGTTTATTATTCGTAGAAATGCGAATAACAATGCCCTATTACGAGCCAACGTGATAACAATGAAGGATTCTAGAAGTGTGTTGTTGTGAAAAAAACTATAGAGAAAACAATAGAGAAAGTAAAGTTTAAATTTTTCTTTTGTTCATTAAGGCATTCCATTCTAAGCATCAAAGGCGACGTGTTTAATATTTTTTTCTGCTGAAGCATTCAGAACGCATTGTGCTGTAAGTAAGTATAAAATTCCTTGAAATATCTGATGCTAAAAAGTTAAAATAAATATTTCTAATGTAATATATTTACGCCGAATGAGATTGTGATATTAAATGCTAAAATTCATGACCATATATATGTCATGAAATTGCTAGCCGATTGAAAGCATTCTAATGTAATGAATATTCCATAATGCATAAATTAATTCAGTTAACGGGTTTTCATATCCATTTTTAATTCAAATTCTAAAGAGTTCTTGTTTAGATATTCGTAGTAATCTATTAAAAATTCTTCTATTCTAAACTTTCTGCTTAAGTTTTAATTATCGACCCTTTATATTTTTTAAGGTTTTATATTAGTTTTAAGAATTCGGTTTTATGTTTGAATTTCTGTTAAATGGTGTTATCAGTGTAGTAACAAAATGCTTAAATTTGTTTTTTTTCACTAAATCTCTTTGGACTTGGATGCGAAATCGAACAGTTTTTCTTATCAGTTTTCAGCAGCATCAGCGGCTGGTTATATTGTGGTTGCAATTTCTAATAATTTATATAACAGTGAAGCAGTCTTTCATTATGAGAATGCTTTAAAAGAACTGGGACTAATTCGAATACATTTCAAATACTTGCAAGCTAAACTAAATAAAATAATTGTAGATTAGGAGGGAAAATATCCAATAATTTTTATTAAAATACGTGAAGACATTTTATTAAACATTGGCTCGATAAACGGAATAGAATTAACATTTTTAAAAACAGATGCTACATTTCTTAAAAGACAACTATACGATCACAATACTTTATTTAAATAGAAAGATTTTGGTATTAATAACATCGTGGCATATGTATAATTCAATTTGAACCCTAAAGGTGGAAAAAACGTAAATTCCTAAAGGGATTTCCAATGGCGGGGCTCCAACCTGGTGACATCTACAGAGGAGTAAATTTGTTCCCCTACGTGAAAATTAGTACATTGCACGCAATCACTGCACGCAGTAACTGAATTAGTACATTGTACACAATCATAAATATTTTTAAAAAATTTGGTAAATATTGATTATAACCACGCGATCTGTAAAAATAGAGCGCATCCATATTTTGACTTCATTTTGCGCATGCGCTTTGAGGAAGGTGTTAGGAAGGCCTAGAAACTATATTTAAGATTTCGTGTGAAAAGGCGGGGATGGAATGTGAAGTCAGGTTCCAAAGGGGGGGGGGGGGCGTAAATCTGAAAATAGGAAGGATTAGCGGGTAAACAGATGTAAAAATGTAAAATCCTTAGTTGCTGTAAAGATTTGTTGACATACACGAATACTTACAGCGCTAAAAAGACCCTGATCGCGGTTATCGATAAGTCAATCTATGCTCACTGCTTGTGGTATATGGCAAATGTGCGATATTTTTGGTAACTATCGAAATAATACTAGGGATTAGGCCGAATCTAACGTTCATGAGTAAATGAAAATTCATGGTTAATTTTATTTATAT
This sequence comes from Rhysida immarginata, assembly GCA_023313115.1. Classification (NCBI taxonomy): domain Eukaryota; kingdom Metazoa; phylum Arthropoda; class Chilopoda; order Scolopendromorpha; family Scolopendridae; genus Rhysida; species Rhysida immarginata. The sequence goes on from JAHWFO010066018.1 coordinate 47,627, forward strand.
CTATTTTATTAATGTGTAATGTAAGTGAATAGTCCAATTTCTTAAGTAGATGCTGTAGTCGACCGTGTTTCTGAATTTAATTTTGTTAAGCTGAATAAAAATACTGTTATGGATTTATATTTTCATGCCAAATTGAAATTTATGATTGAATTATTCATCGATTTTGAAAATTTTTATCATACAAATGGCATTCCAAACGTTTCGTCATGCAAATGCTATTTTCCATTAAATTTGTGCAGCTCCTAGTAGCAGATTTTATGCAAATTTTAAACAAAGCATCTGGTGTCGAAATTGGGAAACATGACGCCATCTGGTATCGTAATTGAAAAACACGATGCCGTCAAGTGTTGTAATTGGGCGACTCGTCGTTTCCACGCTATAACGACACTGAGGCATTGTCCTGGACATAAAAACGGAGTCTTTTAGTTCCAACTCCCTAACTAGGTGATCTAGATGAAAACCGAACGTTCATAACATTCATATGGAACTTACACTCGAATCATAGTCATTCTATAGATAAAATTATATTACTTTAACGGGATCTATTTTTAACAGAAACTTCTTATGTTGCTAAAAGTGGATAATTCCATCTTCTCAAGAATGAGAATAAAATTTTAATTACGTAGTGAAAGGGTTAAGGCATCGTTATTTAACGATAAAAGGGCTTTAGCATCAAAATTTTATGAACAGTGGCGGCTCGTGACTATAATAAGTGGAGGGGCACAAATACAAAATTTCAGGTTCTTAGGCCTTTTGGTGCAAAAGTTATAGCTTGATTTGTATCTAGAGGAATATATCAATTTTAGCGTGTAACAGATAAAATATTAAGCAACACATTGTTAATATAAAACATTTCAGGTTTCTGGATTCAGGTTTTAAATTTATAGCTTGATTTGAGATTGAGGCCACAATGCCCCCGCCAAGAGACTTGTAGAATCTTTAATAGAGATTAGCTAAATTTTTAAATATCACATTGAATAAACAAAAATTCAGGACCGTAGGCCTTTCCGTTCAAATTTTATAGCCTCAATCGTGTTTGAGGCCACCAGGGGCCCTGAGGCAAGGCCTCCTAGATAACAAGGCCCAGACAGCTCGAGCATGATGGGAACGGTCAATTGATCAAAGGAGGGAAGGTTGATGCAGACAATACTATATCATTTGCTGAGCTTACGTGCAGATACAGATCATTCTATCATTCAGCATGAACTACTTAATATAATTCTTTAACATAATATTGTAAAAAAAGCATGGATTGCTAATATATTCTACAAGTAGGCATAAAAATTTATTTTGTTATTTCTGTTCATCTAAAGGTGCTTCTAAAAACTCTCGAGCGCTCATTTTCAATCACATGATCGTTTACCCCTGATCGCGCCTGCTCTAGTCACCCGCTCATGAAATTTTTTGACAGCGCCAAGGGCAACTAGATAACAGCCCGATCAGTAAATAAGATGTAACCGCCACAGAAACTCGTTACGCTTTCAAACTTTCTGTTTTAAGCGTAATTATTTAATTTTATTGTCCATTATTATAATCTGATGGAGATTTATTAGATTTCAATGCATTTATTCTTTTATGACAATAAATACGAGTGTGGTAAAAAATCTACGTACATGAGGGCACGTACGATAAAACGAAACTTTAAAGAAAATTCGAAACCTAAGAGAAAAATTAAAAAATTAAAATATATAAAACAATCTTCGCTTTTATCTTCAAGCTCCTTCGCCCCTACTGTGTACCTTGACCTGTTCTGTGCCTTCAGATTCATTAAAAAACTATAAACCGCATTGGAAACGGACTTCGAGGTGAGATATGCTTTCATTGTCGGCCATTATTGCAAAAGTTATGAAAACGAAAGTAGTGAAAGTGAGCGAGGCAACGCGAAGTAATAACGATGGAAATAAGATCACTTTGATCCTGAGCGTTCCCAACACGACGATGAGATCGGGGAGTATTTACAGGCGCCAGTGACGAGCGCTCTGTCATTTTTAGATGCAGTGCTCGCGTTGATCATGAACGTTTACGCTCGATCGCGACTGGAGAGAGTTTTTAGAAGCAGCCTAAGTCACTGACGACTTTGTAAGCGATCCTTCATGTTTAGATCATGTTCAAGCGATAGCGATACTCAAATTTGACGAAAATCATTTGCATTAAATAATTGTTCATTCTAAAAGTTTGAACAACATTTTAGAAGATTCAGAATAAAAGAAATTACAATCGCAATCACAACATATTCTAGGCAATTTAAAACAGAATAAACACTAAAGCATTAGGTCTAGTGAATTAGGCCTAACGATAAGTATATTGAATGAATTATCTACTATTTGCTTACTACCAACATAACTAAAACAAATGTTCCAGTATAAATAGTTATAATTAAAATTTGGAGTTAGCGTATATTTTTTGTAGTTTTTCAAGTACATATTAGGCTCTAGATCAGGATGATTGAACTAGAATTAAAAACAGCTGCAAATCAAAATTTTATAATTTAATATTATTAAAAGTCTACAGTATTTCCAGAAAACATTAGAAAAGACCTACAATATTTTTAAAACAAGAAAAAAACTCATAACAATTTTTTTTTTTTTTTTAGCTTCTGGTATTGTTTTCTCGCTGCCCTCATACCCTCCTTTTGAGTCCGCAGCTCATAGGAGCTAGGAGGCCTTGCCTGAGGCCTATAACAGTCTCTTGGTATATTGTGTATTATTTTCAAGTAACGCACTGAAACAATAAAAAAAAAATCAAGTTCTTAGAGATTGTTAGTAATTCAAATGTTAGAGCTTATTCGTGATTTGGGCTTCCCTGTGGAGACCTAAGAGCCTTATACCAGCTGTTCATGTATATTAGCTAAAGTTTTTAGTAAACTACTATAAGTAAACAAAATTTCAGATTTTTAGACCTTCTAATTTAATAGTTATAGCTTTGACTGTCTTTGGGGCCTATGGGGCTCTGCTGGGGCCTATATTACCAGAACCTGACCTGCACTTCTCAGAACCTAATTTACCTGTTACATTGCAAACTATGCCAGAAACAGTATCTTGGTGAGACAGGCAATACAATACGTGCCAGATTTGCCGGACATAAATTCGACAACCTTAGCAATTCTGACACCCCTGTCTTTTTTTTTATATTTGTAATTTTTTTTTGGTATCACACAATGAATATACAAAATTTCAGGTTCCTACGCCTTTTCGTTCAAATGTTATAGCTTCAATTTTATTTGGTGCCTCGAGACCCTGGCGGGGTTCTAAAGGCTTATATCAGCTTTCTTCTCTATTGGCTTTGTTTTTAGTACCAAACTATATATATGCAAAATTTCATGTTTCTAGACTTTTCCGTTCAAAAGTTATAACTTGTATTTGCGGCCTCGGGGTCTTCTGGCGGGCCCCAAAGGCCTACATCACATTCCTTGTATATTTGCTATATTTTTATTACCACACGATAGACAAAATTTCAGGTTCCTAGGTCGTTCCGTTCAAATGTTATAGCCTCAATTGTATTTGGGGCCTCGAAACCTGCGGCAGGGCCCTAGAAGCTTATATACTTTTTCTTGTATATTGGTTTTAAATTTTTAGAACCGCACTACAATTTTACGAAATTTCAGGATTTGTGCCCTTTTCGTTCAAAAGATAAAAAAAGAACCATTAAGTTCATACTGGTCCCTGAGGGTCCCCGGGCCACCCTAGAGGATTCGCTGTACTTTTGGCACCATCCTCTGTATAGGGCCTACGTGTGTAGAATATTTCAAGCCTCTAGGTCAAACCTTTCAAACGTTATGGCATCAAAATGTTATAAGTAGTAGTGGGAGGATTCGTTGTACTTCAAATGGTTCCTTAAATTCTGACGTCACAAATTGCTAAAACGCAATCAAAAATCCATAGTCATGAAAGGAAGTCAGTTGGATAAACCACAAAAGCATGGTTTGGTCCAGCGTAGAGGATTCGCTATATTTTTTACTGTCTTTTGTATAGGGCCTAGGTGTGTATAAAATTTCAAGCGTCTAAGTCAATCCTTTCAAAAGTTATGGCGTGTGACATACATGTTGCATTCATCTGTACCGTCGTCAATAGGGTTTTAGGTGATGCTAAAACCAACGATATGAAATGAGTAGATCGCTCACGAGCTGCTTTCAGCGCCACCAACACGTCCCCATTTAAAAGCCTGTCGGCCATTGCTTTGGTTCGCAAAAAATGGCTTTCATCGTATGTTTACGTTTGAAGTTTGCGTAGACAAACACAGTAAAACTCAATGCCGATTTCTTGTCCAGCTTTAAATTGTAGTAATAGATATATTAAAGGTTCACCACTGACCTTTCACAGGTAAGTTTCTATCTTTCTGCGTCTTAAAATGTTTTTTCATGTAAAAATCCTGGTCATCTTTTATATCGTGGTTGTTACAGGAGACGTTAAAGAGAGTTCGAATCATTAATGTTTTAATGCTAATCCTAATTGTTTGAAAGCTTTCACAGCAATATTTTTTAAGTAAAAAAACTAGAAAGAGTTTCCAAATATTTCTTTATCATATTTCAACCCCCCCCCCCCCCCCGAGTAGCGTAAGGCAAGTAGCAGATCCTGAAGTCATCTAATTTTATCCCCTTTATCTACACTTTTTACCTCCCCAAGTTTTTTAATCAAAAAATTTTATTTTCTCGAACGTAATATGTAGAAAATGTAAAAAAACGTATCTTATCTTTTAAATCAGTTCCGAGCATATAATATATAACATGCCCTATCTTGCCATAGTTCTCAGAACCAAATGACTGCCACCCCCGCAACTCCGACCCGTCTGGAACAATTAGTCCTAAATTTCATAGTCCTGTAGATCTCGCTAGAGGAATCTGGATACCGAATTTCACGCCTTTACGTACCTAAATAGCACACAGATATGTTGCCCTTCCGGAATCCCACCCCCGTAATACCGACCCCAGAGCACCAATATGCATGCCCATTGTAAGCTACATTCCGAATTTCAATATTCTACCTCAAATAATGTAGAAATTATGAAGGGGGTACACAGTTAAGTCATTATAAAACCAGCACGTAGTTCCATTCTTTGGCTGGCTGCTCTGGCGTGCTCCAGACGCGCTCCTGAGCGCTCTAGAGCTCTAATAATTTTTCGGCTGGCATCGCTCCTTGCGCCAAGGAGCACTCCTTCGCGCTCTTCCAAAATCGGTAGAGCAAGTGTTGCTCTCTGCTCGTCTGCTTGCGTCCCCTGCAAGATCAAAACTGCTACCTCAGAGACTGAAATAGACAAAATATTTTTACAATTATTGAATAGCTCTTCATCTGAAAGTTCTTCCGATGAAGAAGACTAAGCTTTAGCTTTATTAATAGCAAAATATTCGGAACGGCCGAAAAAATTCCAAAAATTGAGAATTTTGTTAATTTTGCCGATACATATAGGGATGAAAATCTTTGTGTTATAATTAGACCTCGTACTCTATGCATTATGAATATTTCACATAATAAATACATGAATATTCTTGAAATAAGAGCTATAAATACAAATATACTTTCCCTATCGAAATATAGTATACATTTTTTCAAAATTTCCTTTTATCCATGATTTATTACACAGCATTCGTTAAAAATTTACACTCTACTCGAATACAAATAATTTTTCAACTGATTTGAACAAAACATTAACGGTAATTTAATAATTAAAATAAATATTTGTGGGCATTTTTGCTTTATATATTAATAAAAAACATAAAATAAAATAAATTAAAATAAATGTATCTTAAATTACATATATATTGAAGTATTTCTCCTGCATTTCTTCAACTCCATCAGAACCTTAAGCTCAACCATCTCGTATGTTTATTTTATTTAAATTAATTTTATTTTATCTTATCTTTTCTATTAATTTATAAAGGAAAAATATCCACATTACTTTTTATTATAATATATTCTTTTTACTTAAACCATTTAATTTAATAATCAATTTTTATTGCTGTCTTGAATAAAAAGTGTTGCTAACAGAGTGCGTTGCCTGTAGACGAGTTTGGAGCACTGATAAAAAAAAATGTTCGTCTGCTCCAAGCTTTGCTGCTGCTCTCGGTCAGATTGATCACGTGACTCGAGTAATCCCTTTGCACTCTGGGAGTAGTCAGCCGAATTCGTTAATAATATAGATTGAGCCCTTGAGCAATCGTGCATCGACAAAACGATTTCACGTGCGCGCACCTATGCCGGCCATCGTGATCTTTTTTTTTATCTTTACCGGGCCCGATACAAGAGTTAATGACGTCACACACGAGATCTGATTAGCGCACAAAACAGATATGACTAGCGCGTTATTATGTCCAATTTTAGCTTTATAATTCAACATTTTTTGACGTAATGCTTGAAAAATATCTTGCAATATATGAATTAATTCTTTGACGTCGGAATATATCAGAAAATTATGTAAAAAAATATATTTTTTAAATCGGTGTTTATTTACAACCGATAAGAATTATATCAGTAATTCTAAAAATTAGAAAAAATAATTGTATCTCACATAATACTTTATTTATGAATACTTTATAGATAAATAGTGTCTTAAATTTTAATGTCAATGTTTTTCCACACTTAAAAATGGAGGGAAAAAAAAGGAGAATGTTTACAGAATGCAAATACATTTTATTTGGAAAAAAATAATGCTTGAAACATATTTACAATTCAAGTTTAAACTTTAGGAGAATTATTTATTCAATAATAAAAATTTTTTTCCAGTAATATAAATTTAATTTTAAAATTTGAAATAATCCCAATACTAAAAATAACATAAAAATAATAAATTTAAAACGGTTTTAATTTGATTATTTATTATTTTTAGTGTTGGGGCTATTTCAAATTTTAAAATTAAATTTGATGTTACGGGAGACAAAAAATTATTATTGAATAAATACCTGTCCCAACTTTTAATTTTAAAATTGAAATGTAAATATGTTAAACATATTTATTAGTCTACATTTTAAATAAAAAAATATTAAATTGTATTATGCAGATTTTTTTTTCTAAATAAAATGTATTTATGCGTTCTGTCAACATTCTTCTTTTTTTCCTCCACTTTTAAATCTGAAAAAATATTGACATAAGAATTTAAGACATTATTTATCTACAAAATGTTCCTAGATAAGGTATTATGGGAGATACTTTTTTTTTCTATACTGTGTAGTCGGCTAATTTTTAGAATCACTGATATAATTTTTTTCATATGTAAATAAACACTGATTTAAAAAAATTTTTTTTTTCATAATTCTTTGATATATTCCAACGTCAAAGAATTAATTCATATATTATAAGATATTTTTCAGGCATTACGTCAAAAATTGTTTAATTATAAAGCTAAAATT
>JAHWFO010066028.1:4036-21381 GCA_023313115.1 Rhysida immarginata
TGTAAAGGAATGTGTATATTTTAAGTGTGAGAATTTAGGCTAATTTTCTTTTAACATTACACTCGACTACTAGAATATATATACACCCTGCCCCCTCTCAACAAGTCGCTGACAGGAAAAAAGTCAAGTATCCATCATTTTTAAACATTTGTACTTTTAAACATTTTGCATATTTAATTGACAAAAAGGTATTTTCAATATTTCGAGGATGGAAATGACACTTACATGATAAATCAAGTATTTCATATGTCAGATAAAGTTTAAGACAGGATCTCCTGTAAATATTGAATTATGTAATACTATGGAATGCTGATAATTGAAATTAAATATTTATATGTTGTTTCAAGTTTTCTTTAAAATAATTTAATTTTACCCTAAGAAGTATTTCTCCTTATTTTATGATTTTTGTTGAACTTGTTATTTCAACCTTAAAAATTTTTTGGAAAAAGCCATTATAAGTGAATTACGGTATTCTAAATAATATATCCCAATACTTCATTTTGCTAAAACTCTACTATATTTATAAGATTTAACACACAGCTGTATAATATTTGTACTACTGTATTTAGTAATGAAAATGATCTATCAAAACATTTTTCTGTTTTGGCTGTGAAGTTGATAGTCTGTGAAATTGCTAAATTATGCATATATGCTATTTAGCATCCTGAGCATGCACATAACCCTTCTTAAAAGTTGGTTTAATTTTTTTTTTTTAAATAAGTTTCTTGAATTTTCTTCTGTTAGAAAGAGGATTGTTAAAGATATCCCTAGAATAATTGTAGTATTTAGCTTTGGAAACATTGCAGTTGGTAATTTTGATAATATAAAATATATGATATATGTGTCTGCTTTATGTTATATGATATAAAACATTGTTATTATTTCCATATGCCTTTGCAAGGTTCTTATTAGGAGCATTTTTTCCATGAAGCATTATTCATAAATAAATAAATATCTTATTGTTATTGAGTAAAATACGATTTTTACTATAGAAAAAGTAATATTATATAATATTCATTATATATTTTTTTCAATTACCTAAGAAAGATCCAAAATTTCACATGGCTGTGTCTTTGAAACTAGTGAAAATAGATCAATGAAGTTTTTTATTTTGTCTTCTTTTTTTATAATACTATTTTGTACAAGAAAAATGAGAGGATTTAAATGAATAACAAAAGTATTGTCGTAATTTCCCCTCTTACGTGCCATGTAAGTAAAATACCAGCTTCACTTAATTACGTCCTTTTTTTGTAGCTTCACTATGTTTATACATGTATATTACGTTTACCCAAATTAATTAGCATAGATTTGAGCTCATTATCGTTAGGAGGGGTTCTTTATACATATGGGACTCTGAACAGACTGTTATAATAAAAAAATGCAACTGCAACTTTGTTTTCTATATTTACAATTGATAATTTAGGAACCAACTAGATTAATATTGGGGCCATCGTGACCTTTTTTTTTCTTTACCACGAAGAAAAAGTAAGGAAAAAGGCAAAGAAAAAAAAAGATCATGATGGCCCGGTAATACCCGGCTTCGTGCATGTTAGTTGAGTAGGGTAAATTTTGATATATCAAATCTGTTTACAGGAATGAAATAGAGCTTTTTCACTACGCGTCATCGTGTCGTCATTGGGATGTCATCGACACAACGACGCCATATTGGATAACAAGCAAACAGGTACTCGCTTTCTTCGCTATCAGTTCGCTACTCGCACACGCTCTGGAATTCATTATACTATGTCTTTTTGCTGTATCTTAGGATGTTCTAATTTCTAGAGATAGATTAAAATATTTTTACAGAATACCTGTAGTTCAGAGGCACTAAGATAAGCTAATCTTCGAAATAACACAGAGGAGAAGAAGAGCTTGGCTCGCCGCGATTAAAGAGTTGTACTCCACGAAAAAAAGAGTTGTACTCCACGAAAAAAAGAGGTGTACTCCACAACTGCGACAGTATAAAATACTGGCGTGTCTACTCCAATCATTTGTTAGAATGAAATTCAATCTGTATACTACATACAGAAAACGCTTGTTTAATTAAATAAAGGCTGTTGGTCGTAATTTTCTCAAAGGAGTCTGGTGTATCAGAAATTGATAAAGTTCAGATTAGCGGCCCCCAATTTTCTCGGCTGACATCGATCAGCCTCATCGCGTTTATGCTCTGAATTTATTATCGTAACATATCTAATTAATATGTAAATGATTTATCATATTATGAAAATTAAATTTTAAAAAATTTATGTAGGAAAAATATTAATGATGAGCGTTAAATGATGAGCGGCCATGCCGGCATAGCCCCCTAAATAGTAAATGGGGACTATGCCAGTAGTCGCCCGTTAGCCGAAGTTCATCGCCACGGAACTTTCGTGATTTTTTTCCTGCATATATTTCTTTAAATTTAATTTCTATAACACTATAACTCATTTACATATTAATTAGATATTCTACGATAATAAATTCAGAGCATAAACGCGAAGGGGCTGATCGATGTTAGCCGAGAAAATTAGGGGATGCTGCGCTGAACTTTTATCCTGCAATTTTACTTTCGGTGTCTCATTTATTACATACCTTGCTATAAACGAGTGTATTAACGTTAATTTGTTTGTAGCCGACTTCGAGGACCCAGCCACACAAAAAATTCTTGTATGCATCGAGTGATTTGTTTGCGTGTGATCCGGCTGTGCTTGTGGACGATGTAGCTTGAAATTAAGATGAGATTCAACGAAGGCAAACTTCTGTTCTCTAAAGTAAACTCCTAATTTAATAGGGTATAAGGATCAATACTACCAATATCAGCAATTTTTTGTTCATATCGCAGATGTGCATGGATTGGGAGATTCGTGTAATATGCTATCTTGCCATAGCGACTAGCATGTGCGAAGCGTGCTTGTTATCCAAGATGGCTGACCTAGTTCTGCGTCCTGAGTTGCTAAGCAACCTAAACCCAGAATACCTTATGCGGTCACGTGCTGTAAAAGCTCTATTGTCAGAAAATGCTCATGTTATTTGATATATAACACGAACCCTATCCATTTAAAAAAATTGACTTACATTGAAGATGGCCGATTTCAAGATGGCGGTCATGTTCGGTACATACGGTAAGAGATAGACGACCTCACCCATACATTACTTGAATATTCAGATTTCCCAAATACTGCAAGGTTTTCGAAAAGACAGGGTGTACTGCGACTTTTGACTCACCCTGTATATTAAAGTGTGACATTCCACGAAATGTCAGTGTGGTGTCACATGTGCCCCGACGGAAGAAATGTAGTATTTTGTAGTGGAATAGTCATAGTATTGTACTTCTTAACGAAAAAAATAGAGGCTTATATAATACTGCATTATAAAAACGACGACTAGTTTCGGCTTTATTACCTGCCTTTCTCAAGTCTGCATAAGAGACTACAATCGACAATCGACAATCGAACAGTGTAGTGTATCGGTATTCGTGTGGAACTTGAAGCATAGCTTCCATAATCTCACCCTTCATAATCATATTCCAAGGGAAATACACTGAACTAGAAAAGAAGCCTGATGTACCCACAAAGGTCATCCAAAGTATGAAAGAAAATTGCCTCCTCTTGGTGGAGGAAAATTTGATTGACGATTGTCTGAAGTAGGAGTATATTACATAGTAAGCCACAGAAAAAACGAAAGAATTTAATGAAACCCAGTAGTCTGGGAAGATGACATTATCAATGTCATCAAAATTGACATCAAGGATATGTCTTGGATTACGATGCCTTTTTCTATGTATAGAATGTTTTAGAATGCCAGAGACTAGATCATTCTCATGATTTGCCATAATAGGCAGCACGGTTTTCATGAGCTCTTGAACATATTTCCCGACATGGGTCATATCGAAGTCATTATGAATGAAGCAATTGCGAGCAATTCTCCTATCTAATTGTGCAATAGTCCTTAGGGTAATGTTCTGGAAAGTTTGGAGTTCCTTCCATCTTGTCTTGCAAATCGTAGCCCAGACGGGCATGCCATATAGCAAGATGACACGAACAATTATTTTGTATAACAGTAGTTTGAAAGAGACAATCGACAATCGACAATCGAACAGTGCAGGTAAAACGAAACGAGTGGTTCGAAAGCAACGCTTTCACTGCCATACTTGTCCAGAAAGTAACCACGGGAAGTACACTGAACTAGGCAAGAAGCCAGATGAAACCTAGTTAAGTCAACCAGAGGATAAGATGGAGTCCTTTCCTATCAGGACGATAGTGTTGATTGTTGATTGACGAGAGACAAGGGACACGAGGAGCTAGGAGATCCAATATTCGGGAAATATCGCCTTTTGGATGTCGTCGAAATTGATGTCCAGGAGGTGACGTGGCCTGCGGTGTCTAAGAAGGCTTCTGAAAGTAAGCGGATGCTCAAGAATACCTGCAACCAGAGGATTGGGATGGTCCTTCATCTTCGGAAGCAGCTTTTTCATCAATTCCTCGACGTGATTACTAATGGGAGGTATCTCAAAATCGTCGGCAATGGAAGTATTTGTTGCAATTCTCCTGTCAAGTTGAGCAATGGTCCTCAAGGTAATGTTTTGAAAAGTTTGCAGGTTCTTCCATCTTGACTTGCATATTGTGGCCCAGGCAGGCATACCATATAACAGAATGGTACGGATTACCATTTTATATAGCAAAAGTTTGCTATCTATTCCAAGAGCGCTGTTTCGCCCCAGGAGGGCGACCAGGCTGAACTTTGCCTTCTTAGCCTTATTGATAGCATAGGAGACGTGGTCACCCCAATTTAGCTTGGCATCTATCACCACTCCGAGGTATTTGTAATTCTTCACCCATTCGAGCTCTCTACCCGAAAGAAGGAGAGGCTTCGGGGGTTTCCGAAGTTTCTTGGTAATAAACATAGCTTTGCACTTGTCGACGTTTAGTTTGAGTCTTCACTTAGCAAACCATTTCTCGCACTTATGTAAGGCATTCTGCAATCGAGATATGACATGAGCGGGAACGCGAGCAGTGGTCATGATGGATGCGTCGTCAGCGAACAGATACAGCTTGCATTTTGTAAATGTTGGGAAGTCATGGATGAAAAAGTTGAAGAGTGCAGGGCCAAGAACAGAACCCTGGGGAACACCAGCCTTGACGTCACACGGGTTTGACAAGGAGCAGCCAACCTTTACACGAAATATCCTGTTCGACAGAAAGGATCTAATCAAGGCAATAAGATCGTCCGGAAATCCACAAGTAATCATTTTTTGTATTAGGCCTTCGTGCCAAACCTGATCAAAAGCTTTTCGGACATCCAAAAACACAAGACCACCATATTTAGCGCAGTTAAGAGGAGCGTTTAAATCTGCAACAAGCCTCCAGATCTGGAGTTGGCAGGAGTGACCTGGTCGAAAGCCGAATTGCTCTTCACGAACAAGATTGTTAGCCACATAGAAGTCGTTAAATCTCTTAAGAATGATGCGTTCGAACACTTTTGATAGCATAGGTAACAAGCTTATAGGCCTATAGCTGACAGGGAGAGCAGGGTTTAGACCAGGCTTCGGTATGGTAACGATTACAGACTCTTTCCACTTGACAGGAAAGTAACCATGTCTCCAGCAGTCATTCATGGCCCTGGTAATAGTCGTAATAACATTAGGAGGTAAGTTCTTGAGAGTGCTATTAGTGATGGAATCGATACCTGCTGCTTTCCTGCTTTTAAGATGCTTGATGACATCGGAGATTTCCTGAACACCAATAGTGTCCTCACAGGTAGAAATACGATGAGTGAGCTCGTATGCGATACATCCATCGTTGACAAGACGAATATTTGGGAAATTATCCGGGTTGTTCTCACCAGGAGTGGTAAATTGTTTAATCAGGGATTCGGCGATCAGTTGAGCTTTATCTTGATCGCCCGTGACAGCATTGCCATTTGCGGTAAGCAGCGGTGGTAAGTTGATGGGTCTGTTTCCTTTTAGAGCCCTTACAGTACCCCAGAGCGAGTTGTCCTGGACTGACAGGGACTTTAGCTTTTCGCTTCATCTTTGATTACGTAATGATTTAACCTCTTCCTGGATCTTGCGAGCTAGCCTGTTGTATTTCGTCTTGAAGAAGGGAAGTCGTTTACGCTGCCATAATCTTCTATAGGAATTCCTTTCAAGTATGAGACGCCTGATGTAAGTAGGGAGGTCGAGATGTTCAGGACGCTTTCGATCAGTAGTGAAAGTGCTGGAAGCTGTAGCATCATTGATAACACGAGTAATAGAACTGATATTTGCATTAATATCCTCGTTGTCAATAACTTCCTTATATGGAATGCTGTTTTCTCTAAGGACATCCCTGAAGAGTTTCCAGTCTTGTTTGGAGCGAAGCCCAATCTTAACATCGATGTTCAAGCCCTCAAAGATAAGCATCACTGGACGGTGGTCAGAGGATAAGTCGTCGACTGCGAAAATATTATAGGGCTTAAAGAATCCTTTAAGAACAACAACGTCCAGCACGTCGCTGACAGGAGAATGGTCGCAGTAATACATGTCATCAAGGGGTCCAGCAACAAAGGTGTCAATCTCGTTTAGAGTATATCCATAGAGGATATTGCCATTTTGGTTGGAGCATTTGGAATTCCAAGCAGGGTGCTTAGCATTAAAGTCTCCCGCCATAACCACTGGAACGGGCCCAGACAGCAGCTCATCAAGCTCGCACGGTCCAAGTTTATGCCTAGGAGAATTATACAGAGAGGTGAATTTAATTTCACCTGCGTCGGCGTCATTTATTATCACGGAAGCAGCTTCCATTCCTACATAATTTGGAGTGACAATCTCACGATGATCAATGCCATCTTTGACAATGATAGCTGCTCCACCAAATGCTTGACTGGCGTTGTTACCCAGAGGTCGATCCTTTCGATAAACATGATAACCCGGCAAGTTAAAAGCTTGAGTTGATTTCAGGTGCGTCTCACACACGAAAGCTATGTCAATATTCCAGTTAATGATGAAATTGTAATATTCGATGCGCTTCCGATAGATTCCCCTGGCGTTCCATATATTGCAACGAAGCTTTCCGTGGGTAATTGTTCTGTAGTGGTGTCTGTCCATGGTCAGTTCTTGATTTCGTGGGACGCAACCTGTGGCAGTACGTTGCCACTTTCCTTACAGAGGTTAAGAAGGTTACCCAGACTCCTATAAATGCTACGCAATTGGATTGGATCGACCGCATCTGTATGAGAAGAGCTGGATGTGACTGAAGCATAGGTTCTGCCATCAACTACTTTAGTGCTTTTGATCCTTTTGACTTGGGGATATTTCGGACATTTGGTGTAACTTGAAGTATGCTGACCATCACAACGAATGCATTTAGGGGGGTCTTTACCCTTTACATTAGCACAGTCCCTCGACTGATGATCACCTGCGCACTTGTTGCATCTAGGCGATTCGGTGCAACCTTGGAAGACGTGCCCAAAACGTAAACAGTTGTAACACTGTAAGGGCCTTTTGTTGCCTCTAAATAATTCTACAGTAACAGCAAGAGGACCGACACGCTTTAAACTCAAAAAGGAAATATTATGCTCAGTGTTTTGGAGTAAAACCAACACCAGTGGCATTTCAACGGAACCATTTGCCTTTTTCAACCTGATTGACTTTTCTGGGTAATAATTTGCCTTCCTGAGGTCATCACAAAAATCTTCCAGGTCATACGTTGTGTCAACATTTCGGACAACATATTTCAGCATCTTTTCTGATTTGAGCTGATGATGCTGGATTTTTAGCACATTCTTATTCTTTAATCCAGATACTAGAATTTTGTGCGTGTCCTCATCAAGACACTTAATTTTAATGGTGTCCTTACGACCAGTGTGGCAGATGATTTTATCTAAGGACACATGTTTTGTGATTTCCTCTAGAATTTCCTTGATTGGTTTTCCGTGATGACGAATAATAATCGGAGGAATGTAAATTACTCCCTTTCCATGGGTGACATTGCTTTCGGAATAACCACGCTTAGCTTTGTCACCTCGTAGGGCTAAAGAGACACCATTTTTTATATCGACAGTGGACTGAATGTTGTCTATTCTAACACCACCTTTGTTTCTTTTATTCTGCGCAAAATGCCAGTTACCTCCATCACTTTCAGCAGAATCATTTTCGTGCCTTCTTTTGACGCTTGTTCGTAGTGAGGAGTTTCCTTCGTTGACTTCTTCCAGGCAGGTAGAAACATTTTCATTATTATGTATTGGATCACGATTTACCTCTATCATGGGCGAATCCGAAGTAACGGGAGAGCCCATAAACTCCTTGATAATATTGCCAAGGTTAGCGAAGCCATTGGCAGTCTCTAAACTAGCACTCTGAATATCACTTTTTAAGCTATCAATTTTACTACCAAGTTCCTTAGACAGCGCTTCCACCCTTGATTCTAACTCTAGATATTTCTTGTTCAGTTCAGTACGTAATGCCTCAAGTTGTCAGTTAATAATAATGTCAAATGCCAGAAATCTCGGATCCTTACACGCATCTTTGTAGGCCAGTTCACAAGGTAACACTTTACCATCAGCATACTTAACAGTGCATGAAGGAGATGTAATCATGAAGCAGGAGTGGTGCTGGGTTTTGCCATCCTTAGAAAGACGCACCTACTCAAAACGACTCAGCTTAAATGACTTAAAGAAGTCCTACCTTTTTAGACCTCTTGGAAAATCCACCGATGCACTGAAAGTCGTCCAGACTGCTATAGGTACGTCGTCGTCCGTCGAGTGGTAGAATCGTCGTGCAGTAGCAGCAGAGTATCTCTGTAGAATCCTGGATCCGAATGATTGAATATGTTGAATGATGTTTGAAAGAGAGGGGTTACAATACTTTATATACACAATCTCTGGTACACGATTGGCTCGTAAAAAACAACATAAAAGGGTGGAACAAATTATGTGATTGGTTGAACAATACAAAGAAACAAATTAAAGAGCTAAATAATTGTGATTGGTCGAACATTACAAGATATTCAAAGAATCATAACATAGTGAAGGGCAAATTTTCGTGATTAGTCTAAATTACAGGTTGCGATTGGATAAATTACAAAAAGTCTTCCAGCTGGCGTAACAGATGGTAGCTATCGAAATATTGTTGGGAATTTAAAAGTGCCTTCTTATTTTCTGGTTTGTTTAGTGATTTATAAATTTCTATTTCTTCTAGTATGGGGGTATTTTTTGGGTTATCGGAGTATTTCAGGATCTCAGTGACTTCATCGATTGTGCTGGTCGGGTGTTTCTCTTTCGTCAGGTGTTCAGCGTAATTCGATTTCTTGTCATCATTTACGTATGATTGGATGTGTTCATCATCCTTGTTCTAAACGAGCGGTTTGTCATTCCTACGTAAAACTTTCCACATGAAATACAATTTAGGCGGTATACGCCGCTTGCGTCGAAATTAAAGGAAGGAGAAGGGGGGAGAGGTTCATTCTGATAAGTTGACAGGTGCTTGAGACAGTGCGGAACGATATATTCAGTCCTAGTTTTGAAAATACTTTGGCCAATGGGTAAATGGACTCGCCCGTAAACGAAAAAGAGACCCACTTCTTACTGGTGTTTTGGGGCTTTTGTCCGCTGAATTTCAGTTGGCGAATCCTGTCTTTGAGGAGACTGGTTACAAGATTTAGGAGGGTAGCTGCTACAGAGGGCTAAGGAACGGATAGTCTTAACTTCATTTTCTTTTTCGGTCTTGTTAAGGGGCATAGTTAAAACTCTGTCAATCATGTATCGAATTGCGGCTAATTTGTGGGATCTAGGATGTGCAGAGGAAGCATGAATAAGATTGGAGAATGTGGTTGGCTTGCGATAAATGCTGAAGGCAAACCGTTTAGTTAGAGGGTCCTTTGATATACGGAGATCGAGGAACGGGATGGAACAATTGGATTCTGTCTCTAGGGTGAAACGAACAGAAGGGTCGACGTTATTAAACTTGCTTAGAAGGGCATCAGGCGTCGTGTATCGGTCATCATAAACAATCAGTATATCGTCTACATACCGTTGATAACTGATGATGATTTTATTGTCGAGGGTAGGCTGGACATGCTTTGCTTCGAAATCTTGCAGGTAAACTTCGGAAAGGAAAGAGCTTAAGGGAAAACCCATGCCCAAGTCGGCGGTTTGTAAATACAGACTCTCGTTGAAAGCAAAATAATTCTGTTGGAGTATAACATCTAAGATCGCAAGGATGTCTATAGCGTCTTGTTTAGGCATGGGTGAGGCATACAACAAACGTTCAAGAATTTCGAGGGTCACTGGGACGGGGACGTTTGTATATAAATAAACAATGTCTAGAAATAGGGTGTAGACATGTTCATGAACTTCAATTCCCTGAAGGCGTTTTGTTAGCTCGAGACTGTTTCGAATGTTGTGGGTATTGGGCAAAATCTTGAAGGCGAATAAATATTTCGATAGAATTTTAGCAATCTTGTGGGCTGGGGCAGGGGTGTAGTTGACCACAGGGCGGATTGGATGGTTGGGTTTGTGAATCTTCACGAAAGCATTGAGGGAAGGAGAGGATGGGTTCATAGGAATGTTCTTCCGAAGGTATTTGAACTTATGGGATTTATTCACGACTTTAACTAGAGCTGTATGGAAAGACTTAGTCGAGTCGGACTGTAGGGATTGGAAGTTGTTCTGGTTAATGAAGTCCTCAACTTTCTTTGTATAGTCATCTTTATGGATGATAACCGATGCGTTGCCTTTATCAGCTTTGACTATTAATGCATTGTTGGTGTTGAGTTTATCTAAAATATTCTTCTTAGTGGAATAATCTATGGATCAGGGAATTTGGCGGGACGTCTCAATAACGCGAGAGAGCGCGTTACCTGCTATGATCCTAGTGGGGACGCGGTCGGCTTTTGGAAGAATACGGATGGCTCGTTCGGTGTCACATATAAGGTCAGAAATAAGATGTTTGTTGAAGGTGGGACGGATGCAATGTTTAGGGCCTTTATCTAGGAGGGCTTGTTCATGGTCGTCGAACATAATATTGGTGAGGTTAACCGTGTTGGGGTGGAATTGGAAAGGTTGAGATGGGGTATGGATGGGGGAGGGGGTGGACGTATAGCAGTAAGTTTCGAAAACCCTGAAATACTCCAATAACTCCAAAAATACCCCCATACTAGAAGAAATGGAAATTTATAAATCACTGAACAAACCAGAAAATAAGAAGGCACTTTTAAATTCCCAACAATATTTCGACAGCTACCATCTCTTACGCCAGCTGGAAGACTTTTTGTAATTTATCCAATCGCAACCTGTAATGTTCCACCAATCACAAAAATTTGCCCTTCAATATGTTATGATTCTTTGAATATCTTGTAATGTTCGACCAATCACAAATATTTAGCCCTTTAATTTGTTTCTTTGTATTGTTCAACCAATAACATAATTTGTTCCCCCCCCCCCTTTATGTTGTATTTTACGAGATAATCGTGTACCGGAGATGGTGTATATAAAGCATTGTAACCCCTCTCTTATGCAGACTTGAGCAAGGCAGGTAATAAAGTCGAAACTAGTCGTCGTTTTTATAATGCAGTATTGTAAAGCCTCTAGAAATGTAGTGTTTTAAGTAGCTTTTCTTGTGGCTCTTAACCGCAT
Organism: Rhysida immarginata; assembly: GCA_023313115.1. Lineage (NCBI taxonomy): Eukaryota > Metazoa > Arthropoda > Chilopoda > Scolopendromorpha > Scolopendridae > Rhysida > Rhysida immarginata. Next base: position 15,629 of record JAHWFO010066028.1, read on the forward strand.
TTTACAGGGCAATGTGAGCGGTTGGAATGTGTTGTTCTGTGTGCTTGTGCAATGTCTTTGTCTTATTTGTAGATTTGAGTATGTGAGTATGTGTCGTTTGTTTGTTGGAAGCAAAGGCTGAATTTTTATTTTGTTAAGCGTGGATCTTTATCGTTATAAGTCGTGATTGTCGTGTCTGTGTTTGTGTTTAAATGTAATGGCATTGTTATTGGCGATGTGATGAGCTTTGGTGGCAACTGCGATTGTTGGCCTTGTAGAATTTTGAAAATAAAAATAGCCCAGCCGACAACAAAGCATTGGTTACTAAAAGGATATGGTTCGTTACAAAGAAATGAGCGATCGGGGATTGTTGCTTTTTTCTTGATTGTTGTTTTTCTTTCTAGAGAAAATTGGGCGTTCGTTGCGAGCGGACGTTTTCCTGACTCTCTGCACGACCGTTTCAAATTCTCTGAACGAAGAAAAATTGCTAAAATGGCATCACTTTCATCGATCAAGCAGTTCAAAATGGTCTAGCTGCATTGATGTACTGTAATTATAAGATTTTCATCAGCTGTTTCCTAAAGAGGTGGCGAAATAGAACGTGACGATAACGAGGTTGCTTCGAACACAGTGGAATGGCGCCGCGTCTTTTCGAAGAAATGTAGCGTCGCTCAGCTGAAAACCTGGTAACCGCTTAATTTGCTGAAGAGGCCTGGTGAGTGACTTTTAAAATTACTTTTCTGCGCGATGAATCCGAAGAACAGTAACTTTGCTGTATCGTGATCCGTTGGTTGGTTCCTCCCGCCACACCATCAAAGTATCCGCAAACAAACTCGCTCATTATGGCGCGAAGGAGAGTCTGGAAGTAGGAACTAGTGAACACGCACATAATTGTTCGAGGGTCATGGCTGAAGTAGAGGTCCCGATGGATTTGAATGAGATTTACATGGGAAGGAGGCATAGTAAGAACTAATGCCCTCTGAATAGTGAAGCATACACTATATGATCACAAATATCCGGACACATGAACGTTTGCGCTCTAGCCACGATTTCATGGAAATAAATAGGGCGTTGTACATCTCTTTGCCCGAATCACAGCTTCCACCCTTCGGGGAAGACTTTCCACCAAATGTTGGTAGGTACTTTCCGGAATGTTCCTCCATTCCTCCCGAAGAGCGAGAATCAGTTCAGGTACAGAAGTTGGCCGATGTGATCTGGCCCGCAAGCGTCTTTCCAATTCATCCCACAGACTCTCTATAGGATTGAGGTCGGGACTTTGTGCCGGCCAACCCATTTCTTCGACCCCTGAGTCCGCAAACCACTGCTGTACACGCCTCGCTTTGTGGCACGGACCATTGTCGTGTTGGTAGAGAAATGGCCCGTTTCCGAAAAATTGCCACAACGTTGGAAGTGCACAGTAGTCCAAAACATTCAGATAACGGTCGGAGTTCATGATTCCTTGCACAGGAACGAGCTGGCCCAGTCCGTACCATGAAAATGAGTCCCACACCATGACTCCTCCTCCTCCGAACTTGACTGTGGGCTCTTTGCACTCAGGTAAGAAGCGTTCTCCAGGTAAGCGCCAAACCCAAACTCGTCCATCGGATTGCCAGAATGTGTAGCGAGATTCGTCTGTCCACATTACACGTTTCCATTGGTCTATTGTGCAGTTTCTGTGGGCTTTGCACCACTCCAGACGTCGCTTGGCGTTGACCCTGCTGATGTGGGGCTTGTGGGCAGCAGCACGGCCATGGAATCCCATCGTGTGCAGTTCCCGACGAATTGTCATGGTACTGGCATCATTTGCAAAGGCGTTTCGAAACTCTGTGGCAATTTTTTCCGCCGAGGACTTCCGGTTGCTGCGGGTGACACGACGAAGCACTCGACGGTCTCTGTCCGTTAGTTTCTTGGGTCTACCGGTTCGTTGTTGAACTGTTGTTGATCCCCGGGTCTTCCATTTCATAATGACATCTCCTACTGTTGAATTGGGTATCAGAAGAAGGCTGGAAATCCGAACTACCCATTCTTGCTAATGTCCAAGCAAAGTTGTGTCTGAAGGTGTGGGAAGCTATTTAAATGTGTGCAAGTCATTATCATGTGACATTGGGCCAATCGATGATCTGTGAGGGGTGTCCGGATATTTTTGATCATATAGTATATATGGAAAAGAGAAATTCTCGCGCGATGTTTGCGAGTATAAAAGAAAGTGATGAAGTGATTACTGCAGCTATTTCGGATATAGAGGTGATGGGTAGTGAGGCAAATCAGTGTGTGATGGTAAACACAGAAAGGGAAAAGCAGAAGGTGACGTCCGAGGGAGTGGTTCAGGATAGGGAATTCGAGCATGATTGGCAGTTGGGCATGAAAGTGTTTTACCAGGTGAAGGAGCAGATGGAGGAAAGGAATACGTTATTGAATAAAGACGAAAGGGGAAAGAATCGTGAAATAGCTAAGCAGGCGCAGCAAATAGCGGTATTTGGGAATAAGAAGCGTCGAAAAAAAAACCAGAAGAGCCGAGCATAATAGAGCAACGAGGCCCCAGAGCAAGATGAGAAGGAGAGTAAGGTGCCAGAACGGGTTCAGAATATGGAAAGGGGCAACGAACAAAGCAAATATGGAAAATGATATAGTCGTGGACCAGAACAGGTCCTGGATTAGTGAGTATGAAGGGAGTGAGGGAGAAACCAACTATGAGACAATCTTTTTAGGAAGGAGGGGTACAGGTTATTGTGACCTAGAGTGGTGAGGGGAACGTGGAGTTGTTTGTGGTGAAAGGTATTTACAGTTTTGTTTTTTTTTTGTTTGCGAATTTGGCTCTATTAGATTAGTTATGGCGATAATTGAATAAAGTAATTCTGGAAATGTAACGTCGCTCAGCTGAAAACCTGGTAACTGCTTAATTTGCTGACGAGGTCTGGTGAATGACTTTTGAAATTACTTTTTTGCGCAATGAATCCGAAGAACAGTAAATTTGCTGTATCGTGATCCATTGATTGTGTTTCTCCCGCCACGCCATCGAAGTATCCACAAACAAACTCGCTCATTATGCAGTGTTCCGCGCGGAACTCTGTGAGAGAAAGTATTTGTATCTGCTCAGCGGAAATGAAGCACTTGTAACTTTTGGTTGAAGTTAGATTAAGTACTGCCTTTGGTAGTGTAAGGGGTATGCAAATACTCTGAACCCATGATATCGTAGTGCAGCGCAACAGAGAACCCTTGGCAAGCAAAACGCCTATCGAGCGCATAGTATTCTTGCGCCGAGTCGAGTAGCCCACAAGGTGTTCCCGTGCCGTGTAGCGCAGTCAAGCCAACACCCACCATGAGGATTTACCGTGGGCGGGCCCCCCCCCCCCCTCGTTTCTCCTCATTAAAGGCGGTACTTGAACATTGTGGGAATACTTATTCAGGGGTGTTGGTTTCATTGTCATTGGTGTGAAACTGTTCTGGAGATGCTCGTTGTGTGTGGTACAGCTGATTGAACAAAAGCAGTATTTGCGAGAACACCCACTACAGGTTTGATTTACCGGCAAATGTTTTGCTTTGAGCACTGCTCTGTCTTGTCCAGCCAGTTTTGATTTAAGCTGAAGTTGTGTTGCTTTGGCATGTTGAGGGGTCTCCCAGAAATATATGTAAGATAAATGATGTATGTTCCTTTAGTAATATTCTATAGATAAAATAAATTACGTTTCACCACTTAGCCACTTGATCAAGTCACCTCATTTTTTGGGTCCCGAACCCTTGATGGGTCCGCACTCCCACACAAGTCTGACAGATTAGCGTGACATATACTGGGGTGGGGTGCTGGAACATCTCAAAAGCATTATGAAAAGTTTGACACCCCCTAGTTTCGCGAACACACATGCTCACATGCACATTGTTTTTGGTAATATAGATGGAATATGATTCTTACAAACACATTTTATTAAACCGATACAGCCAACCGATACAGCCAACTGATAGATAGTACATACGAGCGTACATTACGTTATTTTGCGACATAGTCTCCATATCGGTTTAGGCACTTGTCGGTTCGTGGGATGAGTTTGAATATTCCCTCCTGGTAAAAATCCTGTCCTTGCCCTGGTCAGCCAAGTTGTCGCGAAATGTTTCACTTCCTCGTCTAAAGCGAATCGTCGATCTCGTAAGTGTTCCCTCAAATGAGGAAAGAGGTTAAAGTTGCTTGGAGCGAGGTCCTGGCTGTAGGGAGGGTGTTTGAAGATGTCCCAGCAAACCTGATTCAACAGTGTGGTGGTCTTCTGGGGTATATGAAACTTTCACCTCTGTCCTTACTTTTAGGAGCACCTAGGATAAACACTATAGAGAAAAAGATATAATGCGAATATGAAAACTGAATTGTAAATTCCTAAATAATGAGACTAACGAAAAACCAGAATTTAAACGAATAAAATTGAGGAACCAACACGTTAAATAAAAAGAGTTGTAATTCTTTTTTATATTCGAGCAGACAAATGCATAACGAAGCACTACATTAGCATTCCTACGATAATGTCAAACGAAGCGAGCGTCAATTGTTAAACCGTTCTGTGTATGCACCGATTATTTCTTCATATACCATTGGTAAAGCGTTTCTACATAATCATATAGTGTTGAAGCGAGCAATTAGCTACTTCCGATTAGCTTTGACAACAATAAGTCTAATTAGAATTCAGACATTGATAATCTTAAGCCTAACAGCAATTTGCCCTTGATAGCAATTAGCTATGGACGTTACGAGTTGTTATATTACATGCCATATCTTACGCCCATATTCAGAATGAGCGATCTTGTACATTGTTTATGGCACTCAAGACCACTGTTTCATACAAATTTAATATAATTGAATTCGTTCTCAATACTGGTTTGAGTAAGAGCAGGAGCATGAGTGCTCATTCTGAATACGGGTGCTAGTATTGAAAGTTTCCTATGGTACGATATAGAATACGTACTACCAAACCTGTTCCGGTTATCATTAATTACCCATTATATTAAGTCGTGATAGTTTGTTACAAGTTGTTTGATATATTAAATGCCATATCTTAGCACTGAAGTTTTCCAAAGGTACCATACAGTCTTATTAGAATAAGTACTGTACTACTAAACAAATAACGGATATAATTAAATATTCGTTATATTCATTCATGACACGTCGTTATGAGTTGTTCAAAATATTACATGCCACATGTTAGCAGTGAAAGTTCCCAATGGTACAAAAATAGATACCATTAGAACACGTACTATGTCACGTGAAGATAACTAGCAAAGTAAGTATGCGCAGTGGAATGTGAGATCACATGGACAGGAGACGGAATTAAATATAAATAACAAATGTTTATTGAAAATCTTAATGAATGAAACAAAAATAGGAACTAGTCGTAAAGCCTTATCTTAGGTCACTAAAGTTCACAATAGAAACATACCAGAAATCAAACAGCTTACTCTAAGCTTAAATTCCAAATGCGTAATTCCTTAAGCCAAGCTAATTACAGCTTATTCAACACAAAATTGCCTAAATATCGTTTTGTAAGCGTTGCTTACGAAAATCACCAAACATAAACAAAAATGCTAAATATGGCTAAGAATTACAAATGCATAAAATTATCAAGATCCAACAATATCACATACACATCTCGTGTAATAGAGAGTTGATAAAATAATGTAAAACCAGTCTAAGTCTGAAACACAAAATGAAAGTCAAACTATTTTATCTTACTATGACACAATGTCAGATCGCTTATCAAGGTCTTCGCATCATCATACGAAGAAGAGGAAGCCAT
>JAHWFO010066034.1:0-20029 GCA_023313115.1 Rhysida immarginata
CTCTCTCTCTCTCTCTCTCTCTCTCTCTCTCTCTCTCTCTCTCTCTCCGAGAGCCCTCTTATCATGGACAGGTTTTTCTGGTGAAATGCATCGAAAGATGATTAAGATTTTAGAGCGATAAGGACTGCAAAACTAGTAAATTAAATGCATATAAAATAGCAGGAGGATATTCCAGTCTGTTGCTGTTGTTGTTTTTTTTATGTTCGTTTTTCGTCTTGTTCCTTTTCAAAGTACAAATAATGCGATTTAAAGAAGGTAAATGCCGTCATGACGTTTAATATTAAAGTGGTCTTAAATTATAAAACGTGTGTAAGCAGCAAGTATTTATATTCTTTTCATACGAAGCTGAGGTTTGATACGCGCTGAAGTAGAATCAAAGGAGTATCCTAAAACTGTAATATTATTAGGTTGTTCACCAGTATACATAGTACAACCTTCTTATCTTCAAAGAATTGTCTTATGGCCGTTGAGAATAAATACTGAGAGCCATATCCCTAGCAGTTTTCTCACTGAGAATTAACTTAGCAGTCATTATTGCGAATGTGGAAGCTTCGTTTAATAATGGGATCACACTGTTAAGGTTTGAATTTCCTTATTGTAACAAAGACATTTTTAGTCCATACTCCAAATTATTTTGCTCAGGAGTCTTGCAAAGAACGAAGACCACATCATTAAGGAGTTTATATCTTAGATTAACGTATTTGAAATTTAGGAAGTTTATCTCAGTATTAATTGAGGAAATGATACTCTCCTTATTAAATCATTTTCGCGTTATGCAGTGTCCCATTTCTTTTCTTAGGTTCTTCTAATTTCTATACATTTCCGGAATAATGTGAGCTTTTAAGGAATATTTTTGAAATGCTCACCGTTCTTCGTAAGACTTCTGGGGGTCATTTTGTACCTGTTCTAAAATTCGGACGTTTTTTCGGACAACCTGTTTAAAAAAACTCTTAAAATCAGCATTAATCTTTATTTAATCTTTAACCATCGTTGACGAAAGCGATGAACAGGCAAATGATGCCAGTACACTTTAAAGTGTGACGATACCGTATTTTGCGGTGTCAACTTTAATATTTAAAAAAATAAAAGTGCATGAACAGGGATAACGGCACAAGCCTTGTTCCACTTGGCTGAACAAATAGTAACACTTGGTTTGCCGTCATCAAGTCCATTTTGCCGTCAAACCTACGTTTGTATAGGCAGTGTACACATTGCGAACCCTTCTAGGAAAAGTACAAAATAATCTACAGCTTCGGACTATGGCTAAATCCTAAATGTTCCACGTGTAGATTAGGCAAACTCGGAAAACTTCTATTCATTTCAAAGTTTACCTACAAGGGTCAGTCAAACTTAGACAAAGGATGCGCAAGCCTATTTCAAAATGTCATCAGCCCCTTTACCATGCGGCAACAAGTAATACTGTTTAAAGTATGGCTATTGTTATATTTGAAAAATTGAGTTAATGTTTTAGTGTAGAAAAAAATAACGTTAAACATTAAAAAGGGTAGCCGAAAATCGGTGGCCAAGAGCGTTAAGGCGCAGGTCTTGTCGTAATCGAGACTAAGCGCATCGCGGGTTCGGATTCTACTGAGGGCATGGGTGTTTGTCCCTTTACAACAAACTTGGAAGACCAAGCAAAGACTCGGTTGCTTAATCACCTTCTAGGTTAAATTTGAAATAGATCTAATGGATGTTAAACATTCTCGACGCCGAAGAAGTAAAAGAGGAATTGAAAAATTAAATCATAAAGGGTAAATATACGAAACGTTTATTTTTCATGTGAATATTCCATTTTGCGTAATGCCCGTTTAACTTACATAGGTTTGCCCATTTTTCTTTTAGTCCGAAGAGCAACTTCAATTTTAAGCTTTAACTAAATGCGTCCGCATTCCAGAAGTTGCTAAGTCAAACTTGTGTTTGATGACAAAACATATATCGCTGACAGAACATATACATAATTTTCAATGATAAGTTTGATCAATTCCATTGTAATACTGTTGTTAAGCTGTGAAGAAAACATACAGAACACTATGAAATGCATGGCTGAAAATACAAATAGACCAAGTCCACTTTCAATAAATTTGGATAAACAACAATTGTGGACCGACACCAAAGTTAGGGCGATAAAAATTACGTTTTCGAGACACAATATCATGTATCTCTTTGTGTAAATCACAATTTCTCGTTTTTATAAAAAAATAATAATATAATGGCTTTAACTCCAAATTACTACGAGTGCCATAGAAGAGGCCTGTCCAAATAGTATCCGGATTGAGGCTACAAAAAAAAATTAGAACTCGCTGTACCTTTTTGTTATCCGGGTCGTGTGACGACATTTCTGCTGATGACGTAATGAAATTTGCAGCTATTAAGGGTGCCGCGTGCAATTATTCTAACACGCTAAAGCAGAACGTTATTTCTTTTTTCGTCGCGTGGTGAAAATGAAAGAAAACATTGAGCAACGACATTGCATCAAATTTTGTTTTAAAATCGGTAAAACCGCAACGGAGTGTTATGAATTCGTGATGCAGTTCGACGGAAACGGAACGATGTGGGCTTCTGGAGATTGGATGTTGCACCACGACAATGCTCCAGCACACACAGCAAACATCGTACAGCAATTCTTGACAAAACACGACATCGCTCAGGTCAGGCAGCCTCCCTACTCACCTGACCTAGCTCCGCGCGACTTCCTCGCATTTCCGAAGACCAAGAAAGCACTCAAAGGACGGAGATTTGAGGATATGGACGTGACTACAGAAAATGCGACGGCGGAGCTCTTGGCCATCCCAAAGGAGGCATTCGGTACTTGTTGAAGGTGACTAAACATTTATGTGAATTCGAACCGTATTTTTATGTAGCCTCAATCCGGATACTTTCCGGACAAGCCTCGTATGGTCTATTGTATTTTCAGCCATCCAAATGTGCAGTTAGCATCTCGAAATTAGACTGGGTGTCCGTAAAGTTGCTGTTCACGGAGTAATTGATAAGTTCATTTCTTGTGTACAGTGACAATATTGTATACCTTGTATACCCCATAAAGCCATTGAATTGAATTGAATTATTCCAGAAAGAGGGCTTGAACAAGGGCAGCGCAACGGATAAGCCAAACCAAATCACTCTCCCCTACAAACAAAATTTACACTCAACATTTTCAGGAACAAGCTGGTCAGAAAAACATCAAAATCCTTAAAATGACTTAAAAATTTATTTACAGTTAAAATTATTTCATCTAAAACGTCATTTCTAGGCCTAACAACAAGACGGTATTATTCCTGCTTCTAAAATTATGATTGATATCTTCTATAGTCGTGAGTCCGGAGCAGCAATTCTGCCTTAAGTTTAATCATAACATTAACGCAATCAGTGTATAGTAATTTCTTAGGGTAAAAGAAATTTGTTAACATACATTTCTGGGAGTAAGAATAAACAAAACAATTCTAAAAAAAATATGTAAAATAAATACAAATAAAATTTTGAGTACACTCCCAGATACATGTGTTTAAAATCATTATGGACACTCCCTAGTGATATGGCCATTAATCGTGATACGGCTCTCAGTTTCGGTTGGTTGGTTTGTTAACTTTTTTGGGTGCATTAACACCTAAATTCAAATTATTTTGTTGTGCCTTGTTCAAATGACTAATTTTCTGTACGCATTCCTGAAACGAATGTATACGACTATCATCTTTATTTTTTCTTCAGAGAAGTACAAAACATCCATGCCTCATCGGAATTCGAACCCGCGACCCAGTGCCCTGTGTATCTGAATAATTGGTCGAGTAATTGGAAGTGGAGTAAAAATTTTTAAAAAAATCGAGCATTCTGATGAGATAAGATTTTTTTTAATGAAATTGAAGATTAGTAAATAAGATTGTCGAGTTGGAAATTTGCAGTCTTGCAAGGGAGTTCGAAATACGCTGCGGTTTTGGTATTATTTTCTTCGGAGGCTACGTGACGTTTGAATATCTTCTAACAAGCAAATCAGTTTCAAATAAATGTCAAAATGTTTTCCTCCGAGTAATAAGAAGAAAACGCACAAATAAAACGAGTTTTCGGAAAGATTGCAGATCAACATAAATTTAGTCTTGATTTGTCATTTTACTGACGCAAGTGATACGAACTGACGGAGGAGAAAAAAGAAAGAAAGAAAGAAAAAAAAATGAAGGAAGAAATTATAAAAGAGGGAATTTTATTTGACTTAATACGCCTCCCAACGTTCTGAGATATGTGGACGTTTCGTTTTCTAATAGTACGTTGATGTATCCTGTCATCTCGAAATTCTCCCCGTTGTGTTGTTGCGTAATTGATGAGATTGAGTCTCCGGAACGTCTTCTCTTTGAAAGGGTTGAGTGGGGGAGAAAAGGAGCCTTTTCTGCAGAGGATTGCGCTTTTCCAAAAGGCCGGCGCCGAAAATTTTCTCGTTCGATCCCGTCTTATCAACAACAATCAAAGCCATTTTGCCAGTCGTTGTTATAGTGAACGACGAAGGCGGATACTCCTTCGAAAAGGAGCCCAACCCACCACCCGCGCTTCACCCCTCCCGTTCTCTTCCTGAGCGATAAAGTTTGAGTTCGCTCCGTTCACGTCTAAATTACGTTTCATGGAATTTGATTGAGAAGTTACACGTTAAATTGGCAAGTCTTGTTAAAAGAGTTTCCTTGTGCGCCAACGAGTATTGGCAGATTTGAGACAAAACTTAAGCCAACGTCAGCAGCTATTGAGAAGGAACGGAGAAGTGTGAGAGAGGGAGAGAGTCGTAAATGTTTCGCGATTGAGAGAAGATCCTATGGCCCCCGCTTGTCGACCGTTTCCTATTGATTTATTATTAATTGGAATAGTTTGAGATCGGCGCCAGAACTCGATTCTTCGACAATTACGTTTTAAAATAGCGGTCTCTCTCAGCTTCGTAATTACCTGGAGTTAAAGAAATATAAATGTACGTGTGCGTGTGTGTTTCATTCTATTTTACTTTAGTGCTGCATTTGATTGATTATAATTTCCCGATTCCAAATGTTTTTAAATTAAGTTTGCCTTGGTTAAGGAAATTATTTCATATCCCTTATCAGCTCGTTTATCGTTTCTTGATTATAATATAAATTCATTTATTCGCAGTGCATAATTTCTCTGGGTCCCTACTAATTTTTGATTAAATTTAAAGAAAATTGTCGTAGGATTTGTTTTTAACGAATTTCTGTAAAACCATGAAACGTAATTAACGAATTGATAATAAAAACCTGCTCTGTATCTTTAGGCGACAATGAAACTTAAGATGGCATGCATTTAAAGGTTTTTCGTCCTTAAGTACTCTTTTTTTTTTGTGTGTGTGTGTGTGTGTGTGTGTTTTGTTTTTTGTTTCTGCATAATGTGGAATACTCTTTGGGTTAGTCAGGCTTCTTGCCTATTTCAGTGTATTTCATGTGGAATTTATTCCGGAAGGGTGAGAATCGTGTAAGCACTGCTTACGTCCCACCTGAACAAATGTACACTTCACTGTTCGATTGTCGATTGTCCTTCCATAACTTCAGGATAATTCTCTAATATTCTTTGCTTTTAGAGAATTATCCTTTTTGCTTTGATAAAGGATAGTCTCTATCCGAAACGTCAGCTTTTTATTTTGATTTTATTAATTATTTATTATTTTTTATTTTTTAATTAATAACTTTTTTTTGTGGGCACGGTTATTTGTGTTTGTTTCTGGGATGAGTAAAGATCAGTCACGTGGAATTGTCTCAGGAATGCGTTAAGATATAATCATGTGAAAGGGCGCAAAAGAACCTAGATGTGGGCCTCCAAAACATAATCGTATCTTGGACGTCTGAGCAGCTATGTGAACAAAATTTCTGGACGTCTCTCCAGAATTATAGTCCATGTCCTAATTTACATACCTATAATGTCTGATGTTATATTAATAGAAACGTGCTTTATTGGACTCAAAATTGTGTATCCTATCATAGGATGTCAACCTTTGCAACAAGCGTGTACGCGAGATTTCTCATATTCCTGTTCTGTTGTAAGTAATATCATTGTCAAGTAGAAATCTCAGCGCCAGTGAAACCGCCGAAGAAAATGAGATTGTCTTCAACTTAAACAATTTAATATAGGGTTCCGGAATGTCATTTCAGTTAGCGCCAGTTAAGTTACCATTCGCCGGTAATTGAGGACTCTACTGTAGGTTTACATGGTTATGCTGCGACTCTTAAGTCCCAATCAATCGGATAAATGCACAGTGACTCCGTACACAATGAAATGGTCGAGTTTTGGTTTGTCATGGTGTGAAATTTATTTTCATGGTTTGGATTGGGGCCACTTATTTCCAGTACTAGGAACTATGATTTCTGCGACTTACTTTGGCATTTTGAGGCAACGTTTAGGATTGGAACATTTCTTGTCACAAAGCAAAAAGTATGGAGAATGGTTTGAGGAGACAGGTTGAAGAAATGGATTGTCCTACACAGATTCCCTTATCATTCCAGTAAACAGCGTAGATGAATTAGAGTGACGATTATAGGCGAGGCCAAAATTTGTGTGGCAATTCGGGAAAATTCCTGAAGCTATCTTCCAAAATTTGGTGGAAAGTCTTCTATGTAGTGTAGAGGCTGTAAATAAGCAAAATGTGGTTCAACACCATAGTTCTTCTTGGTGCGTCCATTTCTTTGTCAAAAAATGTATATAGGGATGCTGTCGATCGCAGTGCAATTGTTAGTGACACAAAGGATATAACTTTTACCAGCAGGCATGCACGAATCTGTTCACAGACGGCTTACGGCTATTTCGATTGGAGATTATGCGGCAAAATGGCTTCTTCAACACATTGCGGAAGTACCAAGTCTGTAAAAATGTGTAGAGTGACGCCCGTTTAATGCAAATTTAAAATGTTACAACGGTTATGCTGAAAAATGCATACATTTTAATCTCGTTCAAAAGATACTCGATTCATCTTGCTGTGTTTAATGGTTTATACCTGAAGATTAAGGCCCGTTGACAGGTCTTTGAACAGTTCGAAATGCAGCAACTTGAAAGTTCTACCATTTTGCTTAAGTGGGATTGTTTCGAAGCGAGTAACATTTTAATGCAAAATTTTCTCATAATTTTATTACCTCATATTGATATTTTGTGCAGTGGTGTCCTTTTGATGTTTACTGACATTATATCCGTAGATTAATCTCAGATTAAGATTTGATGTTTGAGGCACAACTTATGGTATATGAAGTCAAATTAGGTCTTGAAGTTTAGTGATTTGGTTCATGGCACTCTCTTAAAAAAAACAATTATCCGATTCATTTGGAACAGATAATTTAAAGAAGGGTATCATCCAATTCGCGCAGTAGTTTGCTGGTGGAGGAGGATGGAGGGAGGAAATTAGTGATGTATAGTTTCGGAGAAGCAGTGCGCAAAGTGTCTTTAATCCCATTAGTTCCCTTGAGGAGTTTGCTCTTGTCCCTTATTGGCTCAGATTGATGGTTGAGTTTCATCGCGTTGTCAAGCAGAAAACGAGGCGCATGACTCTGCCTTTTGCGGGGCTTTGTGAATAATTTAGCGACGAGGATTGAAAGATGTTGAGCGAACGTCTCTAGTTAGGAAACACGTTATCTAATTTAATTAATTAACGCAAATTTAGCTTCACTCTGTTGATATCGTTATTAATGTGAAGCTTAACTCGATCTGTGTGCGAAAAATCTCGGCGCAATGGTGGTAGATCAGGAGACTAGAGTATCTACTTGAAGTTGTAACAAGAGTTGAACTGAAGAGGCTTTAGGAATCGATAAAAGAGTCGAAATAGACGCTGCGAAATTTTGTCTTTTTGATTTGTTTCCAAAGTTTGACATGAAATGAATGCTAACAAATGAAGATCACGGATTGCTGTCAGAAATGATTTCTTGTGTTGGCATGTCTTCCAAATTTGTAATCAAAACTATTAAAAAGGACAAACTGTTTAGATAAAAGAGAAAATGGTACGTTAGTTCTGATTTAACGTAAACTTTAGTTTTAAGTTAAACATGATGGTCCAAACACCCCAATACAGCCTTAAATGCATTTTGGAATACATGATGAGAAAAGGTCAGTTTTTTCGTGTTAGACTTCATTTTCAAATAGAATATGGGTTTTGTGACACAACAAACAACAAGACAATTTTCTTAGAAATTCATTCCACCTGGCGGATTTGATCTCTCTGTTACGGTTTTTTTTCCCATGCGAGTTTCATCTTGGTACATTCACTCGTCCCAGCACAACGAGTAAAATTTTGTCGCAGCGCTCGAGCCTTTCCTTTAAATGGCCCTTACCACGAATTTTCTATGCGTAAACAAGTTGCTTAACTATCTCCATAGAAAGAAGTCGCGAGGCGTGAGGTATATAATCTCGAAGGCCATTTCAGTGAACTGGAAAACCGAATAGCAAGCCACTGACGAATAGTTGTCCCATAGTGGCTCGGAGCATTACCATGCTGTAAAAAAGAAAAGCTGTTGTCTTCGATCACATGGGAAAGAAGTTCTCTCTCAAAATTTCTAAAAACCGTCAGTATTAAGATGTTGTCAATGGAAAAACTGTCCAATCTCACAGGTGTTTCATATCTAGTAGACCTACCACACGATGATTTAAGACCGGATAATTCTTCTGCATCCATCTGTTCTGTAGGGGAGTATCTCTTCAGATCGATGATTCTGAAATTAACTTCGCCTTTCGCAAAAAATAGGCTTTGTCGCTGAAGAGGTCATTCGGAGAGAGCGATGGTTGATGTTTTTTCCACGATCACGTATAGAGCCCGACATGTCAATCTATGACGAACTTGGCCACCATCTTGAAATCTGTCATATTGGATGAAGGTGAAATGTGACATACCTAACGGCATCGAAATTTTCTCAGAAGAGCTGTCCATTTATCGTGTTTGACCTTCTCTTAATGTTTGGAAGCTATCGTCACTGGAACCTCCGTAACATTGCTACCGGGTTTTGCAAAAGTTCTGTTACACTTGCGGATGCGTCGATATCGGGGGGGGGGGGGAAGCATCCACGGAGTAGTTGCTATTGAAGAGTGTGGGCGATACCAAAATGTAAACGTATATAGGTGGAATGAATGCGATTCGGATGCAAGGATATTGCGATGAAACGTAAAAGAATCGAGATCTCTGCCCTCCTTTGCTCATGCAATCTGACATCGCTAAGAAGCTCAACGTCAGCCGGATGATTGTCCACAGAGTCGCAGAGAGGCCGAAGAAAGGGGAAACCTCAAAGATCGTCCACGTGCGGGCAGACCTCGCGTTATCAATCGTGTGGGTGTCAGAAAAGCCTTCGAACGTGACCCGACTCTCAAAATGACACAGTACGCAAAGAAAAAGAAGATTTCCGTGGCCACGGTGTCCAGAGCCATCAAGGAAGAGGGTGGAAAGAGTTTGAGACGCGTGGCAAGACCTTTGCTGACGGATGGCATGCGAGATAAACGTCGGGAGCGCTGTCGTCGCCTTCTCAACGACTTGTAGAGCCATGGCAATCGCATTGTCATCTTTTCTGATGAAAAAACCCTCACGGTCGACCCGGTCGTCCACAGGCAGAACGACCGCGTGGTCAGCTTCGGCCAGGACATCTCTGAGGTCGCTATGTGACTACAACCAAGCACCCGGCCTCAGTGATGATGCTCGGCGTCGTGGCGTCGAATGGCATGAAAATGCCGCCAATCTGGTTCCCGACCGGTTACAGGCTTAGCGCGGCCGACTACAAGGACATCTTGACCAAGAAAGTTCTGCCCTGGGTGAAAAAGGTGACGAGGAATGCGGATTACGTCTTTCAGCAGGACGGTGCCCCGGCACACAGAGTCAAGACCGTTCAAGAGTGGTTGGGGTCGTACATGAACTTATGGTCTAAGGACTTTTGGCCTCCTCAATCGCCCGACCTCAACCCTCTTGACTACAACGTGTGGGCGCATATCGAGAGCAAGGCCTGCAAGATTCGTCACAGCAACGTCGACCAGCTGAAAGCATCTGTGAACCGCGTGTGGACCGCGATGAAGAAAGACTGCATCCGTAACGTTTGTCGGGCCTTTAGACCTCGCCTGGAGCGTGTTCTTGCCGCCGATGGCGGTTACATAGATTAATATGCATTGTGTATACACCAAAATCAATTCTGACAATAAAAACCGTGTCTAACTGCATCACACGCGGAGTTATGTCATTTTTGCGGAGGTCCTCACATGTGTAACTGAACTTTTGCAAAACCTGATAGATGGTGTGCAAATCATTAACATGCATAATGGTGCTCCTTCTTATTATGGGGCAATTTTTCGTCAGTGGCTTGATATCTAGCTTCTAGATCGCTGATTTGGTCGGCGTGATCCCTTGGAATGGTTTCCGGAATCATCTGAACTCACACCCCTGGACTTCTTTCTATGAACTTTACCTGGACTATGCGCCTGAAGGTATGCCTAGACGGCAAATCATGTACATGTAGATGTTGCATACCAGCTATCTACATGTATAACGATAACTTCTAAACTTTGGCAGATAACTTGAATTGTCACACTACCCGGTTTCCATTCAGCATTCGGCTCCTCCATCCAATACAGCTGATTTCAATATGGTAGTCATGTAGCTCCCCGTATCAGTTTCCAGACGTATTCTAGTGTTTAATTTTCCTGGAAACAAAATGTGGTATACCAGGTTTTTAGGACCACCTCTATAAACACTCAAAATATAAATTTCTAAAACTTAATTGAGCGACCTAACTGTAATGATTGGTTGCCATATCGAATTTCTAAAGTTCTCCGAAAGTCCATAGTGTCTTTGGTAAGAAGACACTTTGTTTGTTGTTGTTGCTCACTGGAATTATTTTTACCTGTAGATGGTAGGATAGCCTGGTTGGTTTTCACTTTTAATTGGTAATTAAACCCACCCATCCATAATTCTTTCCCCTTCCTTTTTAATGAATTGATTAGGACGACGACAAGTCATTGAGACGAGTAATCATTAGCCCTTTCTTGTGCGCAAGTCATAATATGATTGAGGGGTGACTCGAGCGAAGGGAAAGGAAGGAAGGAAGAAGGATGGGGGTGGTGGCGTTGGTGGAGTGATGTTGTTGAGGGGGCCATATTGTTGTTGGCCTGTGTCGTCAATAGCATTGCGCTCTAATGACTCGCCGAATTGGTTGTTTTGAATTTCTCTCTCCCATTCATAATCTATGAGAGGCGAAAGGGTTAACGGAAGGGATGGGGATTAGGGATGAGCCGCCGACGAGAGAGCTGAAACGGCGGTGCCGAAATCCGAGTCAGTGCCATTGTTGCCTTTTTTCCCTTCGAAACGAACGGATCCGGTTTCATTGTCGTGTCACGTGACGGGTTCCATGAAACCCACGTGCGTGCGTGGCGGCACCCCTCTCTTTCGTTTCTTTTCACCCCTTTTCCTCCCTGGCGTCACGTCTCTCATTCACAGTTAATGGCTCCCCTTAATTGGTGAAGGAAGAAAACGGTGACAATAATATGCAAATGCTCATCGGAAAATTTTCGGTCGACAGCAGAGGGTAGGATGGCGTAGTGGAGATCTCGTCGATTGCACGGAACCCGTGGGACAAAGGAAAGAGACTCCGACCGGACTCTTTCCTCCCCGAGTGTGTACGTAAATTTGATTACGAGGAAGGAAGGAAGGAAGCTAGAATGGAAGAGAAATAATGAGGAGGTTTGAGAGGGAGGGACTGACTTTCAGTTTTTTGTTTGTTTGTTTGTCCTTGTGCTTAGTTTCGAGCTGTACAGGCCAAATAGTTCTTTGAAGCCTTGTAAATCTATTCTAACTTCTAGAATGATTAGCGAACTTCAATTGCACGAGTAGTTAAAATTAAAAATCTTCTTAATTACCAAAGAGTAGTACGAATTCTGAATCGAAAAGTTATTTTTTTAAAGGATATTTTTACGTTCTCTTAAAGAAAAAATATAAACAAATGATGAAGTAATAAATAATAGTTAAGGTAATTTTGCCTTCTTCTAAGGCAATTTTAGGTGGGGTCCGGATACTTTTGAAAATTTTTATCGAGGTCCGGGAAAAAGACTCATATTCCTTACTAATTTTTTATTTTAATTTTTGATAGCATCTTGATAATCGGCGACAGTTCAAAAAGTTATTCATATAGCTGTTACAAACTTTCAAAAATTTTTTGACGATCCAGTTTTTGACCTTCCACGGTCCGGACTTGGACCGCGGTCCGCCAGTTGCCGATCCCTGTTCAAAGGTTTAAGTTATAAAAGTTGTTATAAAAGTAATGATTGTAAAATTGAGTTGTTTATTTATGTAACCAATGAAGTTACAGTATATTAAAAATCATTGTCAGGCACTTAAAACCTTTCAGAGAAGATATTGTTACTAATGTACAAGATCTTCAATTTCTTTACAGCATCGATTATCCACCCTTGCCGGGATTAACGATATTGCCGAACGGATTGGTGGTCAACACAATCCAACCCATTATTTTACACTACCTGAAGATCTCTAAAGAATTATGAATTTACACAACTTTAAGAAAAAAATTAAATGTAAATGAAATAACTAAATAAAATACCGTAAAAATCTTGAATACAGGCCCGGGCGTCTATTTGTCTCAATGGTCTATCGGCCTCGGTGGCTCAGTGGTTGCGTGATCGCCTCTGATGCCCGAGGACGCGGGTTCGACCCCGGCCGAGGACGACGAGGATTTTTTCAGGGGGAAAATCCTGAGATCACGCACTTCCTTCGGAAGGGAAGTAAAGCCGTTGGTCCCGTGTAGTCGTTTGCCGGCTGCACGTTAAAGAACCCTTGCGAGGCAAAATTTGTGGCCCCTATAACGCCGTCCTGAAATGACCATGGCAGTTGAAAAGGACGTTAAAACCAAACCAAACCAATCTCAATGATCTGGACCCTCCCCCCCCCCCCTCCGGCGATTAATCGAGACCCGGCGTTAAGGGCT
The DNA here is from genome assembly GCA_023313115.1 of Rhysida immarginata. Taxonomy (NCBI): domain Eukaryota; kingdom Metazoa; phylum Arthropoda; class Chilopoda; order Scolopendromorpha; family Scolopendridae; genus Rhysida; species Rhysida immarginata. The sequence goes on from JAHWFO010066034.1 coordinate 12,921, forward strand.
ATTCCCAATAACACGGTGTCTAGCAAAACGATTTCGTAAAATTCCCTGACTTTTCTCGGTTTATCACGTAATTTCCCCTGACCACCAGCACCAAAAAAACAACTATTTTGATAGAATATTATTGACATTTTTCAAATTTTTGTTCCAATTTCGCATTTTTTTGCTGATTTTGTAAAATTCTCTGACTTTTCCCGGTTACAAAAAATTCCCCGAGAAAGACCCGGCGTCTAATCTATTTTTAACACCCCACCCGGATTTTATTCGAGACCGGCGTGTAGTTGAATACCCGGCCTGTATTTAAGATTTTACGGTAGGTATAAATAATATACTATAAATTTATTAATACTCTACTGCACAAATTACTGTACTGTGCAGTTAACGATATCCGTGAAATAGCATTTCTAATAAGGTGCTGTCCGTTATAGTATTGCTAACCTACTGTCAGTTATAGTATGCAAATACGCACTTTTCATTGACTAAATAAATGTACACCCACTAACGTTGGAGAATGTTGTGATATCATTTTTGCTTGCTGTCGGATAAGCATGAGTGGGCTTTTTTTTTTTTTTTTTGCTATTACTTAATAATCTATATCTCGAAGACTGTAAATCTTAGGTTGAGCGGTGACATTCAGTAGGATATTGAGTGTCCAGTCTTCTGAATTAATCCTGAATTAATCTATAGTACTCATTAAACTATCTAGTTCTTAGGTTTACTGAAAGATGTAGCTTATAAAACGGCCATACGATCATCAATGTTGTATTTTCCGTGGAAAAATAGCAAACATGTAGCAGATATTGGCAGAATGCGAATGCGAATCTTGCTATTTAAAAAAAAAAAGTATTCGGCGATATTAATAAAAACAAATATTCTGAAAAAAAACGAAATGAAACTTTACTAGGGGCATAACGAATAGATTTAGATAGTGTGATGACTCACGCAGTAATCGATGCAATAACCAATGCTAAATCGGATGAGGTGGCTTAATGCAAATGGCAGTATCAAAGTTTCGTGTTAAGTTTCTGTCGTCTATTTTATTATTTCAATATTAGTGAACGATGAGCGTTTTAAAATGTGTGATTTTTGTAATTTATATACTGTTTTTTAAGTTTAAAACAGTATTTTTACTCGTATTTTAAAATGTCGAAGGCAAAACACGATAAGTCATACTTATATCTGTAAAGAAGTGGACAAAGTTTTTTGATTAGGCAGACAGACGCAGAGATCCTCATCTAAGCTGTGAATGATTTCACGTACAGCAATAAAGTTTTCACAATAAAAGAAAGCAGCTTCCAGCCATGTTTCCTGACGTGTGATAAAAAGTAAAATAAACATCGAAATATTTATGCAAAGTAATTTTTCAAACTACAATTAAGGTTTCATCTTTTTCCTTGTAAGCGAGTGCTGAAAACCTGCTACTCGCGCTGAAAACCTGCTACTCGCTGGTCGATATCGCACGGAATGAAATCTTGCCGATGCGCCAGAAAACTCCGCAAGTATATATATATATATATTTGTAATCGGCTGTCAATCAGTCATTATTATGACAGTACCGACCCCTAACAGACGAATCCACCACGGGGTAAAAAGAGCCTAAGAAGAGGCAACATTACAGAGAGGTATCCGGGAGTTATGAAAAATATCAATATTTTGTAAGATTCTGTTACTGTTATACTTATACGATAGTAATCACACTTTTTAATTCTATTCGTTGTGCTACGCTTAAGATACTACAGTATTAAGCGTATTAAATAAAATACTGAAGATAGAGCACCAGTGTTACACGACAAAGCGCTAACAATAATTCACTTCTCAAAAGAATATTTGGAAAAGGAAAGTTTCAGTAACCTTATAATTGCAATAAATGTAAAAGTTCTTCTGAACAGGAAACAGGGAAATAAAAATAAAAGAAACTTTCAATGTCTGCTTGTCATCATATAATGCACGTATGCATATTTCAATAGCAAAAAAAAAACTTTTCACATAGGCCGTTTATTTGTGTTTTATTGTGGAGGTGATAGATATTTTTAATTATACTTTGTTCAACGAATATTTGACTAGGCGTGACCAATTAAATTTCCGATTACTTAACAGTAACCTTGTTCGCAGAAATTTGAAAATTGTGCTATCTCGACGATCGCCAAGCGCGATTCTCCTATTCTTTGATATGGCGAAATAATTTTTAAAAAGGTTTCCCAAGCGTATTTCTACAGATAGCAATAAATGAATCAAAACATAGTAGCATTTGATTTTAGAGAGAGCCTAATCCTGGACGTATTTGGCTGTTTAAACTCATGCGTTATTAATTTTGTTGGCTTTAAAAATTTCTGTATTTTCCAAAATACTTTACTCGTGGCAGTAAATGTACACGCATCCGATGAGCTGTTGTTGTAGTTCGTTGACAATAAAAACGAAATTGTTTGCCTATGAAATGAAAATTATTTTATTTATATATTACTCCACTTGAGCAGTAAATTGTTACCGTGCATTACCGAATATGTAGGCGCACCCACATTTCGCATCTATTCACCACTTTGCGTTAGCAATCCTCTTGGGCATTGATTGCGCATTCTCAACTGGCTTATTTCGTGTTTATTTTAGATTTTCATGGTTGATGCTTAATGTGGTCTGCAAATTTTCGGATTTACCCTCTGTATATTTTAATATAAATTAATGAATTATATTGCGTTCTTCGTATCTTCTGCCCGTTCTGCAGTGTAGAATATATCACCCGTGTTACATAATTTTTATATACCGCTGCTCTCATAGGCTGCTTTTAAGTGCGAAGTTTCGTCTTTAGTGTGACCATTCCATAAGCAGAGATTAATATTATTTCATGATTATGCAAGCAAACTTTGAGAATTTAAGCGAGCATGGTAATAACGACCTTCCTCTAAATTGTTCTCCCGGCCTTTAAATTCAGTCGTCACCTTTAGGCAAATATTTTTAAGGGTAAAAAAAACAAAACAAAAAAAAAAAACGAAGAAGGGAATTGGGTTTGCAGTTGTTTTTTTTCTTAAATGAAACACAAACCGTTAACAGGAAATTGACAACAGCTGTTTTGAAGTGTGAAGTTTTGCCTTTAATATCCCATAAAGAAAACAAATAAAAAGATGGAGTTTTTTCTTTCCTACTCTTTTTCGAAAGAGAGGAAAACGTTCCGAATAATTTAACTGCAAAATAATAAAATTTTTATAGATATATGTAATAAAGATACAAACAAACTTTACGTTTTTTTCCGTCAAATTAAATGTTCGACCAAGATGCGTGTTCGTTGAAAAGGAAAAATTGTCGGGTTTTTTTTCGCCTTTATAGATACATTCCCTACATGGTTTGAATCACACTTGCCCCTATGAAATTTCTTTGAACTAATTTTATAATAAAACTCCATACAATTTTTCAATCTTTAGAAAAAGGCGGAAAAAATCTGAGGCAAATATTTGTGGCGATAGTTATCTCGCCACCTTTGACCTATTTGGAGTTTTGCCCTTCGCGCTCCTATTTCTCCCTCATGTTCTCACAAGTTATCTTATAAAATGTTAACGGTTACAAGTGAAACGTATATATATCTTTCACCTCATTTCCATACAGATGCTGTATTTCCCTCTCTCTCTCTTCGTTTGTTTGCTGTTTTTCCCTGGCATTCAATTTAAGAGGAAGTGCTGATGATGATTCGTCCTCTTCTTTTCCTTCTGCGGTTGTCTTCCTCTGCATTCTTCGGCGTTCTCCCTTTTCTCCTGTGGAGTTTAAATTTTACCCCTGGCGAGATTTTCTTCTTGTTTTTAATAAGGAAATTTAATGTTGGGCGATTTTTTTTTTCCTTTTCTTGTCTCCTAAAATGCAGAAAGCATAATGGCGGTTGCTAATGAACTCTGAAGAGGAAGAGAGTTGAGAGAGCAACGTTTGCCTTTAAGAAAATTCTTTAATGACGACCATTGCGCAACATTGCGGCTCTTATTGTGTTCTTTCAATTGAGAAGAACTGTTCCCTTTAATGGACAAAGAAAAGAATTTTTAAGTTAAGAGTTCTAGTGAATAAAATTACAAATGCAATTGTTTTGCTAGAACAGGACTACTATATTAACATTTATTTTCGAATAGAATAATAATATAGTAGCATTTTTGTAATCTGTTTTTACTGTGTTTACAAAATAGGTCACTCGTCCTACAATTAAAAGTTAATAAGTTCTATACAATATATCCTAAAATAGAAATTATTTGGGTTCTGGTCTCTTATTCTTTGAACTCTTTCTTGATGTCTTTCGATTTAAATTTTGTGGGTAGAGTTTAATATCATTTTGATATGCTTGGAATTTGGATTCTTGTATTAAAGTAGAGCTTGACAATATTTTCTATTGTTGATATTCGCAATGCAACCATTTCTCACAGTTTTCAAACTCGTCAACAGTGAACGTTATGATATTTGTGATCGTGTAAGTGTTCTCGACTGTTGCATCCATGGAGATCTTTGTCACAGATTACTTATTACACAGATGCGCTACAATCGATGACTTTACTAAATTATCGTATTTAATAAAAACCATGATTCATGCAGTTTCAACCACATAAAAATGTATAACACCTCTTTTTGGAAATTTACATACAGAATTCTTTATTAAACATCAAAATACATGTAAGAGCGAATGTTCTCAAACAGCGCCCTCACGAAAGTCAGGGGCAATGCTGCAATCGATGAGTCAAAACAATGAGTCATCCAGTTTCCTCTGCTAGCAATTGAATGTCGCGTCTGTGTAATAGGTAATCTCTGTCTTTGTTGATTGTTATATCATTGTTAATCAAGTTACAATGTTAGCGGAATCACATATATATTTTAAGTTCCAAGGGTGATTTCTTTCGATAGTTCGTTGGAGAAAACTACTGCATCTCTAAATTTCATTTTGGTCTTAAATGAAAGATCTTAAGTAATTACTTTTTGTGTTCATAATTACTATTAATTAGCGGTAATTTACAATTCAAAATGGCTTATGCTGGCAAATCAAACAGTCCTCTCCACAATGACATCACAATCAACAACTTTGCTAGCATTGATGATCAAATTAACAATAAATACATAAACAATTAACAACGATAACAATAAACAACAATACAGGCAAATAGTTTTAATTAAAGAGATGCAGATGGATTGTTTACCGTCTAATTTCGACAGGATCCATCTAATATATTATTTTTTTTAATAACTAAAGGAAAAGTGTATGGTCATATATAACAATTTAAATCGAAAGCCTAACCTATTAATACCATCGTGGCATATTTAAAAAAATTTAATTCGAACTCTAAATGTGTGAAAAAACGAAAATAATGAGCGCGATTTGAAATAGGGAACATCCATCTTGGATGAGGCCGTGACGTATTTGGAGTCATGCGTAGAATAATAATATAGTCCGAATAACAATGTAATCTTCATTGTTTCCATCTTGGTTTTTAACAATCAGTATTTTTTCATTTGTGAAAACAATGAAGGTTGGATTGTTGATCAGATGATAGGGCCTGTCTTTTTTGTTGGCCTCGTTTGACTCAAACTACGTCATCTCCGGAAAAAAATGGCCAGCTAGAGGGAAATGCAAAAGCGCCGTTTTTCGCTTTTCAAAGCAGTTTTTAATATTGAAACTATAGACCAAAATTAAAAATTTCAACGGAAATATGTTATATTTATATCACAGTATGGCATTCTGAAAAAAATTATAATCGATTTTTTTTGTGTAGAGTTGTCCTTTAGCATTTTCAATGATGTTAACACCATAGTTACTGAATTCATGAAGTCGGTCATTCCGTTGCCAATTTAGAGTATTGATTTTGACTTCAGATTCGGATAGAGCTTCAGAAAGTAGGTAAGATTTATAATCGGCACATATAAATACTTAAATAATTATAGACAGGTCGATCAATTATTAAACGTGGATCATTGTTAAGATAAAAAAATACATAAAATCAAAAAGCTAATAATGACAAAATTTACCTTTTAAAACACGGCAGTAATTTGTATTAATTATTTATTTTATTTAGTAACTTTGTAGTTATTACTGTTTTGATTTTATGTAATTTTGTTTGTTTTTTTATTTTAACAATGATCCATATTTACTAATTGATCAACCTGCTTGTAATTATTTTTTTTCCTGTATACATGGTTATAATTTACTGTTGTTTAATAGGGACTTATGTTCAATCTTTTCGGGGACATGGCCAAAATGGCGGTTAAAGTTAATCTCTTTGATCCTTCGAGCCGGAGGAGAAAGCGATAGGACCTGTACCTCGAAGAGATAGGATATGTGTACGTATTATAACTTTTACTTGCGTTTTGATGCTCTGTTGGAATTTGAAGTCAAAATCAAAAAATTCGAAATATTGGTGACCGAACTTCACGCCTAACAGTAGCGATGGCTTTTTAAATATCATTGTTCCAACTGATTTTTCTTTTTATCAGCTTTTTTTTTATCCAAAAAAATGAAGCTCGGCTACTTGGTCATTGACACATCAGAAAGCTCATAAGATACATCCATAAATATCTTTGTTCATAAATATCTTTCAAGCATATAATTATGTGTTAAGAAAAAAACCTCTTATAGTTTTGTTTCATTTGTATGGTTTAGTGTGCAGTGTGAGAATAATAATCCTACTATTAAATTTAAATTAAGGTTACATTGTTGGATTTGAAAATCTTTATTAAGCAGTAGCATGGCCTTTTAATCCTCTGATCTGTGCACTCGCGCGAATTCCATTGTTGGAGTCTAACAATTGGACTTACTGAAGAGTCGATTTTTGCCCCCTCTATTGCATGACTTTGGCTACAGCCACGGCCTTCTACATACTACCAGGCCTGAACATGGAAAAGATAAAACGTTGTTACGTCAAACTGGTGGTGCTCGAGGCCAACGAGAAAGACAGGCCTCGAAGCGGAAAAGTCACCTGACCAACTGGGTCTGAACAACAATCCAACCTTCATTGTTTCCAACAAACGAAAAAATACTGATTGTTAAAATCCAAGATGGAGACAATGAAGATTTGATTGTTGTTCAGACCCAGTTGGTCAGGTGACTTTTCCGCTTCGAGGCCTGTCTTTCTCGTTGGCTTCGGGTGGTGCTATTACAGAAG
>JAHWFO010066036.1:0-13372 GCA_023313115.1 Rhysida immarginata
AATATTATTTTTAAAAGAGAAATCGTTACATATTGGATGCAGAACATCTCAATGCAAATTTTATGATAACAAATAAAGACTTGAATTAATACTTATTAATTATGTTCTTTAAAGACTGAGAAATTAAACACACAATTAATAGTGGTGACCAAGGCAAGGCTTAAGAGGAGCAAGTGAATGCATAATACCCGTTGTCCCGGTCATCGTCTACGCCCCGGCGCCGGCCCCGGGGGGGGGGGGGGTCTGTTGTGGGCTCCGCGATGTTGAGAACTAACTTTTACTTTTACTTTTACTTTAGTCCGCTCGGACACCTACATCTCCACACAGCACTTTATTATTCCATAAGAACAATGAATACAATTTCAATACATCATAAATTCGCAAAATCTTGTTATGTTTTCATTAATACATAAGAAGAAGTGATTAAGAAATTTCGATATAAAAATTACATTATAATTATAAGTTCTTGTTTACATAAAGTTATTAAATAGTTTTATTTTACATTTCCTTTTCCATAATAATTAGAAAAAATAGAATACATTTTCAAATAGATAAGCAAATTTCATTAAAATATTACATAAAAAAAAATTCTAAGAGGAGTTTTTATTTAAACAGTATTAAATATATAATTCGCATTACATCTTTATTGGAGAATTCTTTTTATAAAAGTTAATCATCAATAATCATCGCATCATTAAAGGGTTTTTTAAAAATTACAAGCAAAATTCGTTGCGTTCGTTGCAGACATTCTCAGTTTGTCAATGTTATAAAAATTTTTCAAAGTTCGTTAATGTTGTAAAAATTTTCAAAAGTTCGTTAATGTTGTAAAAATTTTCAAAAGTTCGTTACCGCGATAGCATAAAGTCTCGATCACATGGTAGGAAAGCATGAATAATGTTCATTTTCACCTGGGAGTAGAATATAGTTCATCTTAGCACGACATGGTAGTATCACGGTCACAAAATTGTTGCTTGTTGAAAATAGTTTTCAGGTTGAAAAATCGGCAGTGCTCCGCTGATGACATTAGTAGAAATGTTGAATTTTCTTCGTCTGATGCTCGATGCTCACTTGGCAAGCGTCCATCGTGTTGATCGCAATCCATTGGCATCATGAAAAGAAAGGAGAAAGAGGGGGGTGAGGCGGAGATCGCTCTTCACTCGCTCCCGTCACAAAGCTTTAGTTTTCATCGTCTTAAATATTTATCTTTCTTTATAGGTAAATGCATCATTACTCCTCTATGTTTGGCCACGAAAATTAATTATATTTTCTAATCTTAATTCAATAGAATAATTAAAAATAGACTAAGCATAATAATTCAAGTGTATGTGTAAAGTGATTTTCAAAAAAAATTTACTTTATGCATGTTTCATTTGCTCATTATCTAGCAATATAATATGAGAACCCTTTAAATATAATTCCTTCAAAATAATTCTTTGAACGATTTAATTGCTTGTACCTTCTATCGAAAATAAAAGTTTTTACATTAATGAAAGAAATAGTTAGCTCTTTAGAATCTAAAGGGAAAACTTCTAGGAAATCACTTCCAAGAAAATTTCCAGGAAATTTCTAAGACTAAGGAAGGAAATAACTTCCTTCTCCCCATCTCACATAATAACCTTCACCCGGGTCGGCGTTTGACCTACTTTCCCGCTCAGCCCGGCCATCTCTGTTTGACACTCTTTATTATCTACTTCAGATAAAAGAATTTCCTCACTTATTTCCGTATCAGTTATAGTACTGGTATCGTAATTTTTAAACGCTTCTTTACGGAAACTACGATCTATCAAATTCAAAATCTTTGGTTTAAGGCGTTTTAGAATAATAATGATGAGAAGCAAAAGAAGTATCGTGACGCAAATAATGGATAGCACCTCAAAATATGAAACGCCAGATTCCAACGGGACACCTCTCTTCAACTCTTGTGACAACATGGCTGATTGCTGTCTGATGTTTTGTAGCGATACCCCTGCTTGCTCTAAAGACATATATTGTGAATTTTTAGGTAAGTAATCTAAAAATATTTTATTAAATTTTTCCATTTCGCTAACAACCTCTTGAAATTCTGAGTGATTAAAAATTCCGGTAATATCTGGTTCAACAAGGGAATTTGAATCTGAAAACGGGGAATTTACAGTTGTCACGCCCTGAACAAATGGCCATAAGACAACATCATCTCCTACTCCTACACACGCAATCGGTATTTCTAATTTTCCTGTACCATCTATCTTAAGAGTACGGCTTTCTTGGGTTACTTTTGAACGTTGTGTCGGGCAAGCTATTGTGATGCTAGTGGGTTTTGCTACACTATAGATCCATTGACCTAAAATATTGCCTTTAATAAAGATGAGAGGGGGGTTCGAATGAAATGCTTCTCGCAAAGCTCGTATATTGCTCGTTCATCTCCTCGGAAAAGAGCGAGCTCACAACTCTGTCTCGGCACCTTAAAAATAGCTGAAGAGGGAAAACAAATTTGAAACGATGCACTGGATTTACAATTTGACCACTCAAAAGCGCTAAGGACTAGATAAAGTTGTCGGTCGTGTGAGACAGCTAAAAAGGGTTCGCGCGCATAAAAATACGCATACGCTTCTACGTGGGGAAGCTTTATAGGTAAACTAATTACTTTGTATACCTCGAATACATAATGGGAAGTAATTAATGGAATATCTGTATACAGTCTAATCTGTTGTCCTAAAGCTACTGTAGTCACGGAGGCCCACAAATAATAATGATAAACCGTTTCCCAATCAGGGGGCGATATTAGTGCTATATTTTCCGGCAATCTTTTCCCAATTTCGATTAAAGTGTCTAACAACACGTCTTCCGAAATAATATAAGTATTGAGCTTTCCTTGGCTTAGGCCGTGAATAGCTCCTTCTAATTTAAAAAATTCTAATTAGAACTTGTTAAAAATCTTTTCTGCATAACCTATAGCATTAGATAAAGCATTGTAGGCTGCAGTGCGGTTACGATCTTTAAAATATTGCCTCACCAACCAATTTTCTACGCGTTTCATAATCAGAACCTCGTTGATGGTATTATTTAACAAGGTAGTCTGCTCATCTATCAAATGTAAAACGCCGTCTTGCGTTTCTCGTAAGACGCTAATTTTATTGTTTAAGTTTACCATCTCCTTACCCGTAGCTACTCCGAACAAAGACCTCAAGAGTTCTCCACCTAAATTAATTAAACCGCGACGCGCGCGTTGAAGCGTCAGTAAATTTCGTACACCTACAATGTCTTGTCGTAAAATACGCGATTCTCGTTCTAAAAAACGTAGTTCCTTATTCAACATAGGTTCTGTGCCTAAAATGTTTTCGTATTCGCCGCGAATCTGTCTTAAACCATTAATGATACGAGTAATGCCTGTGTCGAAAGGTTCGAAGGATATGTCAACTACGATATTCCAATTATTTGCCGAGATTGCTAATTAATTTTGTTTAGAGAAAACAACGCCTTTATCTAAGGTCAATTCCCCTTGAATACCTAAAAATACGGCGGGCAAAAGTGAAACTATAAAAATTGCAATAAACATGGTTTATAGTTCAGAAGGTACCCTGTTATATTTTGCAAGTAAAAGGTGATGATACGAAGATTGTTTCTTCGAAATTGCTAGTCGGAAAACAATGGAAAACACTTGTTCGGTATTTCTTCAGGTTCTAAAAATAAGAACATAATCTTATATTACTAGGGTTACTTATTAACAATATCTATGCAATTTTTTAAGAGTCACTAGTTTAACCAATATAATTCCGAAAGTGTTATACTTAAGCTAAAGCTTAATAAATCTCTAAAGAAAAATATTTTTTTTTGTTCAAAGGCATGATTTTGATTTTTGAACTTCTACTTTCCAGGCCGAAATTTTCCTTAATTTAATCGAACGAAGTGCCAATTTATCTCTTTTCACCCCCCCCCCTTTTTTTTTTTTTTTTTAAAGTAAGCCTGCCTTGACTACAGCAATTTTTTTTTTAATAATATCCTATTTTTATATTATTTGAGTAACAATATCCTAACTTCTTGCTTCAGTTATTTATATATATAAGAAAAATTTTTTTTTTCCTAAGGAAAGGTCAAAAGAAGATTTGCCAATCGAATAACAATAAAATTATTAGTTTCATTTCCCAGTCCTTTAATCCTGCTCGTTATACACCTCCCAACCTTCATCCTCAGATGGTCCTTCCTCTTCCTGCCCCATCCTCGAACTCCCTGCCTCTCCTTCTACCTTTTCTCACTCCTCTACTTCCTTCAACTTCTTTTTTAGTCTCAGTATCAAGCGTTCCCCACGGCTCGGTTCGCTAGGACCTGGCTCCATCGTCTCCGCGCTCTCGGGCAATTTAAAGGTCACCCTTGCCGTTTCCCTAGCTCTCTCCCTGCCGTCCACTCTCCTCGGGGCCGCCGCTCCTTCATCATTCTCTCGTCTCCTTCTAGAGTATGGGGGCGGAGGCAGGAACGCAACCGTAACCTGGAGGTCTCTCTCTATCGCCCGTCCGCGACCTCCCGCTCCCCAGCTGACATGTCCCTGCTCCGTTTCCCAGACGGCTCGAAGGCTTTCCCCTAAATTCTCATATCTAGCCGGCTCTTCTCCATCCTCTCTTCTTCGCTGCCTCTCTGCCCACATCCAACCCTGGATGGCGAGCCTCGCTTGCTCCTGCTCCTCCATCAGCGCCTCTACGAATTGCCAGATAGACCGCAGCAGAGGATTGCGTGTCGGGGGTCGATTCGCCACTCTCCGCCATCGTCGCGCACTGTAGCCCGCCGGCAGAATATTGGGCTTCTCCGCCATTACTATACCCTGTATTCCCTATACGAGGCGCACCGACGTACGAACCTTCGCGGCAACCGGTTGGGCGGCGTCTCTGCTCAGTACTCTAGCCCGGTTCAGGCTTTGTCTGGTGATTCAAATGATTCCAGACGAGAAACTCTAAAAGCAGGCCCAACTCAAATGCTCCAAACTCTAGTGGTTTTAATTCAAGCTCACAATAAATTCTATCCCCGTGTTCGCTCGAGTCGAGGATCCCAAAGTGTATCCACCTAGTTAAGAACTAGTTCCATCAATTTAAAGAGTTTATGGATTCAGATGATAGACAAGCAAACTTTTGTCCTGTATCAGAGATGTAGATTCCGCTAGATACGGAATCCAGGGCAAAATCCAAGTTGGCAAACGACTAGGAAAAGAAATAGGGGCCCTTCCTATCCCACTCTCGGTTGTTCCCACCTCTTCTCCAACAACCTTCCTCCCAACTCTACCTCTCACTACCCCTATTCCCTATACTCTACTTAAACCAAAATACTATAAAACTATTGCCAAACTGAAAGAAAGCAATGCAATTACCGTTTGGAATGAGGCAAGACGTTTTCGAGTCTGGACAATCGAAAGTGAAGGGATGCTTTTCCGTCAAGGAACACAAGTCGAATGAGGGTATGTGATAATAGGTTTGTTTTCCATTTTGTCAATCGCTCAGATTTCATAAAAATAACATTCTCCTACCTCTTTCCATCCCAGCTTCCCATCATCCCATTTTCTCAACCTTTAGAGCTCTGAAACATAAGACATCCCCTTGCGGTGTCAAAATAGTGACCTGTTACACCTTGTCCTCTAGTTACATGTTCTCATTGTCACTTCCTTTCATCCAATTTCCAAACTGATATCCTCTAACTCTGATTATATTAAATAACATGTTTATAGTTTAGAATCTTTTAATGACTCCTGAAGAGGATAAACTTTCCTACCCTAACCTTGAGGGCAAATAATATTTTTAAAACTCAACACCTCTAAAACTCGGAAAATTAAATAATCCTTAGAACAGACTTTGAAGAAGTGCATTGTACAGAATTTATTAGGTTCTTAGCCTTCCAAGGCCCAAAGTGGCTTAATAAATAATATCTTTACTTCTTTTACAAACCTCATAGTTATTTACTAGTCTTGCTGTTGTCAGCACCCTATCTTCTTACAACTCATTAAAAATTTAGAATTAACTTTGGATAGAAATTTAGTAGCGAACACATTTAAACATTGAACAAAAATATATGGGAATACAACAATTACTCCATTTATTCTCTATTCCTTTCTGTTCTTTAATAAAAAAAAACTTTTAAATTGGCCGGGACAATTGGAATGAGTTGGCTTTTAGGAAAACCTGACGAATCTCCTGTCACTCTCACCTCCTATGTCTCTCAGATCAATTTATCCGATTGTAGAATTAAATCATTAGAAATTAGATATAACTAGTCGTAATTATGGATACATCCTAAATAAATCGGTGGTTATTGTTTTACAACCAGTGGTTGTGGAGAATTCATTCTCCTACTAAAGAAGAGTGAAATAACACAAATGTGCAGTTTCACAAATCATATCGGGATTAGTAAAGAAATTGCACCCTACCCATGAGGGATTATATCGGATCATTGACCGGTACTCGCCAGTTAATTTTTTGATCAGACGGTGTAAATTTAATTAATGAGAAGATTGACAGTATTATAGAGTGTCAGAATGATCTTAGTGCAGTCTGAAGTGAATCCGTTTATATCGTATTTCTCCCAAGGAGCAAAAGAAATGCAGATAGCTGTAGAAGTAGTCGTTATAGCCTGTCATGAACTATTGACAGAAGATCAGATAGAATCGAGCAGAAGGGTCATGAGTAATAAGATTCTGTTACAGTTCTCATTACTGAGGAGAAACCTCTCACTAGTTGAGTTTTTGCAGAAGCAGAATTAAAGATCGAGCAACTGAGATCCCGATTGAAGAGAGAAAATCTCCTCTGTCATTTCCCTGGGAGTGATTGAACTTTTGCAGTTTCTATCATTAAGATTTTATTGCAATTTATCTTATTCAAATTTCGTGTGAGTAAATGTTTCCTTGAGGTGTCATTTCATATTAGAAAAGCGCTAAGTTTTTTCATCGAGGGGGAATCCCTCTTTAAAGATCAGAGTAGGAACTGAAAAAGAAAAAGGGGGGGGGTCCCAAAACATGCCGTCTCTCTCTCTTCCCTCGGTTGATTTAAAGCCCAATAGCCGCTCCGACAGCAAATGAATCTCAAACACACATCATCACATTAATTGATACTAAGATAGAGATTAGAATAGATATTATTAGGTCTCTGGTTCGAAAACTATTATCATTCATAAGATTTTTATTATTAACTCGAAAACCAACGTCTCTTCTCTAGCCGCCTAATAAAGCGATGTCGATAAACGAGTCGTGACGCACAAGCGGACTCGCGCTCGAAACTACACTTTATTTTCGATAAATTTTTGTAATATGAAACTAAAGATGGCAATAAAAAATAAAATTGCCGAACAAAAGATAAGGAATCCCTTAAAAGTTGAAGGGATTGATATGGTTGCATTCATTTAAATCGAATAGAAATTTACAGTTAAAACAGTTCCAATCATTGTTTTTGTTGTTTTGAATTACGATTACTTTGTGGACAGAAAAATAATTTACAGCCTCTCTCTCAGCACGAGATGACTTCTCAATCCAGAGGAGCAGAAACGCGCGTCCCCTCTAGAAATTCTTGTCACCCCCTGCCGAGCGAGGGGAGAGTAGGGAATAGCTAGCTTAAGCCCACCAGCCCTCCACTCTAATCCATTAGAATGTTTTTTAGTTTTAAATAATGTCCTCTCTCTTCAAAGGTTTTACTAGCCAGACTTCTAAATATCCGTGAAAGAATTTCTAAAGCACGAAAGAATCCGCACGGGAGAAAAACTCTTCAAATGCAAATTATTTTCAGATTTTTTGATACAACATGAACGTGAAACCTCATTAGGCTTATTAACTTATCTGTCCTCACTGCTCTCTCTAGCCCCTTGACCTTCTCCTAATAATTTAACAATATTCTAACAATAACTTCTACTTTTCTCTCCGTCTCTAAGTTTAACTAAAATAATGTACCAGACAAGGGGTGTCTACATCCTTTCGTCTCCTCTTTTTTTAAAATTCCTACCCTCAGGGTCTCTTCTCACTCTTTACTTACAAGCCACCTCGTCCCTGTGTCATCTCAGACAGCCTCCTGCATCCCTCGTGATGCTACCGGATGCGTCATCCAGTCCCACTGTTCAGGTACAATAAATCTGGGGCTAAGGAGTTCTTCACTAATTTCTATGATTACGCTATCCGCGGGGATCGTCCACACAGAAGATACATTTCCTTGCTCTCTTGTCTGATTAACAACTCGTGAGTCGCAGGGAGAAATTCTCACCCATTCCTCTTCCGCAACTGGTCCTAAGCTTCTCAAATTGTAACGGGGTGGGGGAGGAACCGGCGCCTCCTGTGGCCTTGGCACTACAGGGGGTGGTTGTATAATATTATTCCGAGGAATCTGCATATTCCTCTGCCAGAAATTTGGATTCCCTACCTGTGGGATTTCATTTTCTGCTCGATCTTCGAGTTGTGATTCGGGGGGGTCAGGTATATCTACTCTTTTCTGAGTTCCGTATGCGGGCTTAAGCCTATTGCTATGCACTAATTGCTTTTTCGTCCCATTTATTTCTCGAATGATAAAGTTCACATTCGATAGTTGGGAAAGAATTTCATAGGGTCCCGAATAATTGTCGGCTAGTTTCTTAGCTAGTCCCTTTTTAATCATAGGGGAATGCAGATACACGTGGTCTCCCACTTTAAATTGATAAGGACGATTCCTGGAAGCATGATAAGCCATCCTTTTTATTTGTTGTTCTTCTATTGCTTGGCTAGCAACCTCGTACGCATCCTGCAACCTTAGTTCAACTTCTCGCGCATAATTTTCATCGATATCATAAGATATTTTCTTAGGTGTTGCTAAGATCTCAAGAGGTAAAGATGGCTCTCTACCGTAAAACAAAAAAAATGGTGTCTCTTTTACAGCACTATGCGGACTCGTGTTGTGGGCAAAATTAATATACAGGAGCATTTCGTCCCAGTTATTCTGCTGTTGGTTAACGTAATGCTTCAACATGGCGATAAATGTTTTATTATAGCGCTCCACCGTCCCATTAGACACTGGATGATAAGCTGTAGTAAACAATTTTTTAATTCTTAAAATTTTACAAAGCTCTTTCATAAGGGCTGATGTGAAGTTAGCACCTTGATCAGTGAGAAGCTGAGTGGGGATTGAATGCCTAGCGAAAATAGTTTCCATCAAAGCTTTTGCGACTGTTTCTGCCTTCTGGTCGGGGAGAGCAACGACTTCGGAATAGCGGCTAAAATGGTCTACTAATACTAAAATATATTTATTCCCACGACTAGAAGTAGGTAAAGGTCCGACCAGATCCGCTCCGACCCGATAAAAGGGCCGACTGACACCAGGGAACATCTGAAATTGTTGTTCCTTCCTCTTGAGGGGGGGGGGTGTCTTCTTTTGACAGCTCTCGCATTCCTGACAGAATTTTTGTATATCTTTCTTCATCCCAACCCAGAAGAAATGCTTATCTATTTTTCATTGTAATTTCCGCGCTCTAACATGTCCGCCCATGGGAATACAATGATAAACTTGTATCACGTGGTTCCTATATAATTTTGGAATGACCATTCGTTCCCATTTCTCGAGTCCTGAAGAAGAGATCTTTACATTAAATAAAATTCCTTCTCTATCAAGAAAATAGCTATCGATCTTTTCTGTTTCTCCTCTTTTTAATTTTTCAATTATAAGCTTCAGCTCCTCATCGCGTTTTTGCTCTTCTGCTATCATTTCTATCGAGACTACGGGCTCGTATTCCGTAACGGCGCCAATAGCGACGCGACTAAGACAGTCTGCGTTCCCATGAATGCGTCCCGGTTTATGAATAATTTCGAAATTGAATCCCTGGAGTATTAATCCCCAGCGGACCAGTCTGGACCCGGCTTCCTTAATATTGTATAATCATTTAAGGGGTCTAGGATCAGTAACCAGCGTGAATTTTCCTCCATACAAATAAACGCGAAATTGCTTTACTGCGAAGTTGACTGCTAAACATTCCTTCTCCGTAGTAAAATAGTTCAATTCGCTCTTTTTTAAAAGTCTACTGGCATAAGCGATAGGCAACTCTTCTCCTTCAAATTTCTGAGACAAAATAGCTCCTAGAGCCATGTCACTAGCATCTGTGGAAACAATGAATTCCTTTGTAAAATCCGGACTTCTTAATACTGGAGCTGTTACTAAAGCTTCTTTTAAAGTAAGGAAAGCTTTTTTCGTTTCCTCACTCCATTCAAAAGGAGTCTCCTTCTTTGTAAGATTAGTAAGAGGTTTTGCAATACCACTGAAGGAATCAATATGCCGGCGATAATAGCCAGCTAGCCCAAGAAAGGATTGAATTTCCTTGACCGTCTTGGGTCTAGGGAAATCTTGAACTGCCCGAATTTTTTCCGGATCGGGAGCAATTCCGTGTTCAGATGCGATATGTCCTAAGAACTTAACCTCTGACTTTACAAATTGGCATTTTTTTGGTTTCATTTTGATGTTAGCTTCCTCGATTCTCTTAAACAAGAATTCCAGATCCTGCAAATGTGCATAGCATAGGTCTCTGAATATATTAAAAAATCGTTAAGCTAGACGAGTGCAAATTTCCCTTTAATTTGCCTAATTATATGCTCAGCCGTACGTCCCCAAACGCTCAGAGAATTGGCTAATCCCATCGGTAACCTCTTAAATTGATATTTGCCTCCTGGGACTACGAAAGCAGTTTTGCTGCCATCTTCAATACCCAATTGAAAGTACCCTTGATTTGCGTCGAGCACGCTAAAAAATTTAGCATTTCCGAGAACAGAAGCGATTCAGATATCAACGGAAGAGGATAAACATCCAACCTCGTAACCGTATTTAATTTTCGGTAGTCTATCACGAAACGAAACGTTCCATCCTTCTTTTTAACCAGCAGGGCAGGAGCTGCCCAGGGAGAGGTGGATTCTTCAATCACCCCATGTTTTAATAAGTTCTCAATGATAGAGTCCATTATTTCCCTTTGTGCATAAGGTATGCGATAGGGAGCCTGCGCAATAGGGCGGGCATCTCCCGTCTCTATGCTATGGTGAAGTGCATGAGCGTATCCTAAATCAAACTCACTTTGCGCGAAGCAAATTCTATATTGCCACAATAATTCTTCTATTTGCTCGTGATCCCGCTCTTCCATATGCTCTAATTTAAATAATCCTAAATACTCTTCTCTACTCAATTGCTCCTTTGCGTTTTCCTCTTTGATATCAATAGTATGATTTAGAATGAGGGGGGGTGTTCTGCTTCAGAAATATTTCCTATCTTTGTGCCCTTGTTCAAAGTAAGTTCCTCTGGGGAACAATTTATAATTCTCACAGGCACAGTATGTTTATCTGATATAGTCACTGGCACGTTAGCAGTCTTAAGTCCTGGCACCCTTAAATCATAATATTCTATTATTCCCAGTTTTCCTTCAATAAACCCTCACAAATCCTCTCTGAGAAAGGGGGTATACTAGTCCGTCTCCTTAAATAGACTGGTTCCATCTCCATAAAATTCCGCGTAATTTTATTACTACTAGTTAGAAAATGATTACTCATTCCTCCTGTCCGATTACTACCATCTCTCATGACCTGTCCTCTAAAATCAATGACAACTTTTTTAGTAAGGAACGTATCTTGTCCCAATATACCGTCACATCTAAGGGGTCCCTTTTTATTCCACACATAACAGTCAATCTTGTAAGTACGATTTCCCAATCCCATAGTGATTTCATAGGCACCCTTTGTGGGGAATGCATGCCCTGTTATCCCCGTCAACTCCAATTTGGGTTTATCAATTGCCCTAATTAAATAATTATTCTTTTTTAAATGTTCTATAACCTCTTCCGATAATAAAGTTACCTTACTACCTGTGTCAACTAACATTCTTGCTTTGACTGGGCCCATTACTGCTTCTACCATTATACAAATAACTTCCCTAAAAAGAGGTTTTTTTCTGAAGTCTTATTTCTCCCGCTCCTCCTCGTTTCGTTCTCACTGAGCCGAGGAGGGGCCTGCCTCAATTTATGAAATTGTTCTTGGCTGTGCTGTCTCTCCCGTTCCCCTTTCTTCCTTTCTCATCTCTCTTGCCTTTCTCCTACAATCCCGTTCAATATTTCCCTTAATTTTACAATACCGACAGAAACTATCTCTTTGTTTATTTGCATAACACTGAGTGGATACGTGTCCTAATTGTTGACAACTGTAACATCTCACATCCCCCAATGATCGTGAAACGCCACCTCTATTACCCCATCTCGCCCTATCACTAGCTTCTTTCCCTCGTTGTTCCCGTTTTACTCCTTTTACTTCTATTTCCTCTTTTTTACTTTCCCTGTTTTGCCGTCCTAATGCTTTCCTTACAGCCTCCTCTACCTTTAACCCGATACTTTTTTCCATTCTAGATACAACTTCCTCATCCAATTCTGTCTTTGTTACTACATTCATTGCCGTGGCTTTCCCTTTCAATCTTTTTTCTGCCTCCTCTATTTTTTCCGCGATTTTAACTGCTTCCTCCCAATCCCTTGGACTCATACACACCATCGCTTTTTGAATATAGGGCAACAGTCCCGCTAAAAATCTCTCCTTTATTCAATGAGCTAATATCTCTTTCCCATATTCTCTCTTTGCATTAGGTATCTTGCCCTCGCCCTCAACTGGCATCAACATGCGTCTCCCCAATGACTGAAGCCGTGTTGCAAACTGCATCACGCTCTCCGTTCGTTCTTGATGGCATTCCGTAAATAAACGCTCATTTTTATCTGGCGTCGGTCTAGAAAATCTGGCCGTCATTACTCTTTTAAACGCTGGATAGGTGTTCACACCCACCAGATCCTCACTTTCTCGAGAACAGTACAATGCCTCTCCCTCCAAGCGGATCCGAACCATTGTCAGCTTAAGCGCCTCATCCCAGTTTCCCGCCGCAGCTATTTCCTCTGCTCTGCGGAAAAACTCCTTCACATTCTGACTTCCATCAAAAATCGGAATTTCTACGTACAGACCTAGCAATTGAACATTGGCTTGCACCTGTACCTGTGCATTAGCCTCCATATTTTCCTCACCTTCGGGATTCATGTTAAAATGTGAGAAGGAAACCCAACTTAATAAATTTCTAAAATATCTTATCAATAAACCTTAAAAATAAATAAACCTTAAAATCTTATCAGGAAAGTATTGTAGAAGCAACAAATCATTCGTCTGTGAAACCCTGTAAAATACCTTGTCTTTAAAAGAAAAACAAACAATTCCTTAAATATTAGAGTGCAATTAATAGAATTTTAACAGAAATTCCATCAATTAAACACAAATCCTGTCGACAACTGCGCCATTGTGAGGACCCAGGACCTTATTAATTATTTAAATTTAGAAAATAATGTAGAATTCAATTAAAGCCAATTTCAAGATCCCTGAGCACACCTTCCTTCCGTGTTTCTCGGATAGGGAACG
>JAHWFO010066076.1:0-26841 GCA_023313115.1 Rhysida immarginata
GATTTTACAGAACGAGAAGACCAGAATTTATAAGAAACTGAGGCGAATACAAGCCAATCAGATAACAAACAAGTGAACAGAACAACCAATCCAAAAATTTAATTATAACAAATTAGAAAACAACAACGAAAATAGAGCAACCAACCAACTTTTTCAAAACAACTCTATACACAACAAAAAACCAAGGGCCGCTTAAAATAGATACTCCGCTTGTAACAGCCAAATTCTAACAACAAAGACAGTAAGAAATTACTTAGTCAAACATTTGGATAAAGGCAACCAAGATGCTACAGGCCTAGGGCCGTCGTCACTATTCAACAACTTGTTGGTCGCTCTATTTTTTACAATCTCCATTGATTCCAGGAAATACAGCAATTTATTATTATTTTTACAACAATGTAAAACCTCAAACAAGTCTGTCGAATATTCATGTTTTTCATTAATAACACGGTCGGCGAACGAGGACACACCTGCGTTTGCATTCCTAATACAAGCAATATGTCCTTTAAGGCGGTTATTTACCCCACGTTTTGAGCTTCCCAAGTAAAATCTGTCACAAGATGCACATTTTAATTTATAAACGCCTGAACAATCCAAAACTGGGATTCTGTCTTTTATCGAGCTTAAAGTATTCTTAGTGGTATTAGAGCTTTTATATCCAAGTTTGTACTCGAAATCTCTGCACATTTTCTTAAACCCTTTGTTTAGTCCAACACCTTTCTGAACTCCTCCTTTTTCTTACAACCCAGAGTAGTGACTTTGTCAAGTTTTATGTGCATTTTAATTTTTATAGCAAGTTTGTTTACAATTTTTTCATTGAACCCATTGAACCTTGCAAAGGATCGGATTAAGCTAAATTCTTTTTCCCTGGCAACATCATTCAAAGGTAGTAACAAGGCCCGTCTAATTTGATGGTGGAACACTGCTAGTTTGTGTGGCATACAATGGTTCGAGTCCGATCTAATGTAAGTGGGGACAAAGTTAGGTTTTCTGTATACGTCAAACTCTAATCCACTGCCAACTCGGACATTACATTAGATTGACAGACTTGTTTGAGGTTTTACATTGTTGTAAAAATAATAATAAATTGCTGTATTTACTTGAATCAATGGAGATTGTAAAAATTAGAGCAACCAACAACTCGTTGAATAGTGATGACGGCCCTATGCCTGTAGCATCTTGGTTGCCTTTATCCAAATGTTTGACTAAGTAATTTCTTGCTGTCTTTGTTGTTAGAATTTGGCTATTACAAGCGGAGTATCTATTTTAAGCGGCCCTTAGTTTTTTGTTGGGTATAGAGTTGTTTTGAAAAAGTTGGTTGGTTGCTCTATTTTGTTATAATTAAATTTTTTGATTGGTTGTTCTGTTCACTTGTTTGTTATCTGACGGGCTTGTATTCGCCTCAGTTTCTTATAAATTCTGGTCTTCTCGTTCTGTAAAATCACTCACTGATGAAGGAATTCTGAATTCCGAAATGTACATCTGAGTCATTAAAAATTTTTTGGTGGATTTGTGTTTTCCTTTTATTCCGATATTGTAAGATAAGCAAAATAAAATTTCTTTTAAGTGTTAATCAAATTTTGATTGTTTATTATACACAAGTCATTCAAGAACTTTTGATACAAAAAAATATATCTACAGGCTATTTCTGAATGGTCTGTACAAACTTTCAGGATATGTTCCAGAGACCTAAAGAAGCTGAAAATATCATATGAACACCGAGTCAAAAACACTTCTTTCTAGAGTTATAACAGCTCAAAGATATCTTGTAATAAACAAAATTAACGTTAAAACATACAGGAGTTCCAAACTGGTGTAATTTTTTCCCTATGATATAACAATACACTCGCTATAGCAAATGTTCAAAATGGCCAGAGTTAAATTCAAGGAAGCCTGTGCACATCGCCGTATGTATTGGTGAACATGTGGGAAAATACCAGGCTCATCGCTTAATCGGTGGTGCTTATTGGGCAATTCAGGCCAGTAACACCGACAATGGTGCTCCATGTTTCAAATGCGATGTTGAAGAGCACACACTTTTCTTCAGACAGTTCCTTGAATTGTCGTAACTCTTCTTCTACTACAGAACACTTCAAACCATTAAATCTCTAAAATAAAAAGCGTTTTCGATCCCAAGTTCGTATGACATTTTCTGTTTGTGTTGGTCCCTGGAATGTGTCCTGAAAGTTTGTACAGACCATTCAGAAACACCCTATATACCGAGTGGTTATAATTAAACTTCCCCTATAAACGGCATCCTACAGCGCAAACGGGTGAACGCAATGCAACAAAATTTTGTACATGGGCTATACACGAGATGCGCTCACGGAATTTTGAAAAAAAAAAATTAGTTCCAAATGTCCACCAGAGGGCGCTTTTTCGGGAATAACATGAAATTTAACACAATAAACGACCAACACGGAACACTGTCCATCGACTTGAAATTTTGCAGGTGAATCAGGGTGGTCACGTGAAGCAACTTTCCCTACATCGTCCTGGACACGATTAACAACTGCTCCTCTTGTGCAATTTCATCCTAATCTGTTCTCGTTTCTGCAAACTGAACTGGTTTTGTTTCTCCCTTACCTTTACTTAATGTGGTTCGATGACAAGGTGATCAGAAACTAGTCAATAAATGTTAATATTGTTTCTGTATTCCGCTTTGGTCGTTTATTGCGTTAAATTTCATGTTTTCCCCGAAAAGGCACCCTCTGGTGGACATTTTGGAACTAAAAATTCTTTTTCTCGAAATTCCGTGAGCGCATCTCGTGTATAGCCCATATACAAAATTTCGTTGCATTCTGTTCACCCATTTGCACTGTAGAGTGCCGTTTATAGGGGAAGTTTAATTATAACCACCTGGTACATTCAGAAATATACGAGGGGTGGTCATAAAGTCATTACAATCAACATGAAAGAACAATCACTTTTAAAAATGTGCGGTGCCATTGGGAAGCGACATCCCTCGAGTGCTGGAGGAAACAAAGCAGTGTTTGGTGAAGTACCTCTAAACGCTGCCAGAGCATCAAATGCAAGATGGCACAGCCCGTCGGAAAATTGGAGGTGCGAGCAAAGGTTGAACACTAATGCAAAGTTGCACGTTTCAAAGTTGACTTCCATATTCGAAAATGGCATCGTTTTTTATTGTAAATGGAATACACATAAAAGTACAATAATTCTTCCGTTGAAAGAGCTCCGTCAGATTTGTATTGTAGAAGTTGGCTATTGGTTCACTTAAGTTGTATATATATTTTCTCTAAACTACAAACAGAATTTTATTGAATTAATTTTCTAAATGTATTCCTTCCCTCTCCACACCATGTGTACAACATCACATTTGCACAGATTCTTCCCAAAGGCCCCTTGAAAGATTCCACATCTTCATAATGGTCTCCTTTTAATGCGGATTTAAGTTTGGAGAGGAGCAATGAAGCCTGCAGGAGACCCCTTCGAGAATTGATTTTTTATCATGTTACCACCTAGCAATAATTTGTATGCTTCTGTATCCACATCGAATAGTAAAGACCCCCACGCTACCGATATACATAGTCTGTACACGCATATGATTATTCACGGGCGCCACCATCTTCAAAATATATGATATTGTAGCCTCCCCCGCCACCGCAATAATATCAATAGTGCTCTAATGTTCGATGAACAGCACCTGGGGTCGGACGAGTGCTAAGGTTCGGAACCGAAATAAGAAAGAACACCTGGTATCACTGTATTCATGATCACACAACTTATTTATTCTCTACAAATACAAACATTCCATACTAATACAGCTTAATTACTGTTATCCTATCATATCAATAAGGGGCCCCCATATCTCAAGCTTGAATCTCGAACCAAGACTACACTCTAATGCTTTCAACATAATTTAATCAATCTAACCGGCACACTTGCCCATGTAAAAGTAAATCTGCAGCTAGGCTATTTTAATTGGAGTGGTGTTACGACTGCTCGACAGTGACAGCGGTGGCTGTTTGGAATTCTACACTCCCGAATCAAATATTCCTCACCCTTGCGTCGGAATGCGCAATGTACCTCCTTTATTTACCTTGAAGGGGGAGGAACAGTGACCCCTCTTGGCGAGTATAGTTAACCATATCCAAGCTACCCATTGGCGGCCTTCGAAACCACATTCGAACAAGAACGTGTTACGTATTCGTGCGCGCCCCAATTACACAGGTCTAGCTTACACGTCGCATCTAACCAGGATCCTCACAACTAATTCCAGCTGATAAACAGTTACAATGGCAAGGTGCTTAATAAGCTTAAAATCGCTAACTTTGAAATCAAACTTAAACAGTTGTCGATTAAGCATAGAACACAAAAGAGTCCGCGAGTGTTTTCAGAAATCTGATACACCATGACACGGCTTCCAATTTAATAGTCGATAGAATCAAGACGGGAGGATCTTTGACTTATCGAACACACTCTGGGTAATGCAAATGTCTAGGCACGTGCTCTTGGCCTTAACGCAAAAATCGCAAAACACTCACCAGGAAGCTTCGAATTAAATGGTCACCTACGTTGACACTTCACGGCTCACACACATTGCATCCAATTACCACTATCATTATCGTGCGCCAAATTTATCTGACGCTTGCCGTTCCGATCAGGTCCCGTCACGCACTCAGGTCTGTCTCTCCCATCGATCGAATGGTGAGCAGTCGAATAAATAATCATGATGAGAGAGAAACAAATTAATCATATAAGCAAGAAAATCAGTTAATCTATTAAGAACATTTTTACTTGTTTTCTATTTATCTCCATGTGGACTTCTGCGGACTTACGGAAGATTCTTTTACAACGTCGAACGTCATAAATGCGAAAGTCTTGTTTTTCTTATCAAACATTCGACAGCTAATTCCTTAACGTCAAACCACGATCGCTATAATTCTCCATTACATTTAACTAAACACATCGAAACTATATATCTATCTTCTTACTTTTTTTTTTAAGAGGATAAGATAAAAAAAAAGAACTCCTCTTTAACAAAATGCGCTAACACGCACACAGTTTCACCGAAAACGCTCTCAACAATCCAGCTACAACAGATGATCATTGCCGATCGTTCACGACGTTTTCACTCTCCACTCAACAATAATAAGGACACATGCATTCATATTTTCATCGCACAACAAACAATAACCATTCATACAATGACAAAACACTCGTTATAAAACACACCACGCTAAACTAACGAAACCAATTAGTTAATAAACATTTTAATTTCTTCGGGATTTAACCCTATTATCCTGCCATCAGACACACGTGACTAACCTATACTGGAGCATCACACTTTAAATTATGACTCCGCATAATGATGTAACAATGCTTTCGCGCTCAGGCTTTGAGTAGAGCGATGTCAAGTGCGATGTCAAGTGCGATGTCAAGTACTGTTGGTTATATGCAAGTGCGATGTCATTTGTTTACATTAATGGGTTGTCATCACCTGTATTCGAACTTTTAAAAGGTGTCAGGCAGGGGTGCCCTTTGTCACCCGTCCTGTATATATTTTACCTATAGCCGTTGTTGCGTTACCTGAATTGCCATCCGCAGGTGCGAGGATATTCGTTGCCTGCTGCGTCTATCAACATTATTACACTCGCTTACGCTGATGACATGGCTCTTTTTGCATCGGACACTAATACCTTAGATATCTATAAGAGATCGAAGGATCTCTTCTCAACCTCTACAGGAGGTTCCATCAATCTTCTGAAATCTAAGGGCGGTGGTCGGAGGATGACCTCCGGTACCTCCCGATCTGTTGGTGCGATGAAATTGTTGTGTTGGGTTACACTTTTTCCTTTTCTTCGTCTGTGGATTCCGTTCACTGGAAAGGAGTGATTGCCAAATGCCTCCTCCGTCCAGATAAGTTTGTTCGGTTTAAAACTTCTATGTTAGTAAGGGTACGCTATGTACAAACCCATATCATTCCTTTGTTGACAGCAAAATGCCTCTTATCTTGGCCTTCTCGCAGGGAGTTGCGAAACATACATCACAGATTAATTGATCTGATCTGGGGCCCGCAAGTAAAGACCCGTCCGCTGCGAGCTGACTTTTTGTTTATCCCATTCGAAAGGGGAGGTTTAGGTCTCCCTGAGGTCCATCAGCGTTTGGTTGCTGCGCGTATGGCGGCGTTATTCCGAGTTTTCTTGATTCCTTCTCCGATTTGGGCGAATTTTCTTTTTATGCATCTGCGCTTGTTTCTCAAAATTTCAGGCTTGCCAGTGCCATCGCATCTTCCTATTATCATTTCTAGCTCTTTATCAAAGTTTTATAGGGAATATGAACTGGATATGAAGCCCTTTATACAGGCGTTGTACAATACAGATATTGGTAATCTCGGCTCTTTGAAGGAGTCATGGTTTTTGGAGAAAATGGGTTTGGGTATGACCTCCGAGGTAGTCCAGCTTCACCCTGATTACCCCTGGTCAGCAATATTTAAAGCTTTGAAAAATTTAGTTTTTGAGGGGACAACTTTCAATTACCAGTGGAGGCTGTTACACCAGGGGTTTCTTTCGCTTAAATAGCTACATATGTGGGAGTGGTCGCTTCGGCTGGTTGTAAAGTTTGCGGTTTGGTAGAAACAGTACCACATTTATTTTTTGAGTGTCCGCTCGCAAAGTCGATTTGGGACCGGATTAGCCAGCATTTTGGCTTGAGGCGTCTCACATATCAATCAGTGCGCTGTCTGCTCGACGAGTCTTCCGGTAAGCCATATAAATTGGAACCTAGTTGTTACAATTGCTTTCACTATCAGACAATTGTGGGTATCGCGCGTGGGCAGGTCAATGAAGAATGATGTTCCGGTATCAGTTGTTTGGGAGAGTATTGCCCATCGTTTAAATTCATTTCTTTTGCTAGAATGGAATAGACTAGGTTCGCGCGCATTTCCACGCCGTTTTGCATCTTCAGGCTGTCTTTGTGTGGTCGATAAGAATAATAGAAATTATGTTTTTAATTTTCCAATGTTGATGTGATGGCCTTGCCAGAGAGCGAGCGAGCACTAGTGGGCGTTTAAACAGCTTGAATAGCTAATGAGGGCTACCTGTTCACTTTGCTGTAGCATGTGCCCCGAGCGCCAATAATTAAGACCTTTTGAGGCGTTCGCTGAGGCCGCGCCATCTGCTTCAGCTACAACAGCGTGGGAGAGAGAGGAGTCAAGTCGCAATAATAGCGTGCCTTTAGCGTTAGGTAACTTCGACAGGGCCCTAGTTGTTCTGCCGCGCTCGGTAGGCAGTATTGCGTCATTTGGTAGTAAACTTTTAAAACTGCTACTGTATGTTTGTGTGTGTGTGCTATCCGGCGAAGTGACTGAATATAAATTAATATGCTCTTTTGTTTTTCTAATAGCTCCCACCTACGAGAAGCTTTACCCTAAGCGGTTGCCGTGTTCTGTGTCTACGATAGCCATTAGCAGTTACTACATGCAAGCAAATCTTCGTCCCGTTTGGTTTGATCAGCAAGAGGTCAAGTCCCCGACGAGAACCGATTAAACGCAGCTGATTGCTAATCCCTTAAGTAGAAGATTGTCTATGCGATTCTATCAAGTAAGCTTCTCATAAATCATTGGTTAATTTCAGCTATTAAGTTAGCCAATTTTTATACCCAGACGGGTAAAGTTGTTAGCTTTAATTCGGACATTTGTTATTACAGTTAATTAATCTATTTTTTAAATTAAGAAGCCAGAGGCTTCGAAACTTACTATTTAATCAGAGAGAGACAGTATATTATATCAATATTATGTATGAGCTGGCCTATCCCCAGCTCACCCTAACTCTCAGAAATTAACTAGAAATTTAATTCAATTATATTTGTCTCCTGCCTTTCCCTCCTGTACACTAAACGTTTGTTTACTCTGCTAAGTGGATTAGTTGTGACAACCCCAGTCCGACGTCCAGTTCACACTTTCTCCCAGTATAAATAATTTGTAAAATGCACCGCCCCCCCTCAAATATTAAATAGTAGAAATCCAGAGATCCAATGTCAAGGTCATGATCTTTGCTACCACAAATAGTCGTAGCGGAGCCCTACTTCTTTTTACACTGAGAACCTACAGGTCCGACTTCAAGGACACACTTTCTTCTACCACAAATAGTCTGGAAAAACAGAGAGCAGTACTGTTTCATGTATGCAATGTGTAATGGAAATACGTACCCATAGACCAGCAGCTATTGCTGACAAAAGACTGCAACTCCATTGACACAGTTTAGTTTGGAAATAATCAATTTATTAAACTCAATAAACTGTAATGAAAAAACATGCTTGGCAATAAAACATAGACAAAAAGAAAATCAAAAGAATAGAATCAACGATAACTACATTACAAGCGAACTAAAACACAAATAGAATGCATAATTCTTAGCTTAACGCTAATTTACATTGTACAACCTGCTCCTTTGATAATGTACCGTAAAAATAAAATTTCACACCTGAGAGATAGCAAAATTTTTAAATAACACAATCACCTTGAGTGCCAATGCCCTTATCACTTTACAGTTGGTCCACAATTCATTAACGTTAGGTCCACTGTAGATTAGAGGCCTATTAGACATGATTTTAATGTTAAATTACCACTAGACAATATCATGCAGTGAAAAGTTATCATGAGCGGCCTTCTCCAATTCTCTTTGGTCAGATAAATAAATTTTGTATCAATACGACGATTAAGTGACTTGACACACACACACGAGTACGTCGCGGCCTCATATCACGGCTATGATGATTTACAATCATATAAATCCACACTGAAACAAAGCAGATGACACAGCGATGTCATCGTGTCCCGGGAATCGAGGCGTGGGTCGCCGCTGTTGCGAGCTTCTCATTGCCGAGACGACCATCCTGATGACCAGGATCGTACACCACTTGATGAATACAATTGTTTGAAGGAAGCTAAGTTAACGATAAAAGTATTCTAAAGTCCGAAATAAAATTCTAATTATTCCACAAGTTACATTATAAAATCTAAATAAATATGAATCTAAATAAACCTTGTCTTACCCTGTATTTCTAACGTCTTTGTATCCGCACTTGGTATCCATTATTTTCTTTGTTCACATTTCTTTTTAATTAAGGTAATTATGTTTCCACTGCCACATAATTTCCCGCAAATGAATTAATTATTCTAAGCAGGAACCGCAGGATGTTTTTCATAAACTTTGCTTAAGATTTATATTCAAACCACAAAAATTTATTCTCCACGTGTCCACCAGCAATTTCAAACAAGTTACCAGATCGTTTCAAACAAGTTAGAAGTTTCTAATCATATCGTTTCTTAGAACTGCATGACCAGATAGGGCAGGAGAAGTAACTGTTTCCTCACCCCCATTCCTGAACAATAGGACCGACCCGGTCCCCCTCTTTCCTTAATCCCCCTCGAAAAACAATGCGTTACTTCCTTGTGGGGGGAGATAAAGTTAAAGAATTAAATAAAGCTGGAAAATAGATAAATATTTCCAGAATAAATTTTAAATAACCTTTTCTAATGTTCAATTCTAAATAATTCAAAATATTGTCTTTCTCTACTTCTTGTAATATAAAAATTGTATAAGAGGTTTATAAAAATAATAATATCGAAAGATATTACTCCAGTATGGTAGCAAGTTCTCACCTTTCTTTCTTTAAACAAGTTATAGACGTTGTTTTCCGATCACTAATGATGACGGATATAACAGCGATCTATTGATGTTTGCGAATAAAATTGTGAAATGAAAATTTCATTTTGGAGCCGAATAATTTAAATCCTATCTTGATATGAAGTCATGTGTAGAGATAGCGTTCTCGACTAATTTCCTGGACCCCTCCTCTCTATCATGGCTTCCCTGTGATGATATAATTTAATTAAGTGTTTGAATGTCCCGCTTCTCAGTTAATACAAATTTTAAATGCATTAAAAAATAATGCGGTCTATAAATTAAGTTAGCGATTGCGTACATTTTAAAAATGTCTATGGTTACTAGTGATGACACAAATCCTGAAGGAGATCTAGAATTAGAGATTTTAAACGGAACTCCACGTCCTCTTGTAGAGGAAACTCCTGTGAATCTTAGAGAGCGAGTTTCGATAGCTTTTTCTTCTGAAGAAATGTAATATTGTCTCCGATATACAAACACATGTTTATAAGTTTTCTTACATTTAATATGCTTATCTTACATTTATATTTTATACATCATTCTATTATTCATTTGTCTTTCTTGAAATCTTTATAACAAACATTTATAAGGGTTCACCTATAATTCAACATTACATATGGGAATACAACATTTACTCCATTTATTCTCTATTCTTTTCTATTCTTTAATAATATTTTTTTAAAATTGGCCGAGACAATTGGAATGAGTTGCCTTTCAGGAAACCACCCCTGGAACCAAGAGGAAACCACTGAAGACGCCCGACACCAGACATCAGCTGACGCTGAGGACTCCAAACCCCCCCACCCACCCCCCTTGTCGCAGACAATGCCGGTGAAGGTCGCTTCGGAGGGATTCCGCATTCCCATGTGTTAATAAAGATCCAGAGCAAAGAGATGATGCCGACGTGAGCATCCCGCCTCAGAACTTTATCTCCACCAGGTAGAAGCAAGTTTGTGCCACAAACTGTCCAGTACTTGAAATATTTCTTGAGTGATGTGTTATTTTGTGTTCTCTAACATAATATTGAATTTCAGTATTCCATGAATTTCAGTGAACTTTGTGTTGTGTTTGAACTTTTAAGTTTGAAACGTTAAGGTAATGAACTTTCATTAAGTTATGGACAGTGAACTATGTATTGATTGAGAACTGATTAGAATGTGTTAAGAACTTTGAACTGTGTGATAAGAAACTTTCAATGTTGTGCACAAATCTTCAAAAGGCCTATCAAAAGTGATTTTATGTTTAAGTATTCTTAGGTAGACATTAAGTTATGATAATTTGGGTTCCCTTTACATATATCTTTTATTATTGTGCTTTGGTTATTTAGTACTTAAAAAAATTAACTCATACTAACCAAAATGATTAACTAAACTATTTTCTTTTATACAAAATGATCGTGGGAAACCAAAAAATATTTACTACTTAATATTAAATGAGCTTTTTATTGAGTTTTCTAGTTGCCATTTGAGAAGTTGCGCTTACCGGCGTTGACTCGATCTGTCCCGCTTCATCAGTGGAAGATGCTGCAAAGATGCAACCCCCCCCCCCGGGGGCCTGAGGATTCCAGGTAACGATACCGCCTCGGGGCGAGGCTTTTCTTGCGAGGGGAAGTATATTGTAGGATTTCGAGAATGAGTAATTAGCCAGTTTTAGAATTTAAATTTTATTAACGTTAATTATGCAAATTTAATAATTTATTCACGTTAGGATTTGTTTATGGGATCGTAAGTTTAGAATTTTTGAAAGATTTAGAACGGATTCAGAGATAGTAAAGAATTAAATAATAAATAATATTTTAAATGTTTTTTCTCTGCTCGATTTTAAGAAGCCCTTAAACGGTGCCAGAATTGCTGTCAACAGCAAGGGGATTGTCAAGGATTCAATTTACACCTCATAGAATAGGGTTGGTTGACTTTTGTTCAAGGACCCAAGAGTATTGGCAGAGTTGGAAAAGTTGTCAGGATCGAATTCGAGATGGGATGTAGGAGGGTAAAATCTTTTTAAGAACAAACAAAGAGTGAACCTTGAACGATGAAGATGGCCAGATGTGACTAATTGTCACGTGAGTGATAAATTTCAAATAAGTTGAGAAATGTTACCAAGTTCTTGATTGGTTGAAGAATCACCTTTTGGTGGTTGTCTAGCGTGTATTCGAACGTTTGATTGGTTAAGGAAACTGGATCTGTTTTGTCAGTAGTTCCAGAGGAAGAATCTTCAGTAGTAGAAGTTTTGATTTTAAGAGAACCGGGTGTGCGGTTCACCTACTCACATTTTATTATTTTCCAATTCGGCCTCTATCTGAAATTCAAATGAATTCAGATGTGAAATTTTAAATTAGTATTTTTAACTCCTGTTTAAGTTTAGTTTTTCCATTACGTTTCACACCACGTAATTCTTGAGTTAGCTCAATGCCGAGGATTCTTTAAGTATATTCCACCTAGCTGAGAACCAGCTCCATCAATTTAATAGTTAAAAAGATAATGTCAGTTTGAGAGTAAAAGCCAGCCCTGAACGGTATATAATTTCATCATGGAAGAAGGAGCCTAGCAGAGAAGCCATTTCTGAAGAGGAGTCCACCCCCCCTCCAGACGTTTCGACGGAGCCAGAGAACTAGTGCCATCCAAGAGTGGACAGATTCGAGAAGACACGGTAAAGCCCATTCCAATTTGATGTCTCAATGGCCATTCTATTCATATTATTCATGTTTTCTTTATTTCAATTTCTATTCATTTAAAATGGGAACGGAACATTCTTATTCATAAAATTCTAGTGGGAAAGACAATTACATTTTAGAGTCAAGTTACAACTCAGTTTAATTCTATCACCCGTTTAAGTTTAATTGCATCAGTCCGATCATTTTGTTATCTTACATAAAGTCTTGCCATTAGTTATATTATTGCCAGAAATTTGAATATCTAAGTTAAGCTCAGTCAGAAGAACATATTTCTTTTCTGTTAAATCATTTGATACAACATTCCACAGAACAGTGATTCTGTATTTCTATATTTTAATTATCATTATTAAACAGTTAAGACTTACAAGTCGTTGGAGAATATTTTTAGTCTTATAAAATTGATTGTTAGAATTTCCAAATTCAATTCCTGTCTTAAAGAAGTGTAATTGCATTTATTACAAACATCCTAAGTCAATTCTGATATTCTATCATTTTTTTCTGAGATACAAATTATTGGTTCATTACAATTAAATACAAAGTTTTTCCTTTTTACAAATTGAATCATTCTAGAGATATCTAATTGATACATTGGTTTACCCATCATTAAATTTTATATCTTATTATCTCAAATTCTGTTTTATACAATTGTTGAATGTTCCTAATAAATATTCTATTTTATATGTTAAAACACTGCCTCGAGTACTTTGATTTTCTCCTCACTTGGCCCGGCCTGTTAAGCGGGAAGAAATTAGTTTGTATGAATGGGATAAACTTTAAATTTATCATAAACACTTTGTGGAAAGTATAATCCACTGACGCAGTCCTTTTTAAATAATTAACTATTCATTCGACCACTTATTTCAATAATTATACCCAGGAACCTCACAATAAAGTGGATTATAATATACTCGACAGAATTGAAATGTACAAAAGAAGACGAAGAATTTTACAGTTTAAAGCAGTTGACTGATATGATGAACATCGAAATTAAAAACATTAAAGTAAACGGACAAGAATTTGCGACTGTAACCACAATACCAAGCATTATGTACATTGTGATTTACGAACACACTTCCAAATCTGAAATTACATTGACTCGGAGAAAAAATTATATGCATGAATAATATTAAGTGGTGGTTTAGCAGAATGGTTGGGTTTTGACACCGATCAATTTAAGGAGACTGTTGATCACACCGATTCAAGGATTGATTGCGTGTTATCCGGCATAACTAATACCTACAAAATACATAAATAATTTGTATGTCTATTCTAACATTTCGGTTCCTCAATATGTCGGTGATACGAGAGCACCGCTGTTGAGGATTGTGAATGTCGTGGGGGACCTCGGTGAGATTACCAGCATATCTTTCCACAGACTTCATTATGTACCATTGATTAATCATTCCATTTCTACCATTCAGATAGACATTAGAAATGATACAGGTGCACCTGTACCCTTTGGTAATTATGGATATGTGATTTACATACTGCATTTCAAAAAAATTTCTTAAGGGTATCACCAAATTTATATTTAATCGTGAAAGATGTAAATTTATCATTATTCGACAAAATGAAGTCACCGTGCGAGTACGCCAAATGTTATTTATTGCAGAGTGGGGGAAATCAGATACCAATTTATTACGGATCAAAATACCAACGAGGTCACGGTTTAGACAGTTTATTTTCTTCCCTGGGAAAGTATATAATGCCGTTTATTCGCCCTGCAGCGTCTTATTTGGGTCAGAAAGCTTTATCAACAGGTGGAAACATTCTTACAGACACACTTTTGGATAAAAGACCGTTGAAGCAGTGGGTAGACTAAAAGAAATTGGAAAGACGATTGCTAGTGATATGAACCGAAAAATTCAAAGTGGAGCAGGAAAATGAAAGCGAAAAGGACAGAAAAGACACAAGAAAAAAAAGCAATAACAAATTGAAGAGAAGAAAACTTGAAAAGAAGACCATATTTGACTAACGATAAGCATGTCTATCATTCATCAAAATAGTGCTGAATGTCTTCAAGGATCATTAGACTCAATTGTCTATAGATAAGATTCATTATGTCGAATTTCGTCCGTTAGCAATGCTTTTTTCTAGTACTCCGATCGAATTTTTTGTACCGGGTAGCATTGATCATTATTTAAATTTGGCAGAATCACTCTTATTGAAGATTAAAATTAAAAAAAACTGTCAATGAGGATTTCTCCGTGGCTGAAAGTGCACATATTACCCCATGTAATCTGCTCTTACATACGTTATTCTTATAAGTAGATGTGTTTTTGAATGGAAAAACGAATAGCGAATGGAGATGTGTATGCATATAAAAGTATTTGCAAACGTTACTTAATTATGGCGAAGAGGCAAAGAATTCACAAATTTCAGCATCGATGTGGTTGAACGAAACCGAAAGAAAAGCGAAAATCGCTGGTAGTAAATCTGTTGGACGAATTCATGCGGATACATGCATGCAAGCAAAATTATTGTTGAACAACATAGATGTAAAATTTCGTCTCGTACTTGATCGTGTTCAATTCGCAATCGGTTTAACAGAAAACGGTATCACAGCTGGCTTGTCTTCGTTGATGGTATTAAAAGAAGCTGCACTATACGTCAAGAAAGTCAAACCTTCGTCATCGATTTTATTAGCTCATGCAAAAGCACTGTCAACCTCAACTGCAAAGTATACCTATCGACGTACTGATTTGAAAGTGCACACAATCATTTCTGGTACAAATTCTCCACAAATCAAGAACATCTTCCAAGGACAATTACCTTTGAGAGTGATTATCGGTATGGTTAATCATAATGGATACAATGGAGAGTTCAAAACGGATCCCTTCTCTTTTGCAAATTTTAATTTATGTTCACTCGCACTGAGTGTAGATGGTGAAGTTATCAACGGCAAACAATTAATGATGGATTTTGAAAATCACAATTATGCATTAGCTTGATTCAGCATATTTTCGGGATTAGGCGTTGCGTTTCATAATTTTGGAAATGGAATCGGTTACAATAAATGGGGAAGCAGTGGACCGACACTATTCATTGGAATTAAAAATTTTCGAAAAATCTTACAAGTAACGTGAATGCACTCATTCTCGGTGAATTCGAGTCACTGTTTGAAGTGGACAAGGAACGAAACGTGATAACAGAATATTAGACGAACGTTGCAATAGTGAATTCCAAGCAAATTTACGAACTACTCGAAAAAACATGCCCACATTATTTTTTGGGTGTGTTTCTGTGCAATCGCATACTTATATCAAAAAGAGGACAATATTTGGTGGTTAATCTAGATCCAAGTACAAAGAGAGGTTCGCATTGGATTGTAATAGGATGTAATACCAAAGGTGAATCCGAGTATTTTGATTCATATGGTACGCAACCAGTATATCGTAATATCATAAAATTTTTAAACACATGTTCATCGCATAAGTGGTGGGAAAATATTGTACCTTTACAAGGTCCATTTTCTGTAGTTTGTGGACATTATTGTTGTTACTACATTATAAAACGTTGTCAAGGATGGAGTAAAGAAAATATTCGTTTTTTATCACAAATTACTAATCCTGATAAATATGTATTTGACTTTGTGAAGAAGATAAAAGGTTAAAAAAAAGCAACTGTTTTTTTTATTTAGGTAGGTAAAAAAACATTACATGAAATATTCAGCATGAAAGAATTTTAACATCTAAATCTGATAGAAAAAAATTATTAAAATATTGGTATTATTTTTTTTTCTTTTATAAAATTTCTTGTGTTTTTATTTTTTCAGTTGCCAACATGTTTCAATGTACTATATGTAAAAAGCCTTTTAAACATCACAGGAACTTACATGAACATGTACAAAAATCACACGCTGAGAGCATACATACTTGTCTGTATTGCCGTCAGGACCCGAATTCAGGACCGAGTAATTCGAATAATTCGAATGTATGTCAAAAATGCTATATAGCTTGTACAAGTAAAAAAATTACGTAAACATTATACAGATGTCCACAATCCGAAAAACCCTCCTACTTCGATTTCCTCATTTCGAATAACGAAAAGCACATTCAATAAATTTACAACACGGTACTTGTATGAAAGAAGTCACGACACAACCGAATTTGCGACGTATTCTCAGACCTTGACGACGGAACTAAACCACCTTTTTACTACCATCCTTAAATTTTACAATCATAAAAAATTCATATTATGTATCACCGTGACGATGATCAAACCATCATCGACTGAAGATGTAAGAACCATCTAAACATATTTTTGCAGTGATGCAAGAATAATCTTAACAACGAAAGAAATTTCAGGCGAAATTGAAATATCCATGCAACATATTTACGATCGACTAGAAACGTTTGTAAAACAGGGATCTGATTGGATCATTGGTTGTTTCGAACAAATAGACGTCCATTTTGCAAAATATAATCCGTTAAAAGGAGGATGTAATTACGAATTGGATGAATTTTTAAAGCAAAAAAGGCATTAGTAAATATCAAAGACATGAGAAATCAAGGTTTTGTATACTCGATTTTAGCTGGATTACACCCCATTGATCGGAAAAACAATCCTTATCGTAAAAATCATTAAAAAATTCATTTCGTGCTTAAATTTAAATGGAATCCAGTTTCCGACTCCGTTGTCAGATGTGTCAAAATTTGAAAAACAAAACAAAATAACTATTCATGTTTAGGGCTACGAGGAAAAAAACGGTATTTCCTCCGCATATAAGCTCATTTAAAACTGATAAAGAAATTAAATTGTTGCTTTTAAACGGAAAACATTATTGTTTAATTACAAATTTTAACAGATTATGTCATTCATCAAAGATGAGATACGTTTGTCCATATTGTTAAATCCCTTTTACAATAGAATTATGTTACAAAATTACATTCACGATTGTCGAGAACAGAAACCATAGGTGTTACAATTACCAAAGAAAAATTATATGAGTTTCGAACGATATGACAAGCAACTGTTTTCCTTTCGTAGTATATGCTGATTTTGAATTACACACTGCTCTACCAAATCCCCATCATTCCTATATTCACCAGTATCAAAGGCATGTACCTTGTAGTTTCTGTTACATAATCGTTGATAAACAAAAAAAAATTGTAGACAAAAAATTATACGGAGGAAAAGACTGTGAAGAGAAATTTTTCTCGTATCTGACTTCTGATTATAAGAAAATTATCAAATTCTTAAAACAAATAAAACCAATAGCCATGACTAACGACGATGAAAGACAATTTAAAACATCAAAAATTTGTCAGTTTTGTCAAAATGAATTTGGAAAAAATGACATAAAAGTACGCGATCATTGACATCTAAGCGGACGATTTCGCAGTGCTGCGCAACAAAAATGTAATTTACTTTTTAAATACAAAAATTCATTGCCTGTTGTAATACACAATTTTAAAAATTATGATTCGCATCTGTTAGTGTATGGTTTGAGTTTTTTCAAAAATGAAAAGATCGATGTCATTCCACAATCAAGTGAAAAATTCATGTCAATGAAAGTTCAAAATTTACTTTTCTTAGATTCGTTCCAATTCCTCTCATCATCACTGGAAACGTTGGCTAAAATTTTAACAGAATTTGCCATATTAGAAACTTATTATTTCGAAAAAGGTAATTTATCGACACGCAAAGGTATTTATGCGTATGAATATATGGATTCACACGAACGATTCGAAGAAGAGAAATTACCTTCACTAGAATGTTTTTGTTCTTCTCTGAACGAAGAGGACATTTCGGAAATAGATTATTTACATGCACAGATCGTGTGGAAAACAATGAGATGTAAAACCTCGCAGATTACCACGATTTGTATCTAACATGCGATGTACTTTTATTAGCTGACCTTTTTGAAAATTTCCGCGAACTCAGCATGAATATTATTCCCTCCAAGCTTTGCATTATTTTAGTTTACCCAGTTAGTCATAGGATGCAGCGATGAAAATGACACAATAAAAGATTAGTTTGTTGGATGACACCGATCAATATATGTTTTTTAAGAAAGGGCTATGTGGGGGCATCTCGATGATTAGTCATCATTATGCTAAAGCAAACCATTTAGATCTACCTGCAGACGAATACGACCCGGAAAAAGAAAATTCATATATAGTTTATTGCGACACAAAGAATTTGAATGCGCACGCATTATCACAGTTTTTACCACATTCGAATTTTAAGTGGTTGAGCAGACCGTAAATCGACACTTTAGATTTCATGAACGTGACAAAAGATTCGGAAACTGGTTACACATTGGAAGTGGATCTGGATTACCCCCAAACCTTACACGACGAACATTCGGACTATCCTTTAGCACCCGAACATCTCACCATCACGAGAGAAATGCTTTCACCAAAAAATAAACTACTTCACGAAGTTTACCACTTACCTAGAAAAACTAGAAAATTAACACCAAATTTCTATCCCAAGCAAAAATATGTATGTCATTAAAGAAGTTTATAATTATACATCAATTACTAGTTACAATTAAAAAAAATTGCGTAATATCATTTACTCAAAAAGCCTGGTTGCAGCCATTCATCCAATTCAATACGGAAAAAAGGAAATGTGCAAGGAGTGTCGTTGAAAAAGATTTCTTTAAGCTTCTGAATAACAGTATCTATGGAAAATCGATGGAGAAACTTAGAAAAAGAATTAACGTACGACTCATATCTTCACTTAAACAGGCAGAAAAACTAACAGGAAAAAACCATCCGTAAAATATTTTGAAAAAATTTCGAATGAGAGAGCATCATTATCAAGCATTATCAAGCATCATGTTTTTGGAGAGACACGCTGTTGGTTGTAATCCATTCAATGGCAAAAAAAACCATTGCCATAAGCACACATTTTGATTTGGTTGATCGAAAAATTCACGCCAGATAAAACTGATAAAGTCATTTCAGCAGAAATGCCAGATGTTGACATTGATCCAGACTTATTTCAAGTCGTCACCAAAAACATGATTCAGGATCCATAAGGCTTATTCAACAACAATTCACCATGCATGTCTGATGGCAAATGCATGGATACACAAGAAACTTATTTGCCGAGACTATCACTGGCAGTGATGGATATCCACTCTATCGTCCACGATCAACTGAAAATGGCGGCAAAAGCATAACTTTACAAGTACGAAAAAATGATGTTGACGTCAATAATCGTTGGGTTGTACGTTATTACCGTTATTCTCTAAAAGCACACAAAAAAACATCGAGTATTCAATTCAGTAAAATCAATCAAGTACAGTTGCAACTATTTCAACAAAGGAAGCGATATGGCAGTTTTTGTAGTGGGACATGCAACTGAACTATCGAAGAAATCGACCAATATCAACTTTGATGCCACATTAGTAGCAATGAAGGCGCATTTTATCATTTCCAATCCATGAAAAACATCCAACAGTTGTTCATTTGGTAGTGCACCTTGAAAATGGATAGCACGTGTATTTCACAACAGAAAATGCACCTGCAAGAACATTGTCACCTCCGCCAACAACGTTGACTGCATTTTTTTCATTGTGCCGGGATGATATGTTTGCAAAGACGCTACTTTACTTTGAAATACCAACATATTAAACGTGGAATGCATCGGCGAAAAAGTTTCAACGTCGTAAACAAGGTAAAGCAGTTGAAGGACATCCCAATTTATATTTGATCGACGCATTAGGCCGTCTGTAAACTGTTCCCCCCAAACAATGCAGAATGCTTTTATCTGCGATTACTGTTAATCAACGTACGTGGACCAAAATCCTTCCAAGAATTGAGAACAGTAAACGATCAATTATGCTCCACTTAACGTGAAGCTTGCCAAAAATTAAATCTTCTTGAAAACTATGAATATTAGAACACTTCCCTCGCTGATGCATCGAATACCGTTATTTGCAATCATATTGACAACATGCTTCCCATCCAATCCAAAAAGTCTTTGGAAAATAAATAAAAACTACATAAGTGAAGACATCTTTCATCGTTTGCGTGCAACGATTCAAAATCCAGACATTCAATTCACACAAAACGTGCATAATGAGGCATTGTGTCATGTGGATAATCAGAGAGATGAGATAACAAGAGACAAGAACTTATGTGATGGAAAAAAAGTTATGTCTCTGCAGTGGAAGTCTTTACACCATATATATTGACAATGTTCATCTTGAATATTGCCGAATGAAAAGAATACGTAAAGTCAGTATATTCAATTTGGTTCTACCGCACCCCAACTTGTCATGCGCTAAAGAAAGTTCAAGAATTCAAATATCGGGTCTCGTAGCACTTGGAAGAAGTAGAATCAAGCTTCGTTAGTGACGCTCACCTGTGACTCCGTTGTCCGACTTGGAATAGGCGCTGACGAGCGTACGGTGACTAGATACAGCAGCTCGTTGTACCTCGCTGACACTCAAGCTCCTAGGATGTAAACTTGGATGTACCGTAGCGTTTATCCTTTTTGGTTTGCACTTTC
The DNA here is from genome assembly GCA_023313115.1 of Rhysida immarginata. Classification (NCBI taxonomy): domain Eukaryota; kingdom Metazoa; phylum Arthropoda; class Chilopoda; order Scolopendromorpha; family Scolopendridae; genus Rhysida; species Rhysida immarginata. The sequence continues at coordinate 20,791 of JAHWFO010066076.1, forward strand.
ACTCACATCCGGTTACGTAATATGTTCTGAAGTAGATATTAATCCACAGTAGCACTTACACACCATAAGGCAGAATACCTCTCTGAAGCACTTAAATGCAGTAGCATTACATTATCACAACTGAATTCACCATAATACTTGATTTAGATAACTTGGGAAAGGCCACTTTACATCGCATTAAACTGCAGAATTTTGCCCTTCAATAATTTAGAAATTCCACCGGCATAATTCACTTAATCATACACATAACACACAGTTTTATTGTATAACATTTCATGTAGGTATTACGCTGCGTGTAGAATATCAAACATAGAGACACGTCGCACAAGAAAACACAACACTCTCCCAGCAGAAATCAGTAGCACACACGGTACGCGATTCACAATTGTTCGCTCTATCAAGTAAGTAACCAAAATTATAATTACACTGAGGTTAACAGCATTAACCACGAATAGTCAGATGCTAGTCACACTATTACGTGGTGCTCGCACTTAGATGCTAATTGACGAAATTGCATTAAAATAATTTGGTAGCATTTCATTCGGGACTTGAAGGTAGGTACTTGATGACGCCGAAATATCTTAAAACTAAACGTCATAAAGGTAAACAATGGATTGTTCTCTACAAATAACGTGCCGTAAATTAGAATAACCATTAGCAAACTTCTTATGCATCGGCAGTACACATTTGACAGATTCGGGCGAGGTGCAAAAGAAGAACACGAATCGAAGTCGTATTAGGCGAAAGAAAAAAAGTTCCTTAAAAGCTAACGATGCTCCGAATGTGAATTCTAAAGAAAAGATAACAAGCACCTCGGGATAAAAGAGAAAGGAAACATCCCTAATACTTCGTCACTTTCCGATAGTCCATTCGTGTCGGGGAAGAAAGTTTTTTTGAAACAATTCAAATTGAGAAGTTTGGATATGAGTGCATAAAACGGTCAAATTACGCACACTGCTTAATTGTAGCCACGAAAGAGAGTGAATCAAAATTAAGGGCCTACCATATGCGATAAATAGTCGTTGAAAACTATTCTTTCTTCCACTTTGGTTGGGCTCCATCCATTTTCCACCGTCGTCCCTTCCGAGGATGAAGGCAGCTCGTCGGCGCTCACGCAATTCCCCATCGTAAGCGTAGCGGAATTTATGTGTGAAATAACTCGTTCAATTGCTCTTTGAAGTCTTTCTCGTAGCTTGGCCTGGTCCTTTCCCTGGTCGTAGCCACGTTGGCAGTTATGATATTGCTGTCAATCATCTCCATCACACTGCTCGCCGACAGTCTTCACGGTTTCCCCGTTGAATGCTCCGTCGCTGAACAATGAGCTCGCTGGCGTGTCTCTGCACATGAATCACTTGGAATATCTCTCGTATGGTTGCTGTTGTCGCTGGAGACTATTTCTCGGGCTTTTCGTCCGTTTTCTTGCGTGGCGAGCTGAGGAGACGTTCTCACTTCGTCGCCTTCATGTTCCTTTCTGTCTTCTTGATCTCTCTTCTTCACGGGATCCTTTTGGGATGACATCGTCAACGTCACCTTCTCTCCTTACGTCATCGGTTTTCTTCTCACTTGAGAGACGCTTTCGTTGACGAAATCCACGTGATAATTTGTTTCGATTGAGGACATATGTGTGGCACTCGCTAAGAACGCACTGGTGCAATTGGGAATGGCTGCACCGAATCGATCTGCGAACGACCTTTTCGATCGTGATTTGCAATGAGAAAAACACTTTGATGTCGAAGAATTGGGTACATTTGTTCGAACAAACCTTCTGAAATTGATTCCAGAACAACGCATAGCAAATGGCAGAATTATGCATGCAATAACAAGCCAAAGCAGACAATTGTATTTCCTAGATGCGCCAGGAGGCACAAGCAAAACTTTTCTCATTTCACTTATTTTGGCAAGCATACGATCACGAAAGAATATTACACAGACAATCGCATCATCTGGTATTGCGGCAACTCCTTTGGATGGTGGCCGAGCCGCACATTCAGCAGTGAAATTGCCGTTGAATATGCAAATCACTGAGACGCCCACATGCAATATCAAAAAACTTCTGCAATGGGTAAAGCACTCCAATCATGTCAACTCATTATATGGGACGAATGCATTATAGTGCACAAAAATGCATTGGAAGTGCTTCATCATACACTGAAAGATTTGAGAGGAAATGAACAGCTCCTCGGTGGCACACTCATTTTATTGTCTGGTCATTTTCGATTAAACTCTAACAGTTATACCACGTTCAACACCGCTGATGAACTTAATGCATGTCTCAAATCATCAGTTTTATCCCGACACATACAGAAATTGACTTTGAAGACCAATATGCGTGGACAACTACAACATGATGCATCCGCTGAACTTTTCACAAAACAATTGTTGAATATTAGGAATGGGAAAATGCCAATCGACGTATACACAAATGTATCACATTACCAACCAACTTCTATAAAATTACAACAACCACAGACGCAATGATTCACAATGTTTTCCCAAATAGAGAACAGAATTATAAAAATCATCAATGTCATCAACTTCATCATTCAAAACGAAATACCAGGCGAAGCGACAATGTATAAGTCCATCGATATTGTAATGAATCAAGGCGAAGATCTTGAAAATTTAAATGAGAAGATGTCCTGTTGCCAAGCATCCCAATGATTCCGACAGATATGCCATTCGAATTCAAACGTGTGCAGTTTCCGGTGCGACTCGCATTTTCAATGACTATAAACAAAGCACAGGGATAATCGCTGCAAGTGTGTGGCCACTGCATCGGCCTGCTCACATGTCGGAAAACCTTCTGATTTATTCGTGTATGCACCAGAAGGAAAAACCAAAAATATTGTATATCCAAAAGTATTTCAATAAACAGAATTAAAACACAAACACTGATTTTTTTTTAATGTATTCGTACTAAATAATTCTATACTAGCTTGTATACCCGGCGTTGTTTGGGCTTTTTTTAGATGAAATTTTGCAATATTTGATTGTGAATATATAGAAAAATGAACACCTGAAAACATTTTAGAATTAATTTAGTTAAAATTCATATTCAAGAATCGAAAAGACTTTTTTTTAATTCGCTCATTTTGGAATGTTGTGTATAGCTGAATGAGTTTGATGCAGTGCCAGAGAAAAAAGGTGAAGAAAAATGTTTGTAGTTTTGAAAGTAGAAGGATATACGGGTTAGTCAAAATGAATGCCCCAATTTAATAGGTGTACTACGAAAATGTAATCAATGTATTCATTCAACATTTACATATATGCAGAGGTAACATAATCAAGTTTTGAATGTAGTCCTCACAAATATTCGATATGAACTCCTTTTATTATATGGCATATATCATGTCTGATACGTAATTCTTGCCAAAGTTTGTGCAGCATGTCTGTATTGAGTCTAGCGATAGCAGCTGTGATACGGGCTTTCAAATCAGTCATGGTCATTAGATTGCCTTTATAACCAGAGTGTGGCCATACGCGGGACAGTTTTCTATTGGTTGTTCATTATCACGTGCTATTTTACGCCATGTTGTGTCCAAGTTGCGAATAATTAGCATAGAGTTGGGTGGAGCTAAGACGTTTTTTTGTAATTTAAAAAAATTTTAAAAGGTTTTACTGACAAAAAATGCTTTTTTATGCTGTAGTAGGGTGAAAAAGATGGTTTTATAATGAAACGTTTTCCTCGCGTTCCAGAAAGACGATCGAATTGGGCCGCGAAGACGAAAAGAGTAAAGTGAGGTTAGTAAAAATCAATTGTTTCGATAAATCGTATTTATTCTACTACAATCGGCTAAAACACCTACATTTTGGGATCGTATTATCATGAGGTTAATATTAGCGCTATAACGACCGGCGGCGAGGGTGGGGGGCGGGGTCAAACAAACTTCGGGCTGAAAGAGGTCAAACAAAACTAGGGTATAGTATACATCACAATACATTAATTATACAGTATATACAATGCTCAGTTCATTATACAGTATATTATTTTTTCACTTTTTGTTTCAATTTTCCCTAAAGCTAAAACGTAAATAATTTATCAAAAAGATGGCAACTTCAAAACTGCTTCGATCAGATACAGTTTCATTTTGTCCTGTTGCTTCTTTTCCGATCATATGAGAAAGCAGTTAAGTATTGTTGCGAGAACAAGTGATAAAGAAGTTAAGTATTGTTGAGTTTAAAGTAATTTTTCTTCTGATTTTTTAAAGAAACATTTTGATGAAGATCTGTGCGAAAATGACAGAGTCGACGGAAAACAAACACTGAAGATGTAAGGCAATTAGAGCAGTTTCTTCTCGATTCAAATGTTCAGTGCAAGAAGCTTGTTATAGAAACGGTAAAAAATAGTGAAATATTTGCAAACTTTACACGCCGTCGTTGTCATAAGATAAACAAATTCATTAGGCTACTTGTTGTTTTTCGTTTGAAAATTTCTGGTGTTAAAAAAAAAAGACTTATTGTTAAAGAACAGAAAAAATGTAGAGGAAATTATGAGAGCAAAATTATGGCAATGCATACCACATCTTCATGAAATTAAGTTGGCAGCTTTATATATTTAAAATGTCATTTGTATTCTGTTTTTGTTAAATTTATTTTAAAATTCAATCAATAAAATAGCCCTTTTTCCTTCATATAATCTTATCTATTCCAATGAATGTTTGGATTATAATATCTCTATGTATTTATCTATTTTATATCGTTTTTTTCAGTAACAAAAACTTATCATTTTTTTAATAATTCTTTGATTTATTCTGTAATTATGTAATGTTAAATGAAAATTTTGATAAGGTGGATATTCATTTTATTAAAAAAAAATTGTGATTAGATTAATAATAAAATAATAAATGGGAAGAAAGGAAAAAAAAATGGAAAGAAACAGAAAATGGGAAAAAAAATTAATTTTAATTTAGATTTTTTCAGTTTATTATTTTTTCTAATTAATAAGACAGATTGGACCAACATGGCTGCCTGGCCTCTCATGGCCACACTGTAATGGTCATTACACCTGGAGGCCATCTATTGGCGAATATAACATTACAAACTTGATTATATTACTTCTGCACGTACGTATTTTTTGAATGAATACATTGATTACATTTTGCATAGTACACTTATGAAATTGGTGTATTCATTATGACTTGCCCTGTACAGTAAAAGGAAAATGATATAATAGTCTGACGTTTATTCACCGTGGCTGTAGCCTTAATACGCAAGCGATTTTCATGTGTTCTTGTTTTCCGTATATTCACCTTCAGGTAGTACAAAATTTCACCAAAAAAGAGCCCGACCAGCGACGGGCATATCAGCTAGTTAAAAAATAAAATAAAACAATAAGAGAAAGAAAGAAAGAAAGAAAGAAAGAAAGAGAGAAGTAAGGGAGAAATTAATGCTTTTATTTATTATTTACATTGCTCCGGATGATACAAATCATGAAAACATGGAAAACAAATATTTTCTGCATACAGCACATTTTTTAAATACACACGCATCACAATTACATTTCGACGAACGTATATCTTTAAGATAGCAAAGTTCATTAACATTTGAAAACGAAACTTTTTTCTGGTATTAATTTTGATGCATACCAAGCGTATTGTATGATATATGAAAATATATCAGTGGATATTTGATAGTGAATAAGGGAATGTATTTTTATAGCATCTTCCCTCGTAGATAATTGCCGTTTATTTTGCAACACCTCTACAGAATTTTGCTGCTTTTTTAATAATATTCTTAATTCTGCGAAAAAAATAAGCATCGTATGGTTGATAATATAGAGTGCAATGAGGAGGAATGATTTCGATATTTGAATTACAATTTCCATCATCATCTGTAAAAATACTATTGAAATGAGCCTTATAACAAACTTGGAAATTTCTTAAAATTTCAAGTATTAAAAAAGTTTATTTAAAAGGTGCACTGGATGCAAATTTTACGTTGTATTCTTTCATGACCCGTCATTCCAAGTTGTTTGATATATTACAAGCCATTGAAAGTATTAAAATATCCAATGGAGCATAATGGTTTAACTACAACATGTACCATTGAACC
>JAHWFO010066079.1:0-19640 GCA_023313115.1 Rhysida immarginata
TGTCTGTGTAAATAATCTGTCTGCGTGAGTATTTTGCAACAGGATATGACGTGTTGAATGGTTTCCTCTGCGATATGGCATTTCCTGCAAGACCCATCAGTCAAATCTTTGATAATATGTTTTCTGTAGCTTTTAGTGTTAATAACCTGGTCTTGTAAAGCAATCATAGTTCCTTCAGTTTCCCCAAAGAGACTCCCTTCACTCAACCAAAAGTTCGACGCTTTTTTGTCCACGTGTGGCTGGTTGAGGTCAGAAGGATGTCTACCGTGGAGTTGCTTTCCGAGCCATGATTGAAGTTTAGTGCATGTTGTAGGAATGTTATGGGTGTTCTGCACGCTGTTCAGATTCAGGGGTGTGCATTTTGTATCAGCCATGCAGACTGCTTTGTGTAATGGTGAAGTGTCTTGTGTAGAGTAAAAGAATTTTCTGAGTGACTGAGTCTGTTACTGGCGTAGATCTATTATGTCAATGAGACCTCTGCCTCCCTCTGAACGAGGTAGGGAGGGTCTTTCAATAGCTGCGTGTGGATGGTGCTTTCTGTGCTTTGTAAGCAGTTTACGTTGTTTCCTTTCAAGTCCCTCAAGATCTGTGTGTGTCCACTGTATGACTCCAAAGGATTAGGAGAGTATTGGTGTGGCATAAGTATTGATGGCCTTGATTAAATTTCTGGAATTTAAATGCGTTTTAAGTATTGTCTCTAGCCTATGAAGATATTGTTTAGTGAGTGTATTCTTTATGTGTTTGTGCTCCAGAAGCTTGGCTTGCTTACATCCTAGATATTTGCAAAATTCGTCATTTTCCATAGTAGCAATGCGATCTGGTTCATCTAATGTGAAGCCCCCTTCCCTAATTACTCCATTTTCAATGTGAATGGTTTTGCATTTGTCCAACCCAAATTGCATGTGTATGTCTTTTGAAAAAGTTTGTGTAATGTCAAGTAATTGGTGCAATTGTGTTTGTGTGGAGGCGTAGATTTTCATGTCGTCCATGTAGAGCAAGTGTGAAAGCGTGTAGTGGCAGCTTTCATTATGTTTAATTGTGTAGCCATAAGTTGTGCTGTTCAGTCTGTTGGAAAGTGCATTTAGTGCAAGACAAAACCAGAGTGGGCTCAGTGAGTCACCCTGGAAGATGCCCCAGTTTATCTGTATTTTTTCAGTCGTGATGGTTGAGTGTGAAGCGTAGTGTAGTTCTCCAATGCAGCATTGTACTTTCTAAAAATTTGATAAGTGTAGCGTTTATTTTATATAATCGTAGTGTATATAACAGCCATGAGTGTGGGACACTATCAAAGGCCTTTTTGTAATCAGTATAAGCTGCATGGAGGTGTCGATGTTTATTGTGAGTTTGCCGTAGGACCACACTGTCTATCAGGAGTTGCTCCTTACAACCCATGTGATTTCTACAGCATCCCTTTTGTTGCTCAGTGAGAATGTCGTTTGTGTCTATGTGTGTATAAATTTTGTTTGCGATACAGGCAGTTATTATTTTGTAAAGTGTAGGCAGGCATGTGATAGGTCTATGTTGTGTGGGATCTGTAGTGTTATGTGACTTTGGTACCATGTATGTTATTCCTTGTGTGAGGAAATGTGGCAATGTCTTTGGTGTTTGCAAAGTGTTGGAGATCTGTTTTGCAAGGATCAGATGCAAACAGGTGAAGCGCTTATACCAAAAGTTCTGAATCCTATCTACACCTGGAGCCTTCCAATTGTGAGTACGTTTAATGACTTGTGAGAGTTCATCTGCTGTTATTGTCAGTATAAGGCATGCTTAATAGTGTGGAAGCTAATTGCTCCTCTTCCCTGATGCAGCTAGCTTCCCTATTTTGTTCAACTGAGATAGACCAAAGAGACGACCAATAATGTTGGAGTGCTGTTTGTGTTGGCAGACCATTGTTTTGTGTGTGTGTATAACCTTCGTTCAACTGCTTATAGAATGTCTTCTCATTGTTTGCGAATAACTTGTTCTGCTGTTTGCGCTGAGTGCATGTTTTGTATCTCTTCAGGCGTTGTGTTTTTGCAGCTAATTTTTGTTTTAATGTGTCCATATATTCTGTAATGTGTTGATTGTGCTGCTCATGTCTCGTGTGTGTTTTAATCTTCCTAAATAACTGTCTGAAGCGTTTGTTCTGCTTTGATTAAGTGTTGTTTTTAGTGTACTGTGTAAGTCTACCTAACTGCTTGCGGATTTCGTCAATCTCAGACTCAATCCGCTTTTGCCATTTAGGTTTCTGTTAGGTGTATAATTTTTGTGTTTATGGATTGGTTTCCTACCCAGTGTGGATATAACTGTAAGAGCTCCAGTGTAAATAAGTAAGTGTATGTATTCTAAAGATAGATTTTCTTCAATGTACTGTGGTAAGATGTATGTGTTCATGTAAGATAAAATTCCTCCCGTTTTGCTGTTTATGTTTATTTTAGGTATACCTGGTCTTTGTGTGGGATCTGTTCCCGTGTAAACTGTAAGGTATCTTCGTAGGGTTTCATGTAATGTTTCAATAAGTTTGGTATTCATGTTGCGTTGTGAATGAATATCATGGTGAAGTTCATTGTTGAGTGTGTGTTCTAGAAACTCATTAGTGATGTCAATGTTAGTGTTTGAATCTGTGTGTTGAGTGTCGGTTTGTGTAGATGGCTCGTGTTCTTGTACCTGTTGTGCAACTACTTGCTTTATTTTCTGTAGCATAAGGGTATTTTCTGTAGGTATGGGTATTAAATTGTTCATAACAATTGTGCGATGCTGATCTGCAATGCGTTGTTCAGTGACTGTGATGTGAGGATAAGCCTCTTTGAAAGTGTTAAATAAGCGTTGTCAGTAAGCTGTAGTGTCAGTTTCCAATTTAGTGACTGCGTAGTAGGTTCGCATGATAAAATGGTTTATGTCATTGGTCCATTTCATGCGTTGGCGTGGCTTGCCTACCTTAGTAGCATTGCAGTAGCCGAACAGAGGTTGGGGCTGTTTTCGCCACCGGTGGCCCTGAGAGATCGTGGCATATTTTTCGAACGTGAGCCTCTGCCTAACTCACGAGAACGGACCTTGGTAACCCGGGTGACGTCCGAGCCGGTATCAGATAACGCACTAGCACTAATCAAAGTGATCACCAATAAATGGGGGGTCCTGTTAGCCATCTCCATCACCAGCAGGCCCTTGGTTGATGTAATCAGCTCATCAGCCCTACTGGGTCATCTGGACCCTCAAGATTAATCTAAGGGTAGACTATTCAGACCCTCAAGACCCTCAAGATTAATCAGACCTGTTAACCAGGGCCATCTCTCTAAGATGTTGCCCCCCTCGCACGACGCGGACGTAGGACCACACGAGGGTTATTATTATTATTATTATTTGCGTCCCTGAACGAGATAAAATTACAAAAGGGAAAACACACAGGATCAAAGGTCATTAACAGTATCTTGCCACAGAATGTACGCAAGACTTAAGGGTCCAATTAAAGATTTGATTCCTTGTGTCAAAGGAGAATGAGTTCCACAGAATAGCAGTGTTATATGGGGAAAAAAATTTGAAAACTTCGATATGCGGATAGTAGGAATGATTTTATATCTTTGAGTATTACGTGTTTTAGTAGAATTCAACATCCAATCTCTAACAAAGTGATTTGGATGGTCGTTATTGATTAGAGCATTGTAACTTTTTTTTTTAGTCTAGCATAATTAACTGCCGTCTGAAATATAGGGATATCGTAAGTTTTGCCGGTGTCAGTTATAGGTGAATATTTAGATAACGCCAGGGCAGCTCTTATAACATTGCTATACGCGACTTGAGTTCTTGAAAGTAGATGTTTCGAAGCGGAGGACCAAAGTACAATACCATATTCGAGCTTTGGAATTAGCAAAGTTTCGATAGTTTTAATTGTTTCATTTTGGGTTAGAATCTTGCGTAATCTTGCGAAAAGGAACTTTAGTCGATTTAATTCGATCAGAAGAAGATCAATTGTTTCACCAAAGGATAGATTATTATCGAAGTTATTCCAAGAACCTTACAAGTTTGTCTTGGAGTCTGTTTTTGCTTATTAATAATGAGAATTTTGGATTTACACTCATTAAACGACAAACCCCGATCCGTGTACCAGTTCTTCAGTGTGGTAATGTCTTGTTGGATTTGCAGGGTAGCAATAGACTTATAAGAGTTTGGTAGAAAACTGTCGTCCCCATGTGACACTATACAGCACACGATGTCTTAAGGACGTTCTACAATTTGTACAAGATGTTACAAGTAAACGGTAAATTATACAGGGTGAGGCATTTATCTTGAGACAACTGAATATATCGGAAACTAAGCATTGTACGAAAAAATGTCCGAAATCAAAAGTGAATTATTTCGTGGGGGAAATTAATTAATTTAAAAAATTATCCTCCCCCCTTATAATGGGGGATAAGGGGAGGAGGTAACTTTGAAATCTTAAATAGGAACCCCTATTTTTAATGGTATATTCAGATTGTACATAATATTCCAGAAATGTTTTATTCTTGGTGTTTTTTAATTGATCCAAACGTTTAGGAGATAGAGGCCTTGAAAGTGTGGAACTTTTAGAGTTTTGAACCCGATTTTATCGATGAAGACAAAGAGATAGAGAGTGGGCCCTAGAGACATTCCGATTCTACTTTTTAATGGTCTTTAAGAATCCGAAGTCAGAATTTCAAAAAATCCAATATTTTTCAATACGCACGCATAGACTCTGTCTCCATAGGACTGCTGCCCCCAAAAGTTTACTTGTACACTAAAAAATTTTGAATTTTTGAAATTCTGACTTCGGATTTTTAAAGACCATCAAAAAATAGAATAGGAATGTCTGCAGACCCACTCTCTATCTCTGACTTCATCGATAAAATTGGGCTCAAATCTTTAAAAGTTCCACACTTTCAGGGCCTCTATCTCCTAAACGATTGGATCAATTGAAAAACCACCAAGAATAAAACATTTCTCGAATATTGTGTGCAATCTGAATATACCATTAATAATAGGAGTTCCTATTTAAGATTTCAAAGATAACCCCTCCCCCCAGCCCCCCTCACAAGGGGGGGGGGAGGATAATTTTTTAACTAATGAATTTCCGCCGCGAAAAAATTCAATTTTGAATTTTGGGCATTTTTTCGTACAATGCTTAGTTTCCGAGATATTCAGTTGTCTCAAGATAAGTGAGGACTCTGTATATTTCAGAAGTAGCAGCAGCATACAACACGGTTGCTACAACTATACGGTAGAGAGAGCTATAAGGATCTCTCTTATATAAGAGATCCTTGCAGTAGACCCTTAGTGGAAGGGCATTCGTTGGTTTGATGGGGAGTCTGAATGTAATTTATGTGATTACTAAAATAATCATGTACCAAGTCTAACATAAGTTGGTCCACTCCTAGGCACTTTAGTTGATTATTTAGGTTATTTGGATTGATCGTATTAAAGGCATTGGATAGATCCGTGTTCACCAAATAACAAATCTGGCCTTTGTCAACCTCGTTAATAATAAAATGCAGAATGGTTAATCCTGTAGTGGTTAATAAGATATATTATCGGAGTTCAGGGTCTGCCATCCACTTGATTGTTTGGTATGACAGACCACAAGAATTTGGTTAGCTGAGAAAATAGCAATTTTTATGATCTAAGATAAAGCCGATAAAATACTAATAGGTCGGTAATTTGTGATAGCTCTTATAAAAAGCCCAAGCAAATATCGTGAAAATTCAGAAAGATATCGTTGATAGAATGAGTTGAATTTCAATTGCTCTCAAAAATAAACAAAACGATAAGGAGCTTTCTCCAAATTTTTATTTTCGGACCGGACATCAGTATCGACTTCTCATTACGCTGATTTTATGTCACAACAATTCCAGCTCGTAGGACTCATTTTATTAGGCTATAGCTCTCTGACTTAATTATAAGAATACAGTACTTCGTAGATAAGTTGTACCATCCATCTTCGAGTGTTTATGAACCCCCGACTCATCTAACAGCGCCATACACAGCTTTACGAGCCAAGTCATAGGAAATGGGAATCATTTCCGGTAGAGATATGAAATCTAGTTACGAAAACATGGCGGATCGCGATACTGGACGATTTCGCCGTTCGTGTTAGTAAGAAGATTAATATAAAATTACTAGAATAATAATACTCTTTAATATGACTATGGATGGGACAAGTTACCTAAAGACTATCTATCAGTAAGGATAGTCTCTTCAACTCTGAGTGCGAGAACAGTCTCCCACAAAAACCCAACGTTGAATAACCCATTCTCCAACGTTGTTCGTCTTGCTCCTTCAAAATGAACGAAAACAGGAATCTAAGTAAGTTACACTTTTTCTAACGTAAATTATACATATTTAATAGTTTCGAATTTATTTGCTAACACGTTTTCTTATTCATTATTGTTACGATTATTTTTCATTTACTCGTTGTGATGTGAAATGCATTTCCACTGTACAGCATTCATTATTATCGACTGCTAACAACATGGCTAGTTTCTCGCAGCAAGAATGGATCTAAACACCGGAAGCTGTGTATCGGAGCCTTACAGAAAGTAAGAAAGGGGCTGACTTAATTTCAGCACGGAGGTAGAATTTGATATTAACTAAAATAAAATGTCACTATTTCCCTTTCCATTATTGTAGGGAGTGTAAATCATTGATCTAAACCTCATCCTTTTTTCTGTATTTCAGATTGCCAAGGATACTACTATGAGCTTTCCTCTTCAGCAATAAGTGATAGTTTCCATTTAGCCTACCCAAAGGAATGTAAAAGGAATCTTGCAGATTTATAATGAGAACGATGTAATGGTTACGACAAAAATATTCCCTTGATTTTTGTGCAAAGCAATTCTGTTAGGTGATGGTGAATTTATTGCATTCTACATTATAAATTGAATGTATTGTTAAATCAATAAATGACTTCATAAAAAAAACTGATGTTTAAAAATTTTAAAAAGATGTCGTTTCTCTTCCTATTTCAGCTCTACCATTCATAAGCTGTCGACTCTATGAACACGGTGATCGTTATTTTAGAATTTAGCAACAGATTTATCATTAAAATCCTTTTTTCTGCCTACAAGCTTGAAGTTCTATCTTCTGCTGGCGATTTTTGACTGTAAAGTTGATAAAATACAAATACAGGCCAGTATACAAATGTAAACTTGTGTAAATATTAGTATACACGTGTGTAAATTTGTGTATAAATGTGTAAATATGCTTTACGGAGGTGTACAAAAGTATAAACTTGTGTAAATAGGTATATAGGCGTATGTAAACCTGTGTGAATAGGAGTATACCCGTGTGTAAACTTATATATATTGTGTATACACGTGTATAAATTTATGTACATATTTGTGTAAGCTTATGTAAATAAGCTGTACTGATGCGCACATAAGCGTAAACTATGTGTAAACCTGTGTAAATTAGAGTATGCAAGTGTGTAAATTTGTGTACGTGTGTGTTTAAATGTGTGTAAATTTGTGTAAATATTCTATACAGATGTATAAAAAAGTGTAAACTTGTGTAAATATATGAATACCCGTATGTAAACTTGTGTATATTGTGTAAACACGTGTGTAAATTTGTGTAAATATGACTATATAAATGTGTAAGTAGCTGTGAAAATGTGTAAATATGTATGTAAAACTGTGTAAAAAGGTATATACGCGTATAGTAAACATTCCGTTAATGAGTGTTAAGTCTTCTACAGTCGAGTCAATTGACCCGAGAATGGCGACTCGGAAATTCGGGTCAAACAACTCTTACTGACATATGTGTCCAATAACTCTCTTAAATGGGTCATATTGGAAGAATCTTAGGACTCACAAGCGGGTCATATTATCCGCATATTGCTGTGAGTGTATGTGAAGGCAATATTTAGTCAATACATTTGGCTAATAAATTCTGCAAAAGATTTTGATAATGCTTGGGCATGCGCAGTTAAACATTAGTGCCTTACGATGCATCGATGTTTTTTTTAACATCGATGATCGAGGTTGTTTTTTACGAGGGCATATTGAAAAGTAATGCCTCTATGGCTGTAACTTTTTTATTTTTTAACCGATTTTCAAAATTCTTTTTGTATCTGATACTTACATTTGTCCTCTATGTAATGCACTATTCACTTTTCGACATAGTCCCCATCCCTTTCCACGCATTGCGCCAACGCGTGACTAGTCGGGTGAACCCGTCGGAGAGGAATTCCGGGGTTGTTGTGGACACCAGGACCGAACGGCAGGTTTCACCTCGTCGTCAGAACGCAACTCATGCCCCTTAAGGTGCTCTTTCCTCTTTGGGAAGTGGTGAAAGTCGCAAGGTGCAAAGTCTTTCATTTTTGAACTGCAGTTTTTCATCTTTGAACTGTAGGCGCTGCAACCCCCTCTTGTGTGTGGCGATCGTGTGCGGACGAGCGTTATTGTACTGCAGAAGAGGATCCAAAGCTGCCATTCAATTCTCGTGTCGACGACAACCCCGGAATTCCTCTCTGACGGGTTCACCCAACTAGTCCACGCGTTGGTGTAATGCGTGGAAAGGAATGGGGACTATGTCAAAAAGTGAATAGTGCATTACATAGAGGACAAATGTAAGTATCAAATACAAAAAGAATTTTGAAAATCGGTTAAAAAATAAAAAAATTACAGCCATGGAGACATTACTTTTCAATATGCCCTCGTAAAATCATCAATGTCAATGTTTTATCCATCGAGGGAAACATCGATGTTCGATGTTTCATCAATCGCAAGGCACTATTAAACTATTAAACATTGTTTAGTAAAAATGCTCATATTTCATTAAATATCTAATCTTATTCTAGCCTGATTGCAGGGTGTTGTCTCTTTCATAGTTTGTCAAGTTTCCTGATAATGGCATTGCATTGGGTTGAAAACTCTGCATGTTCTAAACAAAAAACTTAGGAAAACATTTCGATTTTTTTTTTAAAGAAACCTTTATACCTCCATGAATATACGTGCTATTCTCATTTAAATAAACACAGATACGTAAAAGAAACTTCTTAATGCTACAGCTACAACGCATTTCAAGCATTATTTTTTACAGGGTGATCCCAAATATTTTTTTGGTTCACTTCTTTGCCTTCGGGACAAAATCTTCGCTGAAATATATGAGGTATAACATGCTCTTTACACCTCTGAAATTTCAGGATAATTCGTCAAGTATTTTTCTAGGTATTCGACAAAACGTCTAAAATCGAAAGTGTCTGATTACTTTTGGATAGATAGTATACACTCACAGCAATTTCCAGATCGCGTTGGTAAACTTTCTTTTGTCTGTGTGGAAGTAGGTGTAGAAAGGAGGCAGAGACTCATTCACACGAACATTAATCAGCCATTATATTGAACAACTCAAAAACGAAAGTTACATACGTCATATAACAATGGAAGAGGACGATTCGCAAATGACTCTCTTGTAACCACAATTTCCTCCTTTCAATAGAATCAGTCCGCGAATTGTCCAATTCATCACTAAACATTAGTACACACTAAATACTTGGATCATTAACAGATGCTTTTAACATAAGCATTTTTCTTAATCAAGATTTGAGAAATGACAAAAACTTATTCGTATTTCTTCACTAATAAACGTTCATATTGTTCAAATGTTTTTCGAGTTTCACAGCAGAAAGTGGTTTGGTCAAGATATCTGCACATAGCTCATCACTAGGCATGTAAACAATTTTGTAATTGTTCAATGTTACTTCTTCTTTAATCAATGTCACTATTCTCATGAAATGACGCACTTTGTTGGAAGTTGTAATGTTATCACTTGCTTGTATTGCTGCCTGGTTGTCATTAAAAATTGTGATGGGTAATGGTAGATATTCAGCTCCATTTAGTTCAGCAACTAATCCTCGTAACCACTTTAGTTCATTGATACAGTCCTTTATGGCAGTCATTTCACTTTGTGCTGTTGATGTTGACACATGATGTTGTTTCTTGCTTTTCCACAGAATAGTATTCTCTCCCAATTTGGCTAAATAACCTGTGATTGAACGTTGATTCTTGTTTCCATCATTCCAGCTTGCATCTGCATATCCTTGTAACTGTCCTGGTTCATTCTTATAGATTAACTGTTTATCCTGAGTTCCAGTTAGATATCTCAGAACTCTTTTGGCAGCAGTAAGATGTATTTGTCTAGGGTCTTTGATGTACTGTGACAATGTAATTACTGCAAATGCCAGATCAGGTCTTGTTCCAGTCACTAGATACATTAAGCTTCCTATGATTTTTTGATAGAAGGTTGAGTCTATCTTGGGTGAATCTTCATATTCTTCCAAATTCTGATTCATGTTCATGGGAGTTCTAACAGGACAACTGTTAGTAAAGCCAAATCTTTCTAGGATCTCTTTCACATATGATTGTTGTGACAGTTTCACTTCGTTCTCTTCCCATTCAATTTCCCAACCCAAGAGACTCATTCGCTCTTTTCCGTCAGTCAGTTCAAATTTGTTTCGTAATTTTTCAATCACAGTTTGGACAATTTCTTTTGATGATCCCATAATCATTATGTCATCAACATAAAGTGCTACGTATGCTTCATCACTTGCCTCTATGAAACGAAAAATGCATTGGTCAAATTTTAACTGTTCAAGTCCTTATTCTTTCAAATATTGTGTAATTGTGTTGAACTAAATTCTTCCAGATTGTTTTAATCCATACAATCCTTGTAATAGTTGGCATACTTCATTCTGATTTTTGGTGGATTATCCTTGAGGTTTTTCCATGAATATTTCTTCATCTAGCTTGCCGTAGAGATAGGCTGTTTTTACATCAAAACTTTTCACTGTGTAATTTTTGATTCTTGCTATACACAACATTAATCGTAGGCTGTCCAATCGTACCACAGGTGAGTATGTTTTGTCATAGTCTAGTCCTGGTCGTTGTGCCGCTCCTACAGCAACAAGTCTGGACTTGTATTTATCAATCCTTCCATCAGGGTTGGTTTTTAGTTTATAGACCCATTTACTTTGAATCACCTTTTTTCTAATTGGTCGTGGAACAATCTTCCATGTATTATGTAGTTCTACTGAATCAATTTCATTTTGCATTGCTTCTAACCACTGTCCTTTTTGTGGCGAGTTCACGGCTTCATCATAATTTTTTGGTGTGATGATTTTTGATGTTTTCAATGGAGCTTCGCCATATGCCGTCATTTCGGTTCCCTCCAGTTCCGAATCTGATGAATCTGTTTCAATCATCTCATTATAATTAGAGATTCCTGTTCTTCGGTTAAGCTCCTGTATTCTTTCTGACCGTCTCAATGGTTGCTCTGTTTCTACAGGCTCAGGAATTTGTTCTGCTTCCTCATGTTGTGGATCATGGTTGTCGTCAGTTTGTATGTTCGTTGTTGGAATGTATTCCAGTTGATCTTGATATTCTTGTGGCTCTGGAGAGGGTTCATTCAGTAATTCAGATCCTTTTTTGTTTTCAAGGAATTTTACATCTCTTGTTTCAATGATTCTTTTTGTTTGTGGATCATATATTCTGTACGCTTTTCATATTCTGGAATATCCTACAAAAATCCCAACTTTGGCTTTTGGAGATAATTTGTTTCTTTTGGAAGCTAGTATCCAGTAATACGCAAGACATCCAAAAACTCGCAGATGGTTTGCATTCGGTTTTCTTCCGTTCTTTCTATGGTTCTTGTGGAGTTACTTTTTTGTTGATTTTCGTTGGGCATGCGTTTCATATGTACGAGGCAGTAGCAGCAGCCTCAGCCCAAAATGTCAAGGGCAATTGTGCATCTATCAATATAGTTTTTGTTGCTTCAACTATTGTCCGATTTTCCCTCTCAGCTATTCCATTACTTTGTGGGCTGTAAAGAGCAGTTCTTTGGTGTTGGATGGCGAAATCATGTAAGATACCTTTCAGTTCTTTACCAATGAATTCCCCACCGTTGTCTGAATGCAGTTTCTTTACTCGTCTACCAGTTCTTTTTTCTTCTAACTTTATAAAATCTTCTAGTTTTGTTGCTGCTTCATCTTTTTGAACAAGAAAGTATGTGTACACTTTTCTCGAATAGTCATCCACCACTGTTAACATATAACGTTTTCCGCCAAGTGAGGCTGTTGGAAATGGACCACAAAGATCAATGTGTAATAATTCTAGCAGACTAGTTGATTGATGCTCACCTATTCGAGGAAATGGTTTTCTTGTCATTTTTCCTTGTATGCAAGACTGACAGGTTGGCATTGTTTGGTTTGGATATTTCAATCCTTGTATCATTATTATTTTTTAGTTGGTCCAATCCTTGCTCATGCAACTGCACAATACGTCTGTGCCACAACATTTTCGTGATCTCTGTTTCATTCGTGGTATTCTCATCTTCAGTAGAATCTGCGGAATTACTTATTTGTTCATTACTTGCAGTTATTGCATTTACAACCTCTTCATTTGTTTCTTCTTTTAGAACTGTGACGTAAGCGTAGTTTATTGTTAACTGTCAGTTGGCTAACCCAAGCTAGGGTGGAGTCAAACAATAGAACCAAGCCCTTTTGGCTCCGCCATTATTAACAACAACCCCAGTACGTCTCTAATCCCAACTCTACCACCCTGAGTTGTATCTTACCTGTGATCGTATAGTGCTAATCCTCATAAAAACATAATAAAAGATTTGTGACCGCAATAACTTTATAAATTAAACAATTCCCTTCCCCAGTTGTGATTATCCTACCCTCTTGAACAAAAGAAACCCCGACATTAAGAGTATCACGTGCATGTCTATACCAGGAATAAGGCGCATGGAAGACTGATCTCACGTCAACAAAATAAATTTATTGAAAGGCAAAAGTTGCTTAAAAAAAAATTATTTCAAAGTTACGTATAAAACAAACAGTTTAAATACACAAATGGCAAAGAAAAGGTAATTTAATTATAATAATAACTAATTAAGTGAAACAAAACAAAAGGCTCTAAACAAGGTTGTCCCCCCCTTCCCTTTCTCTCTCACTTAAAATTCCCTCTACGTCAAAAAAAAAAAAAAACTATTTCAAATAGGCCCGATTTCACACTGTCCATACTTTGCAAAGTTACACCTGAGCTCGCATAAAAGTCCACTTATCTTTAGTCACGAATGTTCACTTTCACAGTTCATACTGCTTCCCTTCTCCTTGTCCGGGTTGGTCGATGCTTGCCATCTCCGACGTTGCCGGTGTCCGCCGCCGCTGCCGCCGTCGTTCGTCAGCACCCTTTGCTTGGCCTGCCTGGTTGCCGACTCGATACGCCGCTTCACGCCACGGTGTTCCCTCGAGTCTTCCCGCCAGCGCAGCCTCCCGCCGATCCACCTTCTCCCGACGGCCAGCCGGGTCACGTCAACCTCTCCCGCCGGAAAATGCTGCCGTCGCCTCCGCTGTCGATCTCATTCCTCCTTAGTCCTAGCTGAACGACCTCCACGCCATGGCAGGCCGAGCTTCGACCGCCAGGCGTGGAGCCGAACTTCGAAAAAAACTTTCTTTCCTCGCTACCACATAGAGGTATGTCCACACAACCTTTTCAAGAGAGAGACGTCGATAGAATATATCTTTCTCCCTTTATTTTTAAAATTCCCACCTCGTTTTTGTTTTAATTTCTTTTAATAGTCCCGCACTTTGAGCCTCAGCCAATCGGTAATTCCGGCACTCGCTCCCCTGCTCCACAGTTGCGCGGAAAAATCATTTTTTAATCGTGTTGCGACGAATGGTCAGAACAGCCAGCTCCATCGCCGTAACAACTTCCGCTCAGCTGCTGTAACCTCCCCCCTCCTTTTTTAAGAGCGTACTTCTTACGCTAATAGAACAAAGAGCTGGGAACGAGGCCTAAATCGCCGATTATCTTAATAACTAAATCTATACATTAAATGAGAATTATTGAACAATAAATACTGATTATTCTATACTATGAGAAACAATACATAAAGAATTGTGTGTAGTTGCGTTAGAATACATTGTTTCATAAATTTCCATTCAAAGTGTTGCACGTGGTCAGTTCTCCATCGCCTCCCCTTTCGTAAGATTAATTAAAATACGCATGTTTGGGAAAATAATCCCAAGCATGCAGTGACATATTTTAATATGTCACAGAACAAAGAAGTTGTTTCTCATTTCTGCAGTTGCCACTATAATTCCATTTCTGTTTTGTATAATTGCACCACTTTTATCAAAAATCACTTTGCTTCCTCCTTTTGTTATTTTGCTAATTGAAAGTAAGTTTCCTCTAAGCGTGGGAACATGTAACATATCTGTCAATTGCGCAACATGATCATCATTTCTGACTTTGGTTTTCAAGTAGATGGATCCCTGTCCAGATATTTCTGCCACACTGTCATCTGCTAGTTTCACTTGCTGTCGTTTAACTTCATAATTGTCAAATAGTTCAACATCAGGTGACATGTGAGTGGTTGCCCCAGAGTCAAGAATCCACTCATTTGTTTGTTCTGTCTGCAAACATATATTCCATACTTCATGAGGGGTTTCAGTTACTTGCTTTTGTTCTGCACTGCTTACTGCTAGTCTAGCTGCATGTTTTTTATCATTATCTGCCCATGGTTTTGTTTTCTCTTCATTCTTGTTACCTCTTGCTTGGTCATTTTTACCTTCATTATTGCTAGGTTTCTTTCCATTTTTAAACCAACACTCCTGTTGTTTATGTCCCATTTTTTTGCAATGGTAACAACGAATATTCTTATTTCTGTTTGTTTGCTTTACTTTGTATGCTGCTTCAACTGGCCGTTTTTTAGAATCTTCTTCTTCTTTTTCTTTCTCGTCGTGAGATAATAAAGCTCTTTTTAATAAATCAATGCTCACATTTCCAGTGGCATTAAACATCATTTCAATGGATCTATATTTTCGTGACAATCCTTCAGATATATTTAGGGCTTCTTCTTTTTCTGTTATTTGTAAACCCAGGGATCTAGCATTTTCACACAATGCTTTTCCTCTTGAAATGTAGTTGACCCAACTCTCATCACTTTGCATTTTGAGCTTAGCGATTTCTCGCCACATAACCTTTTTTTTGATATCAGTATTTGCTGCATGCATATCATAGAGTCTATCCCATACTTCTTTTGCAGTTTGCAATGTAATGATTTGAGCTAGTTGTCCGACTTCTAACGCACAGGTGATAAAACTCATCGCTTTGTCGTTGATGGTTTGCCATACTTGATGAGCGTCGGTTGGTTGTTCGGCAGGTTCTGGGGTCGTTATGGCAGTATAAAGCCCTTCTGCTTTTAAGGCTAATGTCATTCGGTATTTCCTAATTCGGTGTTGCATAATTATTTTCATTAAGTCTGGTAATACTCAGTTTGTTGCTCACTGCCGCTCCACTCACTTCCATTGTGGAAATTGAAAGTTCGTTAATACTCACTGCATTGATGATTAGGCCTAAACGTCTCGGGCGTGGTCGCTCTGCTTGGCTGGGCTCACTTTTCGTCTTTTTTGCCGGTTCTTTTTTCAATTCAATGCGCAGTGGAAGCGTGCTGGGCCCATAACCATTTTGTTGGTAAACTTTCTTTTGTCTGCGTGGAAGTAGGTGTAGAAAGGAGGCAGAGACTCAAACACACGAACATTAATCAGTCATTATATTGAACAACTCAAAAACGAAAGTTACATACGTCATATAACAATGGAAGAGGACCATTCGCAAATGACTCTCTTGTAACCACAGATCATAGGACTCATTTTATTAGATTATAGCTCTCTGACTTCGATTATAAGAATATAGTATTTCGTAGATAAGTTGTACCATCCATCTTCAAGTGTTTACGAACCCCCGACCATGGATGAAGAATACCATGGATGAAGAATAACAGGATAACCAACTCCTATGTGTCGCATATAAATTGTGAAACAGTGGCACCAAAGACGATAAGAAAGGCGCCCTCCAGTTTCAGTGGAAAATATGACTGCTTACTATGGAGGTAAAGCGTGCGCTGCACCAAATTGTTCAAATTCTAGGGCAAAAAACCCGCAATTTGTCTTTTTTTTCGATTTCCTAGAGATCCGGAAAGGTAACATACTTCATCAAACATGCATAATTTGCTCTTAATTCGATTATTTTCGAGACATGGCGAGTTAGTCATACACATATTAATTCACGTATTGTTTGTTTACATTGGGAGATTTAATTTTACACATACATGCAAACAAATAACATTTTTAATATCTTTTATTATTAATTAGGTGTCTGAAATGGATAATCAATTGTCGTAGAAAAGATCTAGATAATCAACAACATAATTTATATAAAAGTGGGCGAGTGCTGTGTGCTACTCATTTTGAAACTTCACAGTTTATTAATAAAGATGAGAGGTATGAGCAGACAAAACGGAAATAATTGTAATTGTTTATAAGAAACGTCTAACCATGTATGCATGTCTTGAAATAAAAATTGTGGGAATTTTTGAAAGTGATTTGCATTTAATTCTGTCAATGAAATTTATAAAAAAATTTGAACGCATTGATTTGTTTAATAATTATATTAAGTTTTGTTTTGTTTGTGGTAATAACAAAATCCCAACTGAGTGTGACAATTTAAGTCTGTCGCGGAATTTGAGTCAAGGAACACTAAATTAAAGCTGCTGCTGTTTATTTTATTTTTAAGGATTATATCTGACAAATATTTTTTTTAAATGTACAATTAACATTTCATATTTTAACAGGTTTTTTTTTTGTTTTTTTTTAATAGTACCAGCTTATATTGACCCTTGAATATAACGAGTTACACATTTGCCTGATAATTTTCAAAAGATACTGATTTACGCAAGTGATTCATTCTACAGGTAAAAATACTAGCTAGCGAGGAGAGGGGGGGGGTAAACATGCCGCGAAGACCAAATATGAGAAACGGGGTATAAAAATGATCATGCCCTGGGCGCCGTTTACCCTCGCTAGGCCACTGCCTGCGGTTTATTTAATAAAATTAAATTTCCATAATCGGTTTTGCCTATTTGAGGAACCCTAAATAGGAAAGAAATGAAGGGTATACGAAACGCCTACATTAACATAACTTATTTGTAATATGAAATAAATGTTGTTTTATCGTTTCGATTAGTACAGTTGTACGCTGAACAAACTGCAGCCATGTTCACGTTCTATTATAAAAAAAAAGAAAAAAAATCCTTTACAAAACTGAAATAAAACCTCGACTTTATGCTACTAGAAAACAAGGTAATGCTATCTGCTCCAACACGTAACTGACTTCGCTATACCAGAGACCGTTAAAGAAAGAGACCTGGCATTTCGAGCTACTTCCTGTAGTGAGTTTTCGAGTAAAGTAACTTTCGTAAATCTTACTGTTGGTGTGATTAACCAGACGGCGCTGTTTGAAAGTTCGGTTTCATTTTACCTCATCGCGTTGATTACGAGACGAGACTTCAAGGAGAAAAATTGGAGTTTTCATGTAACGGGCTTCATGCAGAGACCGTTAAAGAAAAAATTAGCTTTCTTTAACGATCTCTGGCTTCAAACCTTCAGGGACTCAAAGGCTGAAGTTCGGCAATAATTGTTTCAATCATTACAGAAAATGTACATTCGAACAATATCAATATTAACTAAATTCTTATTTTAATGATATGTTATTAAGATAAATTAAGAATTTGAGTAACATGTATGATCTTCGTCCACGATCTAACTTATCTTAAAAAATATTTCGACTTCCAATGAACATATGAGTGCGATGATTAATTTAAAGGTAATTATAAAGATTTAACAATTTTAGCAATTAAATTAACGTTTAGCTTTTCTGAGGGTCACTGATATATTTTTAAACTGGCTGATTCCTTAATTCTGAGTTCTGTCTTTAAATTACCATCACTTTGAGTCACTTTTAAAGAGGTGCACTTTTTTTTACAAATCATACTGGATTGCAAAATAATTTTTTAAGCATTACAACAATTGTAGCAAATATGACAGTTAAACAAACCTATTTTTAAATGTCTGATGTTTTGTCACTACTAAATGTGATATTATTAATGATGCTATTGATGATGTGAAAGCCATGCTCCGGTGAAAATATATAAATTTTCAGTTAAAATTTAATGTTTTTCATTGATTTATATATTGAGAATGCCAAAATATTTGATGAAATGATGGTTTATTTAGTTGTATGTTTGTTAACAAGAAAACTGTTTTTATGGTGATATTTCCAAGATGTAATCAAAATATTATAAAAGCTTCTTATTATGAAATTTTGTTTTAAATTATTAATCGTAACTTATTGTAATCATATTTTCTTTATTTTCATTTTTTTAAAAAAATGTATAATATTATGTATTATATAAATATTTTATAATGTATAATTAGAGTTTATAAATATTTATTTTATGTAACGTAACATTTTTGGTAAAACTTGCTTTTATAAGCAAGGAAAATAAATATATTTTTAATCATCAGAACATTGTGTTTGTTTATGTTAATTATGAAGGCAGATTTAAGAAAGCTTGTACCTTGCGATTCATGAACTCATAGATGTTGTATTTGGCGAAAGAAAACGACGGCAGTACACGAGTTGTACGAGAGCAAAAACTTACGATGTTTATTTCAATAAGAAGGGAGAAAGAACAAGTAACGTCACCTAGTGGCAAAACTGAAAAATAGCAAATACGCAAATCCTTAACATAATAGCCCCTGCTTTGAAAGGCTTGACTTTCAAAACGTGGCAAAAAGAAAGCAATAAAACAAATATCAAAAAACATTAACAATCGTTGGATAATGGACAAATCTTGGAGAATGATCTTTTCAAAAGTCCAGTAGAAGTGCAGATGGTGGCTACACAAGGGATGCCATCTCTGCCAGGATGAAGCTGGGTGATACGACCGACCTTCCAATGGATAGGTGGTTGGTGATCGTCCTTGATGAGCACAAGTGAGTCTAGTTTCAAATTGGAATTGCAGTAATGAAAGAAGTAGTTGAGGACCAGCATGCAGAAGGCGAAGATGTTCTGAAGTGACAAACAGTTAGCTAGCGAATGTTTCCCAGAGATGAGGAGGGGAAATTTCTTATTAAACGAAGAGTCAGAATTAAATAATCTACCTCCAACCCGCAGCAGGCCGTCAGAGTCTAAAAATAAGGACAAGGAAGGTAGCTTCGAACGTGATCGAGGATCGTGGGATTGACAAAATTTAATCTCCTCAGGGAACGAGTGGTTTTGAGAAAGTCTAACAAGAGTCAGGAAGGCACACTCAATTTCCGAAGGTGTAAGAGGACCGTACATTCGGACATCCTTGGGGCATAGACAATTGTTCTTGAAACGCAATATTAAGGCAATGATGCGATTTAGATGATCAAAATCGGAGAATCTTGAAAACGGAAATGAAGAACATGCAGCAGTGGCAGATATTACATCTAACCTTTTTACTTCCAGAAGATCATGTAGTATGGAAGGCGTTTGCAGTGTTGGCCATGAAGATTCTTCTAGAGAGAGTCATGGTGGTCCATGAAACCAAAGGGCAGAATCCTTCAGCACAGTAGGAGAGACCCCTCTTGAGAGGATGTCGGCAGGATTGTTGCCACTGGAGACGTGGTTCCACACAGCATTCTTGTACAGTGTCTGGATTTCAGATATACGATTGGCGACAAACGTGTGTAGACGATTTGGATGCATTTTCAACCAACCAAGTACAATAGTGGAGTCAGTCCAGAAGAAGCACTGATCAAATATAATTTGCTGTACTAAGCG
>JAHWFO010066085.1:0-11155 GCA_023313115.1 Rhysida immarginata
CCCTATACCTGAAACTATAAACTTTTTAACTAATATTTTGAAGGAGAACAAAGTTCCTGAGAACATACGCAACGAATGTTTAAGTCTAACGAGGTTATGTACCAATAATAATATTTTTAAATATAATGGGAAAGTTTACAAAATGGTGGGCGGTACACCGATGGGCTCTTGCCTTAGCCCTATTTTGGCTGAAATATTTCTGAAAAGTTTCGAGGATATCCTGAAGAATTCCGGTTTTTACTTTCCCGATTGTTGGTTCAGATACGTGGACGATGTCTTCACAATTTTTGACACCAATGCTTGCGATGTCAACACTTTTGTCCAACATATTAATAGCTTTTTTCCGTCCGTTCAATTCACTTTTGAGTTAGAAAACAATCAAAGGTTGCCGTTTCTCGACATCTTAGTCATCAGAAACCATGATTCATTATCATTTGAGGTATACCGAAAGCCTACTAACGGATTGAATTACATACCAAGCGATTCCAGCCACCCTTGGAATCAAAAAATATCTACTTTCATTTCGATGATTGACAGAGCCATTAATCTCCCACTTGGTCAATCCTCATTCAAAAAAGAAATTTCCTTGATTCAGAATATTGCAGTTAAAAATGGCTATAGCACACGTACCATCACCGATTTGGTAAGGAAGAGGAGGTTAAAAAAGTTCATGGACGATATCACTACCCTCAACCGGACTAAAAATAGAGGGAGAGTCATATCCTTACCTTACAATAAATCATTAATCAAAGGTCTCAATTCTGTCTTTAAATCTTTTAATATTTCGTTATCTTTTAGCAATCCCAACCAGACCAGGCATTTATTACCCAATCCAAAAGACCCGATTCCACCACTACAGAAATCAGGAATATATGAAGCTAGATGTTCCCAATGCCCCATGAGATATAAAGGACAAACTTGCCGAAATATTGAAACAAGATTTGAAGAACACATGAGACACACAAGATATGGTAGAGGGAATCAGTCATCCATAGCCAAACACTCGCTAGATACCGGGCATGAATTTTTATTAAGCAATGTAAAACTTATTGAGTCAATAAACAAGAAACACCTTCTGGACGCCTTCGAAAGCTTAGCCATTCAAAAAACAGATGAAAAATTATTACTCAACTTAGATAGGGGTCCTATTAGCGAATCACCTTTGATCAAATGGGCGACGCACTTACCCAATCTATAATATTCAGTTGGATCTTTTTGTCTTGATTGGCTTCTGTCCGTTATAAATACTCAGCATGTTCTATTCCAAGTCAGTTCTCTCAAGTTCTCTCGAGGTGCTCCTTGGCTGCTGAATGATGAAAGCAAAGCTTTCGAAAAGCGCTTACAGACTCAGGTTGTATTTTTTCATTTTATTTTCGGTCTTTTTCTTTTTGTTCATTTCCTGTTTCGTTGTGGAAAAAGAGTTTCATTTTATTCTCAAGTTTATAATTTGCTTCATTCATTTTAGGTCGAAATCACTTTATATTGAGGATTCTTTTATTTAATATTTATTAGCTTATGTCCCAGGTACAAATCATTTTTTTTATAATTTGTAGATCCTTTTCATTGAGGTTTTCTTTCTTATAAGTTTTATCAATAATAATAATAATGTAACAATGACAATAATATTAGCAAGAAATTAATCCTCCCGAGATAGGTATAGGAAAGTAGCGGAAGCCCTGAGATCATCTATGCAGTATAACCAAGTATGAAGAAATTTTAAAGAATTTTATTTCATTCCAGTCTTTGTATTCTTATGTTCAATTTCATTTATCTACTGTTATTTTTTCAGTTTTATTCTTCTTATTCTTTTCGTTCATTTTATAATTTTTAATTTCACTTCCTATATATTTAATGATTCTTATTCATTATATACATTTGTATTTTTTTCTGAATGCCAGTTTTCATTTCTCTTATTTTTCTACAAATATTCTCTTTGTCTTTCTATTTATGACCCCCTCATAAATTCCCCCTTTTTTGCTTTACATATGGTCTTCATATTCTCTCCTACTCTCTCTTCCTGTCCATTGCTCTTAATAGTTTCATTCGGACTGGTCTGAATATTCGAACTCTCAATATTTTGAAATACAGTTTCTAGTAATTGCAAGAAATAAATTAAGGGCACGTATTCAAAATTTAATATAATAATTGTGTGCCGGAATATTGTGTTTAACACACCCTTTCGTCATTTGCATATATCGAACACTTTTTTTCGAAATTATCATACTGGATTTCAAAGAATTAAAAAAAAAACTTAACAAAAATACCTAAGATTTTTATTCCTTATTTTTACTCTTTAAGTTAATATATCAATACATGATGTACATACAGGTACATCAATATATGATAGACTGCTTCAATTTAGGCATTAAAAATTTTTTTCACTCTATACCGGCTGCATTGTTCGAAAAGTAACAAATTTATTCATACTGTTTACAAGTTACTTGTAAAGATTGTAAAAAAATGTTGGTGGAAGAAGAAAATGATTAACGTTGCGTTTCTGGGGGATAACACGTGACCACATAAGATGGAAAAGAAGTTAATGAAATATAAATTTGGGATAAAAATATATTTATTTATTTTTTATAATAATAGAATGGAGTAGTGGACACAGGAAGAGAGAGAGAAATTTTTTTTAATGCAGAACAATATTATTAGTGAATTCTGTTCACGAGGATCTATACAGGGTACAATTTCAAAATTATGTACAATAAATTTAGTGACATATTCTTCAGGTCAAAAGAAGACGAAAATGTTCTATAGCACTTTGTCTGGAAATGATTTATTTACGCGATACAGCCAACTAAACCCGTGGCTCCAAATTACAGGAATTGTTCAAAGTGCCAGGCACCAGCTCGCACGCACGCTTCGGCTCGTTGCATGAGCGACCGTCTGATGTCATAGAAGAGTTCGCCGCCAGCATTACGAACGGTTTGGCATGCATTTTCAATTCGTTGTCGCAGATCCATAATGTTAGGAACTTCTGTGCTGTAGACGATCGTTTTCACATGACCCCACAGAAAAAAGTCCAAGGGATTAAGGTCGGGTGATCTTGCAGGCCAGGCTACCGGTCCACCTCGACCTATCCACCGATTCGTGTATGCAGCATTAAGGTATGAACCACATGTTAGATCTGGAGTGCCATCATGCATGAACCACATGTGCTGGAGCGCCATCATGCATGAACCACATATTAGATCTTTTCAAAAGAGGAACATCTTCCAGTAATTCTGGCAATGCATTCTGCAGAAACAAAAGATACGTTCGCCCAGTCAATTGTGG
The DNA here is from genome assembly GCA_023313115.1 of Rhysida immarginata. Classification (NCBI taxonomy): domain Eukaryota; kingdom Metazoa; phylum Arthropoda; class Chilopoda; order Scolopendromorpha; family Scolopendridae; genus Rhysida; species Rhysida immarginata. The sequence continues at coordinate 3,280 of JAHWFO010066085.1, forward strand.
CGGCAACACATAAGGGCCAATTAACAATTCCACACCAAATGTTCACGGAGAAAGGCTCTTGATGCGCTCGAGCTCTGGTAACATGCAGGTTAGTATCTGCCCAATGGTGCTGGTTGTGAGAATTTACGATTCCTGTCCGGGTGAAGGTTGCTTCGTCCGTGAAAAGTATCTGGCTGAGACAACTAGGGTCTGCAGCATGACGACGTTGGATCCATTGGCAAAATCGTTGTCGGTGTGGATAGTCCATTGGGTTCAGTGCCTGAACCAGTTGCAGGTGGTATGGATGCAAAAGCTGACGGTGAAGAATGCACCAAACAGATGAGTGCAGAATGTGTACCATGGAAGAAATACGACGGGTACTTATCTGTGGTTCATCATGTATGATGTCAATTATCACATCCTCCTCATCCGGAGAATGTGCTACAGGCCGCCCTTGTCCTGTTTGACGGCCAAAGGAACCACGCTCCCTCAAATGTCTGTCGACAGATACAAATGTTCGGTTATTTGGCAAACGTCTATTCGGAAAGCGTTCTTGGTAGAGTCTTCTTGCTTCCACAGCATTTCCGTCCGCAAGACCATACATTAGGTGCATGTCAGTGTATTCTGCACTGGAATACGTGTACATGACTTTTTTTTTTACGTAAATCGTAATGCGTATGTCAAAGCACGCAAACTTTTTTATGTTATGAAATTGATATTCCTAGTGGATGCGCAGTAGTGAAACTACAGTAATGGAAACAACCGTACACAACTAATGGAACAACCCTAAACTAGGTTTAAATGGAACAAACCACTCAACCTAGTGTTGGGTCGAAACACTGGAACTGCTAAAATATCGTCCGCTAACTACCATGCTTCCCTACTGTATGATATTGGATTACTCGCATACAAATCGTTTCCAGACAAAGTGCTATAGAACATTTTCGTCTTCTTTTGACCTGAAGAATATGTCACTAAATTTATTGTACATAATTTTGAAACACCCTGTATATATAAAAATATAAACACTGCTTAGATAAATTGACGTAAGAAATTCAAAAAAATGTAATAACAAAAGTTCAGAAGTCCTCAGGTAACGGTAACAGTCAGCAATTGTCTCTTATACGACTCTGAAAGAGAAGTCATGTGGATTGATTGTTCAGTTGGCCCAGTCCGAAAGTTGCATTCTCGACGTGAAACCTTGGAAAAAGGAACAGAGCCCTGAAAGGATATTCAGGCGAGCAGAACAAATAATAACAAAAGAAAGGAAAACTCAAATTAGAAAAAAGGTTAAAAAAAAAAAATAAAAACAAAATCTATTAAGGAAAAAAAATTAAGAATGAAAATAAAACAAGATAAATCAATAAGTAAGATTCAAAAAAAAAAATCAAGACAGCCTTATCTAAAACCAAAATGAAAGACTCAAAAGAAAACACCGACAGACAATGATTTTCAACAACTAATGACAAAACATAACATTTATCTTACCATAAACAAATACACAATCACCACAACAAGGACTTACCCACTCGAACAGCATTCAACGACAACGACCACAGGATTCTTTAGAGAAGGTGCTAAAAAAAAAAACCTATTAAAAATAGAAGGCAAAAATCATAAAATAAAGGAAAATCATCAAAAAAAATAAGAATATATTTTCAACAAGTTGTCACAGAGGAGCCTTTTCCGGACTTTTTCATTTGAGGCTCAAAAGATATCAGTCATGTTCGCAGTAGTGATGGAATCGAACGTCGGCCATGGACATTCCAAGAAGCGAAAGGAGTAAAAAAAAAATCAGGTTCATTAGACACTCTGCAAACGAATGAAAGGTGGGAACGGATGAAAACTTGACAGGAAGAAATTATCTACTCTGGATAGCTGATGTCCTTTTGATAGATCGTATCATACATCGCATTATTCGAAAAGGAGCAAAGTTCAGCGACGATCCTTTCCATTTCCATGACAAACTATTTTTTTTTGTATTGTTTAAGATGTGACATATAGGTTTATAATTAATTATAAAACTATATGCACAAAGATATGGCATTAAAAAGCCATATCTGTTTGATTAATTTAGAAGTACTTTTATGATGGAGCTAATAAAAGATGGGGGAGGACAGCTGTATTGTGACTAATACATAAGGAACAGAAACCCTAATAATATGTAATTAATTAGGATATTTTAGAAATATTACTGTTTGATTGTAAGTTAAAATATTAAGAAATTGTTGTAATTGAAAATCATGACAAGGTAGGCCTAAATTTATAACGCGTGCGTAAATTTAAATTAGAATAAGATCCAGAAGACAAGGCTTTGTTGATAAGAGAAGGGGAGGGGAGATTAGTCATAGAGATAAGGAGGGAACGGGAGCAGGAGACTTGAAAGGGGAGGAATGGAAGCACATAATAGAAAAACCCAGAATGCAGTGTGTGGAAGAAAAAATCATTGTGGGTAATAGCAAAAAAGTGTATCATTACAGAAACAGCCAGCGAGTCGAACAGTCAGAATTCTGTTGAATCCAGTGTGCCTTGTATTTTTTCTTCGTTGGATAAATACCTAGAGATGTATTATAACTCATGAGTTATCTTTACACCACAGAGTTGTGCGTTTTAACACAAACAAACGAATCATAACTTGTTACTGTTGAGCTAACAAAAAATGGTAATAGTAAAAAAAGTTCACTTGGAAAAGTCAGAGCTCGCATACTTGTGACTCCAATCTTCCGTTGCTTCTTCCATCATCCCTCATTCCACTAAAACTAAGTGAGCTAAAAAAAATTTTTTCTTTCCACGTGCTCAGAGCGAAAATCTTGCAAAAATACTAATGAACGGGCTACTCTAAAAGAGCAATCTTATGGACAAAAGCCTTTCACGTCGTAACAATGAAACACATCACGTAGAATGAAATATAGTTAAAACAATCTGATTAGAAAGTAAATTTAAGTAATTTAAAACAGTTGTCTAAATACAATATTTTTTATTTAATAGCTATTTATTTTTATTTCTTAAAACATAATGGAATCTAATTTTCCACAATTGTCTTAAAATCGTTATCCTTAAACTTAAGAATGACCAGCGAGTTCAAAATAAATAACTGTAATAAAAAGCCGTGTCAATGCTGAGACCAATAGAAATAAAATCTAAACACATAAGATTTTACCATTCTAAGCGTAATAAATTTTCGTTTAAATTATCCAATCCTTAATATTCAGAATGCGATCCCAAGCGAGTCCATTTTCTTTGGAAACTCAGCACATATCGACGAAAGAAAAATTATTGTATTAAATTGAAAGAATAAAATTGATCTATAGCCTTTTGTCTCATACATTAACCCCTATATGAAATTTTAAATAGCATACTTAGTAACCTGGCCAGGTAAAATTTGAGAAATACAAGTGTTCTCAAGCATAGGAGATCAAGAGACAAGTGAGGCTCCATATATGTAAAGAGAAGTAAAAAAAAAAACAATAACGCCAGCAGTATGCGTTGTGTGAACCCTTTTAAATACCAAAGGGAGGGGGTCACCGTAACCTCCCTTGAGAGACCGGAATTAATGGACATTGTCTAAAAAAAGAAAGATTAAAAACTAATTGACGCGAACCAAACGTTTAAGGAAAGGACGAATAGATTGACACAGCGCTAAACCATAACTGGTAGGCTTAGGAGTCTGAACAAAAAGAGAGCTAAAGGAGACCGATTATAACCAACACTCGGTGGGAAGGCGTAGAAAGATCCATAGCGAAGAGAAAGAAAATCCCATAATTTTAGGCGATAGATCCAGGAAAAAAAAATGGTAAGAAAAAAATATGCAAGAGTATACATTGAAGCGTAGTTCAAACTTACCGAAAATCGGTACGCAACAGTAGATATTCGAGTAAAATACGAGGGTTGGGGCATAAGTCATGGCAACTATTTTTTTTTCTCAGAGCTAAGGGATGGTATCATAAAATGTCATGTCTCAAGGAAGCTGTGACTGGTAGTACGTTTCCACAACATTAGATGGCTCCGTGAGTTCCTGATGTTGCGCAGAGAGCAATGTTAAATCAGTTCTCAGTCAACCGTCATGCAAGGTGGATGTAACCAGAGTTGAACAACGCTCGTATATCAAAACAGCCATTCTCTATTTTGATTTCTGTTACTTATTCTGGAAAATGAAATCTGTAATCATGTTCCAGAATAAATTTTCCAGAAGCATGAAACGTATGAAACATTACAGGCTTCATGATTCCAGAACATGAAACCTGTAATGTTGTCAACTACCTTAATAAACTTGAGAAGCAAAGTGTTGGCGTGTTGTTAAATGTCCGTACATTTCATCCATTCCTTGTCCTTTCATCTGTATATTTCACATTTTCCACCCATGCTTGAATTCTCATAAAAAAAAAATAGCTGCCATGACTTATGCCCCAACCCTCGTATTAAAAGTACAAATCCAAAAGAATAGCTTTGCTCGTGCTGGTTTTGGTTCATTGAAACAGTTTATTGCCCCCCCCCCCCTCACTAAATTGCTCTTTTAATATTTATTAGAAGGACAATGTAATTGCTATTTCGTTTAAACAAGAGAGTAACAAGTTAGATCGAGCAATATGAAAATTAAAAGCTGAAATTATAGTGGGTAATGCTTGTTGTTTTCTTAAAAAAAGAAAACCACATTGCACCCCTTTGTCCCCCTGGTTCTGGTGGAAAAGGAGAGGCTTTGTGAACATTGAGAAAAGAGCGGGTGTTGCCTAGGAGACGAGCTTGTCCCAAGAGCTCCAGAAGTGGATTCCAAGAAATGAGCAGTGCAACCAATGAGAGAAAAGAAATGATTGAATGGGTGAGAAAAGTGATAAAAAGGCAGGACAAAATAGAATGCTCTCTTCTCTCTGATAAAAAAAGAAAAAATTCTGATCCCATCGAAAAAAAAACAAAAAACCTCGCTCTCAAGAAAATATAAAGAAAGCTAGTTATGTATAGCGAGAATAGCAGGAGATCTCACATAACGCCACGGCCAATCGCCATCCCCTTGCGCCGAGAGAACTACTGATTTTCGGAAGCTGACAAGAGCACAACAATCCAGGTAGTAGAAGCAATAGTTCAACGAAACATATGCTACAATCGATTCGACGACATTGAAGCAAGTGCTGGTAGCATATCCCCAAGCCGCTCTCCGAAGTTTGAGTGCAACGAGGGCCATGACAGCGATCCAAGAACCGAGCATGCGACCACTCCGACAGGCAGTGGTGAACAGTGACTAGGGACAAGCGAGTTGATCCAGGTCCAGGTGTCTATGCCTAATGCGGGGTTACAGCGACTGGTGCGGACGGGAGTGAGGATTGAGGGGGATAAGGAATACCTTCACTCATCAGATCCTACTCTGTGGCAGCCAAGTGGCATCCCTCAGTCACTAGGGCTCCAGATGGTGTGGTGGCAAAGCTGTGGGGCAGTAGATCACTGCACGGACTACGGTGGCCGGGCCACTTGTAGCAGTAGCAGATGTGAGATTGCACACAAGGATCAACTGCGTTTCATCTCTAGGCTGCTGTTCAACCGAAGCTGGGTAAGAGCGCGACAGCCCAGACGACCATGAGGGAGGAGCAGAGGAACAATTGATTAGCAGGCAGATAGCAGACGGAGAGGATACCGATGACAACAACACAACACGGCGGACAAGCAAATCCTATGAAAAGTACAGAGACTGGTAGTCTGTGTGCTAACGTCCGAGACATCGTAATACTTAACAGATAAATAGCTCCTTAGACTATAAGCGGGCCCGCGCGAAATTTCAGACTTATTTTTATTGTGTACGCAAGTGACTCAAACAGCAGTGAACATTGACTGTAAAGGCAACGCAAGTATAGATCATCTTAATGAGCATCACCCTAGTATGCTAGCAATTTTTACTTGAACTTGTTATATAGATCTTAAACGTTTAATCCAGATTAATTATTCATATGATATATATATTTAGTCATTACCTCTTATTGTTTATTGCTTATATACTTACTTACTTTTCAAACCCGCTTATCCGTTAGGGTCGCGGGGGCAGCAGCCCTATGGAGGATCTCCAGCGATCGCGATCTTCCGCCATCAGGCGCATGTCCTCCCTGGTAATATCCAAGCGACTCGAACCCAGATTCTCCATGTAGTCTAGCCACCTGGTTCTAGGCCGACCCCTTGGTCTCTTACCCACCGGCTTGGAAAATAACAACTGCCTAGGAAGACTAGTTTGCGGCATCCGTATCACGTGGCCATACCAGCGCAACTGAGATCTCTCAATGCGGAGAAGTAGCGGCTCAACACCTAAAGATTCCCTTATTGTGCTGCTGTACACTCTATCTAGTAGGGTAACACCTGCCACACCTCTCAGGAATCTCATTTCGGCCGCTTGTACCCGCGATCGCACTCTTTCGGTCATTACCCAAGCCTCATGACCATAGGTGAGAATGGGGACAAAGATAGATTTGAAGACGGAGAGCTTGGCTTTGTTACCCAGCTCTCGTTTCGTTACCACGGATCGCCACAGTTCACGTCTGACACAGCTTGCTGCACCGATCCGAGCATCCAATTCTTTCTCCTGCCGTCCATCACTCGTGAATGCAATCCCGAGATACTTGAATTTCTCCACCTGTCTCAATGAGGCTCCACTAACATGGAGAGCGCACTGAGCAGGCTGTCTTGAAAGGACCAGAACCTCGGTTTTAGCCACACTGATCTTCATCCCAGCTTCTTCACATTTGGCTGCAAGCCGGTCTAGTGCATGCTGAAGGTTCGTGCGAGAAGACCCAAGGAGGACAAGGTCGTCAGCAAAGAGCAACCTCTCCACCAGGCAGTCGCCCACACAAACACGCTCATCGCCTCGGCTGCCCCTGTCTATCCAGTCCATAAAGATAATGAACAAGATGGGCGACAGTACGCACCCTTGGCGGAGTCCAACACCCACGGTGAACGGTCTTGACTTAATGCCATTTATCCGGACACACATCTCAGGGCTTTCGTACAGAGACATGATAGCAACCAGTAATTGCCCATCCACTCCATACTCTTGCAACACTTGCCAGAGCTTCTCCCGAGGAACTCTGTCATATGCTTTTTCGAGGTCCACAAAGCAAGCGTAGACCTCTTTTGCATACTCCCAGGATTTCTCAAAGATTTGCCTTAAAGCAAAGATGTGATCCGTCGTGCTTCGGCCAGGTCGGAAACCACACTGCTCCCCCAACAGTTTGGAGTCGACTATTTCCCGACTTCTCTTCTCCAGACACTTAGCGTACACTTTCCCAGGAATGCTGAGCAAAGAGATGCCTCGATAGTTGTTGCAATCTCTCTGATCTCCCTTTTTGAAGATAGGGATCACAATTCCTGTCTGCCACTGCTTAGGGGTCTGTCCAGATATCCAAGCAACCTGACACACTCGAGTCAGCCACAGGATACCATCCTGATTTAAGGCCTTTAACATCTCGGACCGGATTTCATCATCACCTGCAGCTTTGCCAGTCTTCAGGGACTTAATTGCCCATCTGACTTCTGCTTCAGTGATACTACCGTGACTATTCTCCGCTCCAAAGTGCACCTCATGTGCCTCACTTGTTGTTGTCACGGATTAAGAAGAGATGCAAAGTATTCCTTCCACCTATGCAACACGCTCTCCTCCGTTTTCAGAAGCCTCCCATCTGAACTCTTAATAGTTTGTGATGAAAGAGACTTCTTTCCACGGAGGCGGCGCACGGTCTGCCAGAATACCTTGTTTGCGGAACCATAGTCTGCCTCCAATTTCTCCCCGAACTTCTCCCAGGCCTTAGCTTTAGCTGTTGATACTGTCTTTGCTGCTGCTCAATGTACCGCGCTCGACTCGAAGTTGACTTATTTGCAAGCCATAGCAAATAGGCTCCCTTCTTTGCCTTGACAGCTTTTTGCACTT
>JAHWFO010066093.1:1063-28037 GCA_023313115.1 Rhysida immarginata
ATAATTGATGACGTTGGGGGGGGGGTTAATCCTGAAATTTTGATGACGTAATACATGAACGAGCCCTATGACAACATTCCTCACACAATGACAGCACCACCAATAGACTGCAAAGTTGATACCACACAAGACTGGTTCATTGTCTCATTATATTTATATCCGCAATCTTATCAATAAAGATATAGCGAGAGTCGTCGGACCATGTCATGTTTATCCAATATTTTAAGACATTAGGGCTTATTTTCATCTGCATCCACTATGGCCGATGTAAATATCTGATGCAAAGTGCGTACTGTTATGGTCCGCTGTTTTGCTGGACTGTTAGTGCACGAATTAATGCCTGCCGAATGAATGAGAGTCTACTTTTTCTAAGCAGCAATGATCTTTTTCGTTGACAATTTATTAGTGGCCTCCTTGTCTTTGTGTGAACGTATTTTTAGGCATTACACATTCATATCGTTGACACCGATTATGATGCCGCGTTCGGACCCGTTGTAATGTTACTACATCCTCTTGTATAGCATTCACAGCATCGGTGTTGACGCTGCTGTGAGGGGTGTACATAATAAAGTGAGCACTCAATGTATATATCTCGAGATAATTTCTTGACATGAAAATAAATAAATAAATAAATAAACAAATAAATAAAGAAATAAATAAGAAACTAGAGGACAAACGCACTTACCTTTATCTTGGGAATCACTCTTATTCTGCTCTTGAAAGTGTACTCGAATGTGTTGCTGCTGCTGGTTCTGTTGTTGTGCGGGTTGAAGAGTAGGTGGTTGTTGTTGTTGTTGTTGTTGTTGCTGCTGCTGCTGGCAATGGAAGTACTGTTTCAATTGTTGTTGCTGCTGTTGATGCAGTTGTTGCTTTTGCAATTGCTGTTGCAACTGTTGCTGTTTTAATTGCTGTTGCTGCTGGCGTTGCTGGTGGTCTTGTATCACTTCGATACCAAAATTTGTATCGCGGGCATCAACAAAGGCGAAATCTCCTTGGCCGTGAGCGAAGTACACAGGGCACGAAACACCTAGCACAAGACTGCTGTTACCGTCAACGTACACGAATTGGTAATATTGAAGGGGTTCCACCTATTTTAGAATTTTATAGCAAATGGTTTAGCAACATGAAGAGAAATAATTAATCCTAAATATATTTTTTCAATATTTGCGTAATATATTAAACATTCAAACAAGCGAGCAGGCCGGGCATTAAATCTTTCTATATATACCGGGTGGGCAAGAAATAACGTGAGAGCTCGCTAGCGGGAATTCTATTAGGCCAAATGCAGTACATTTTGGTGTATATACTTAGTGGAACATGCAGTTTCGATTTCTGCAAAAAAAAAAAAAATAATAGCACCAAAAGTCGCCATAGGGGGCGCTTATTTCAAGAAAACAATGAATACCTAATTGTCAAATGAACAAATACCGTACAAACCAACTTTAGTAACAACAATAAAGAATGTTTTATTTTTAATTACAAAAGTGTTTCAATATGACCACCAGTGTGCTGTTCCAATAGCTGCATGTAGTACACGACATTTTCTACGGCAGCTCGCAGCATATCTGCATTAATTAGTCTGGTATGTAACGTTATTTGATCCTTTAAGGTTGAGAGGTCAGGAACATGTGCTTGATACAAAAGGCTTTTCAAATATCCCCATAACCAAAAATCACAAGGGTTGAGATCAGGCGACCTGGGTGGCCATACCATGGGAAATGCACGACTAATTATTCTGTTCGTGAATGATGGGAAATACTTAGCCTTGCCTTTTATTGTCATGATTGCTCAACACGGAACGCGCTTATGCAAATGTATTCATTGTTTTCTTGAAATAAGCGCCCCCTATGGCGACTTTTGGTACTATTTTTTTTTTTTTTTTGCAGAAATCGAAACTGCATGTTCCACTAAGTATATACACCAAAATATACTGCATTTGGCCTAATAGAATTCCCACTAGCGAGCTCTGAACACGTTATTTCTTGCCCACCCGGTATATAAAGAAGGATGTTTGTTTCTTTGTTTCTTATACAAATCTACAGTTTTATTCCGACCTTGATGAAATTTTGCATACTTGACCTTCAAAGTATGAGGAAGGTCACTGTCTACCACAGATTTCGAAAAAATAATTCTTGATAAAAAATCGATATTCATGGTTATGGCAAGGCATGTTAATGAGAAATATCTCATGACTAACAATGCAAGGCAAAGTTTGTGCAACAACAGGTATCAACAGTGCACCAACACAACGCAGGGATTAACAATATATATCTCATGACCAACAACGCAAGGCAAAGTTTTTTCAATATAGATGTGGTTGAATTTGTAACAATGCATAGAATTCCTGTTATTCAGGCATTTCTTAGAAAAGTTCTTAGTACTTAATTTCTTGAAAATCCTTAAAAATGATCAGTAACTGGAGATAATGGAGAGTTAGCATACTATTGAGAAAGAGTGGAAAGACGACAGAGGAAGCACTCCTTTAGCTCCGTGCTGTATTGAGAAAATGGTAAGCACTCCGTCAGATCCAAACATTTCCTAAAAATATTTTTTGACTATATTCCGTGGGAATGTGTATATTTTGGAAACTGATATGCTGATAATGCGATGATTGAATGTTCGTTTCCAATAATTATTGATAATGAGCATAAAATGATGATGAAGTGACAGAACATTAATAACGTAGCGTCTATTGATGAGGAAAAGGAGTCACGCGTGTCTCCCTTGAGCTCTCTATCAAACGTCCAGACGACTGGCTAAAATTTTTGTATCTGGAAAGGAAAGAGAAATAACGAGTATTGGTCAGAGAAATTCTGCAACTAAAAGAGAAAAAGCTCTACATACATTTGAAACATCTAAACAACGGGAGTTTCGAACAGAGCAAGAGGGTTTAAAGGCGCCCCTAGACGATCAATAATTTTGATCAAAATTCGTTTAAGCGCGCATCAATATGCTTCAAAACGCATCAAAATTTGCTTCAATATTGATGGAGGACCATATTTTCCAAAACGCATCATCAATACTCATTCAGCGAAAAATATTCGTACTGCTTGGTCGTGGTTGTTGTAAATTTCAACCTTGCACTGTGCAAAATTTGGGTTTTCTAGCATTGACTCTTGCACTGTGCAAACAAAAAAAATCAAAGAGAAAGAGAGATAGACGCTGGTCCAAAGAGTTCCTTTTGCATTGCAATTACTTTTTTGTTTTTATTATAATAATCTTTTGACTTCACACACCACAAATCCGGATAATCACGATATGCAGCTATAAGCAGGGCGTGAAATCCCGATCACGGACGTAACCCTGATCACTAGAAGAGGAGCTCTGTGGGTCAGTCATGTTCTCACTTCGCGTCTCGCAAACAACCTTGATATTGAAGGAAATTTTGACAATAACCTCCTAGACGTTCAATATTGATAGGACGCTTTCTTCAATATTGACAGAAAATATCTACATAATTTTCTATCAATATCCGTCAATATTGATAGGACGCTTCAATACACTCTTAGACGATCAAAATTTGCATCAATATGGTCTTCCATCAACATTGAAGCGAATTTTGACAATATTATTGATCGTCTAGGGGCTACTTAAGAGCTTCTACATCAAGGGCAAGAAAAACTTGAGTCTAAAGTATCTGGTGATGAACCGCAGTGGTGAGGCAAGTCAAGAAGAGTTTAGATAAAGTCCCGGTATATCACCTAGAATTCCCGTTTTTCATATTTTTCGTAGAATAGATGGTCCCTTTGCTCTGTGTTGTATAGAGTTATTATTTAACCAATTGGGAGTTATAATTTAAATTTTTGAGATTGTTCTGTTTACCTACAAATGTAATTCTCCCGGGCAACGCCGGGTACCTCTGCTAGTCTATCTAGTCTAGTCTAGATATATAAAGAAGGATGTTTGTGAGTGGGTGGATGGGCGGGTTTGTTTCTAATACAAATGTACAGTTTCATTCCGATCTTGATGTAATTTTGCATACTTGACCTTCAAAGCATGGGAAAGGTCACTGTCTACCTCAGATTTCGAAAAAATTAATAACTATTGATAAAAAAAAATCGATATTCATGGTTATGGCAAGGCATATTAATGAGAAATATCTCATGACCAACAATGCAAGGCAAACTATGTGCAATATAGATAAGTTTCAATTTGTAACAACGCATAGAATTCCTGTTATTCAGGCTTTTCTTAGAAAAGAGTTCTTAGTACTTAACAATTTCTTGAAAATCTTTAAAAATGATCAGTAACTGGAGATAATGGAGAGTTAGCAGATATTGAGAAAGAGTGGAAAGACGACAGAGGAAGCACTCTTTTGAGCAAATGTTAAGCAAATAAACAGAAGAATCAGTGACCGCTAAACTACACCAAGTGATGAACAGCCAAGTTTTGCTTCAAGACATCGGGAGAAGAGTGGGAATTGCAACAACATCAAGTGTACATCTAAAGTAAGATTGCGTGAGTAAGAAATTATTTAGACTAGCAGTGGCATCCTTGGAGAGGTCCATCCATTGTGAGCCTTAAAAAAAAATTTTCCGAATTTTCATTATGAATTTTTACTGTAGTAATTTTTAGTGTTTTAATGTGTTAGAGTTCTCTCACTGTAAGATGAAATGGAAGAGTTCACTTTATCGCGTTCAATAGGTAGTAGATAGAGTGTCTAGCGGGAGTGTCTCGGCACAAGGTCGTTATTGCGCATGCGCGTGCCAGGAAAACTTTACGCATAGCCAAGCTTAAAGCACAAGATATGTGGATTAGGGGCTTTGCTTTAGCAATACGGTTGTGTTGTAGACCTTTAACATCGAGAGATAAAACAGTTAATAACATTATTAATAAGTTATTGTATGTTTAATTGTTAAAAAAAGAAAAAAATTAAAGGATCATATGTTTTTCATATTTACATTTTTAAGTGTAAATTCTGTTTTTAATTGAAAATTAAAAATTCAAAACAGCAAGAAAATATACCATTTAGACAAATTAGACAAAATTTTTCATAGATTCCTTCTAAACTATGTATATTTGGAATCGACAAAAGGATTAAAAAATAATACACATTTTTTTCAAAATGTCTATAAGTTACAATATGGGCATTTTGAAGTTAAAAATTCAATATTCTAAATTTTAAAGAAACCACAAAATACTTATAAAATATCTCTAAAATTTGGATTCGTTCAGTCAACAATACAACTATTTTCAAGATGTCTTTATTAAAAATAAATTGATTCATAATAAAAATATAAATGATACAAAACTTTACCTGTAAGTGGATATTAATTCCAAATATAATAATTTAAAAAATAGAGGAATGCCGAAGCTTAAAAATTTTAAATTCCACGATTTTCAATTCATTCTTGAAAAAAATTTTTGGGAAAGTAAATGGATTAAAGTTGTGATTAATTATTAATAGTAAGGCAGCGTCTATTGAGAAGGCAAAGGAGTCACGTGTTTCTCCCTTGAGCTCCCTATCAAACGTCCAGCTGACTGGCAAAAATTTGTGTCTGGAAAGGAAAGAGAAAGAAGGAGTATTGGTCAGAGAAACTATCAGCTAAAACAGAAAAAGCTATGCGGGCATTGGAATCATCTGAACAACGGGAGTTTTGAATAGAGCAAGAGGGTATAATAGCTCCTACGTCAAGGGCAAGAAAAACTTGAGTCTGAAATATCCGGTGATGCTCCGTGGTGGTGAGGCAAGTCAAGAAGAGATTAATATCACCTGAAATTCCTGTGTTTCGTATTTTTCGTAGGATGGATAGTCCCTTCGCTCTGTGTTGTGTTGATTGAGTTATTATTTAACCAATTTGGAGTTATAATTTTATTTTTTGAGATTGTTCCGTTTACCTGCAAGCATAATAATCCCGGACCTCTGCTAGTCTGCATATATATAGTTTTCTGGAGGAAAACCGGGTGATAGTAAATTTAGTAGGGTAAAATATACGTCTCGATAACATATTTAATTATTGATCAAAAATTTTGAATTGTTTGAATGAATTATTACAAGAATTGTGCACCTAAATTCTAATTTTGGACAAAATTTAACATTAGATGCCACATGTATAATTACATATTCTACACTAGTGAAAATAATTAAGGGAGTAAGATACACCTTACTGAAATAATGAGAGACCACCACTGGTTAAATTATAAAATCTTTTATCTTGAAATTATGGTTATATAAATTGAAATTTCCCTAATGTGTCTCCTTGTGAAGCTGATTGTACTGTCTTGTAGCTTTTTTGCCTTTTTTAATTAGTTCTTTTAAAGGTTTACCCTTGTAAAATGGTACTTCTCTTTCTGGATAAGCAAATTTAACTGCAAGAAGACTAGATAGTGTTTCCAAAAAAATTGCTGACGAAGTTGCTGAAGACTAGTTCCAAAGAAAGGAAAATGTTGGGGTTCTTTTAAGAAAGTACTATTCGCCGGGAGATTTGTACGATCCGTAAGGTGACCGGGTGAGATTGTCAAAATCCTGGTGAGTTGGCAGGTCTGAGAATGTTTGTTTGTGTGTATTAAAATTATTCTGAAGCATGATCAACAAACAGTCCATATCGATTGCCTGAAGCCTTGTTTCAGTGATACCACACACGGCAGACAACGTACAAGCACAGCCCACTAGATAATCTAGTGGGCTGTGGTACAAGGCTTAGAGAAAAAGTCTTCCTTCTCAATTCCTGAGAACAAGTCTGAGGATGAGGAGCTGGAAATGTACTAGGGCGTATTGAAAAGTAATGCCTCCATGGCTGTAACTTTTTTATTTGTTAACCGATTTTCAAAATTCTTTTTGTATCTTATACTCACATTTATCCTCTATGTAATGCACTATTTACTTTTCGACATAGTCCCCATCCCTTTCCACGCATTGCGCCAACGCGTGACTAGTTGGGTGAACCCGTCGGAGAGGAATTCCGCAGTTGTTATTGACACCAGAATTGAATGGCAGCTTTGGACCCTCTTCTGGAGTACAATAACGTCCGCCCGCACACGAGTCGCCACACACCAGTGGCGTTGCAGCGCCTACAGTTCAAAGATGAATGACTGAAGTTCAAAGATGAAAGACTTTCCACCTTGCCGCTTTCACCGCTTCCCAAAGAAGAAAGAGGCCCTTAAGGGACACGAGTTGGTTCTGACGGCGAGGTAAATTCAACTGCCATTCAATCTTGGTGTCGACAACAACTCCGGAATTCCTCTCCGACGGGTTCACCCAAATAGTCACGTGTTGGCGCAATATTTGGAAAGGGATGGGGACTATGTCGAAAAGTGAATAGTGCATTACATAGAGGACAAATGTGAGTATAAGACACAAAAAGAATTTTGAAAATCGGTTAGCAAATAAAGTTACAGCCATGAAGGCATTACTTTTCAATACGCCCTTGTATTAAGTACTGCCAAAACTAAGAGCTAAAAATAAATTCTTTCACAGGCCTCACGAAAGCTTTGCCGCCCGTTGAATCTGCTGCAAAGGATTTCAAGTGCGAATGCGAACGCTGTGTAACGTGTGACCCCGATGATTGCCAATCATTCTACCGATGCGAAGGCGGTATACAAATTTATAGTTTTATTCCAATCTTGATGAAACTTTGCACACATGATCTTCAAAGCATGAGGAAGGTCACTGTCTACCTCAGATTTCGAAAAATTATTCAACAATGGTATCATCACCCAACAAAGTTTGTGCATATAAATAAGGTTAATTAAGCCATGTAATGTAGATTCATTCCACTTCTGCGAATTATAAAAAAAATGATTTGTAACAATGATAGAAATCCTGTTGTTTGGGCTTTTCTTAGAATTGATAGTTCTAAGAATGTAGATTTCTTGAAAATCTTTAAAAATGAACAGTAGCTGTAGATAATGGAGAGTTAGCATACTATTGAGAAACTGATCAAGTGGTAAGTAACTCGGTGATTATCGAAGTTCCCATGCGGCCGTCGATAATGCAAGCGTGTCAACTGAGGAAACTGCTAGAACACACAAAAGGATGAAAGCCCAATTTTTGTTTCAACACATCTAGAGCAGAGTACAAATTGTATCAACTGATTACCAAGTAGTGAGTAAATCAATCAGTTTGTTGGTATTGCAGAGCAAAAACACAAACTGTCATGTGCACAACTACCAAAGTAGTGCCTTCGTTTAAGTTTCTGCTGTCATATATTTCCACATCAACATGGGGAAATTGAGCAGGAAATGTGTATAAGTAATATAGATTAAGCGGTCTCCTTCGAGGAGGTAAAGAAAGAAATACACTTCTCTCCCACAGGGCCGTACCCAGAGGAGGGGGGGGGGGCTGAGGCAACACCTAAAAAGAAAGCCTATGCACTGAAAATTCATATATTGTTACATCATAAAAAGGCATTGTTAATCGTATTTATACCAATAATAAGCCCTAAATTATGACTTCTTATGATCATGTAACAATGTATGAATTTTCAGTGCACAGGCTTTCTTTCTAGGTGGTGTTGGCTGAGGAGACTGCAGACCCCCCCCGAAATTCTTAAGA
Organism: Rhysida immarginata; assembly: GCA_023313115.1. Taxonomy (NCBI): domain Eukaryota; kingdom Metazoa; phylum Arthropoda; class Chilopoda; order Scolopendromorpha; family Scolopendridae; genus Rhysida; species Rhysida immarginata. The sequence continues at coordinate 9,558 of JAHWFO010066093.1, forward strand.
AATAAAATTGAATACAGAGTGATAAAACCCTGAAAACAGCTGACGTTTTGGATAGAGACTATCCGTTGTCAAATAAAAATATAATAATAAAAATAGCGTTGGATGGATTCCATATACAAACAACAGGGCAAGGGCGACGCCAGGGAGGGATGGAGGGGATTGGCTAAAAAAAAATAAATAAAAAAATAAAAAAAATAAAAAAATAAAAAAAAGACAGAGAGAGAGAGAGAGATAAGGATGCTCTTAATTATATAAGAGTAGGAGTTGTGAGGGCTAAGTACAGTATCCTAGCTCTCATGGGTCGCAACAGCGCCCTCAGCATTGACAACAAGCTACTAAAGTACAAATCGATTATCCGGACCATACTCCTCTATGGCATGCCTGCATGGGCGACTATCTATAAAACCAGATGGAGTGAACTACAGTCATTCCAGAATGTTACCCTGAGGACCATTGCCCAGCTGGACAGAAGGACGGTGAAAAACCAATCCATCCACATGGATTTAAATATGGCCCATATTGTAAAGTTTATACGGGATCTCCTTTTGATTATGATACAGAAGATGAAGACTCACGACAATAAACTTGTGAAAGGGATACTGAAGAACTCAATGAATATGAACTGGCATACGAAGGATCGTAAACAGAGGCACGTTCTTGACGTCAATTTTGAAGATATTAGCAACGTCTTTCCCGGACTACTGGAAGATGTGATAATCTTCTTTCTCCTTGTATTTTTTATTTCGTTTGTATTTTGTTCTTGACAATCGTCAATCTTATTTTCTTTTTTGTATAATATGGAAGACCGCTTGGGTTGTTTAGGGTTCTTGACTACCTCAGTGTATTTCATTTGGAGTTTATTCTGCTTAGACGAGCTTTGTGAAAGCGCTGCTTCCGTCCCATCCTAACAAATGTACACTTCACTGTTCGATTGTCGATATTTCAATAATTGAACATAAATAAACTTTTAATAGAAAGTAAGAGTAAAATAAAATATAAATAACTAAGTCACCATGATCTAGTGAAGTTAGTAAGTAGAATGATATAGGCCGGTATTCAGAATGAGCGCTCTTGCTCTTACTCAGGACCATTGTTGAATCAAAATTTCACATTGTTGAATTCGTTCTCAACAAAGGTTTGAGTAAGAGCAAGAGCATGAGCGCTCATTCTGAATACGGGGGATAGTCTTGTAGCAGGAAGGGAAGCACGTAGAAGTAGTACAAGCCTCATTTCCATAAACGTTGGACAGGGTGAAAAATCCGACACAGCAAAAATACTGATACACTGATGTATTAATTCATTTTATTTCAAAAGAAGATAGTTTATTGGGCAGGTATTAAACATTTCGGAACCAAAAAATGTTCTTGCGAACTGGTGGTTGCAACACACTTCACAAATGTTGGGACAATGAGCGAATTACCATCGGGTGACATCTCCCTTCCTTCTGATGACGCTTTGTAACCATCGAGGAACAATGACACCAATTTCTCTACCATTGCGACAGGAATTTGTTGCCATTCCTGCTGTACGAAAGTTTTCAGTTGTTGAACTGTTCGGGGTCATCGTTGACGTAACTTCCTCTTAATAATTCGCCATATATTCTCTATTAGGGACAAATCAGGACTGCTGAGAGGTCAATTTAACAGCTGAATTAGTCTGTTGTGTGAAATTGAAAGGGACGGGTTTCAAACAGGGGTTCCGGACCTTTACCCCACCGGACACTCACCCCAGTGATATTTACCCCATTGACATTTCCCGAGAGCCTTAACTGCAAAGTGGACACTTACCCCCACAATATTTATCGCCAGATCACAGATGAAGGTTACTTGTGGTCATATAGGAATGCTGATGTAGTAGTTAAAAGTACTATGCAATTTCAAAGCACAAATTTCAGATAGCAATAAAGGCGTTATTCTATTCCATGTACTGTACTTCAGTACCTGCAGAACGTCTTTGTGTTTCATTTAATTGTCATTAAAAATAAATACAGAAAACTGTTCAAATTGAAGACATTTATTTTAATTGCTGTTAACGCCAATAGAAAAAAAAAGGAGACAGATCTCCGAAATGTACATACGTGTTTTTAATTTTATAATTTCATTTATGCGGAATAGTAGTTTCTCTAACATCGATGCTAACCTCGATGTTTTCTCGGTAACATCGAATAGCTTTTCTGACATTGACGTTTCCAATGGTATGGAGTATCTGCAGCAAAATATGCCTCCAAGAGCTGCTGGAGTATTTCTATAGTGGCTAGAAGAATAAGTGAATAAGTGTGGCAACGGCTACTACTCGCAATGCTACGTGGTTGATTCCCGATTTGATGATAGTAGCGGTGGCGCTGCAATCGACATAGATGCGAGCTATGCGGGATATGAGATGGAAATAATAGGATGACGGAGGGTTTTTTCCAGCTACATTACGGTTGACTTAAGTTTATTTATAAAAATTTAGTATATTGTTAGGTAATTGTCTTCCATAGAACTTGATGATACTCTTTAACGTTAATATAAATGAAAAAAAATTGCTGTTTTAAATAAGTTGAAATATAAGATCAGAGAAATGGATGAAGGTATCCATCCCTAATAACATAAAGCATGGAATTTGAGCCCTTCCGAGCCAGAGGAATTAAGAGTAATTAGGCATTAAACATCTGCCAAATTAAGTATAATAAAATTTAAACAAATCTGATAATATAATGCTGTACACAGCTGGCCACCTTAAAAATGATAGAAAATGTATTTTCACAGATGTTTTAGGAGAAAAAAATTCAAGAAATGAGGCGTTCGCCCTTCCAGCTCGGAAGGTCTCATATGTGAAATGCACAATATTGAAAAATATATAGATATACAAAGAGAATGTCTTTTTCATATAAAATTCATTTATTACATGATTAACAACCAAATTACTTTTTTATGTAATGATAAATAATTTAAATATCAGATACTTCAGGTTAATAGGATTGAAAAAAAAAATTCTTATTGTTTAAAAAAAAGTAAGATATATAATAAATTTGTATTTAAAACTGCTTTGATTGCATTTTGTTATTTAAAAACAAGGAATTTTCTTAGATTTTTCATAAAGAAAAAAATAAATGAGAAATATAGGCAGTAAAGTGGTTCTTGAAATTTTAAAATGCAACAGTAAGAAGGGAGGGGTGATATTTTATTGCAAAACTAAAATCGGATGAAGAAATCGAAAACTTATCTAAAGAAAATAACTCAGTGTGAAAGGGCCGTGTATTTCTCTATACCAATTATGACTGAAAAAAAAAATCATTTGAGATAAATAATACTGCAAAATCATCTCTCAATTAAAAACAAAAAAGGGGGGGGGGCGGTCGAAACATTATTAAAAATAGTATATTATTTAATGTTCTGGAATGAAAATGAAATAATAAATCAAATATATAAATTTTACGAAGCAATTAATGGAGCTTTATTGATGTAAAGCTCTGGATGTTTAGTTACTATGTTGATGTAGCTGCCATCTGGCGGCATCATCATTCCAGGAATCAGCTTTGAACGCTCGCTGCCACACAATTCTTCTAAGATCCGACGATCGAACTACCTCATGAAGAAAATCGAACAGTGAAGTGTGCGTTTGTTAGGATGGGACGAAAGCAACGCTTTCACAAAGCTCATCTAACCAGAATAAACTCCAAATGAAATACACTGAGGTAGTCAAGAAGTCTAACCAACCCAAGCGGTCTTCCATATTATACAAAAAAGAAAATAAAATTGACGATTGTCAGAAACAAAATACAAACGAAAACAAATCACAAGGAGAAAGAAAATTATCACATCTTCCAGTAGTCCGGGAAAGAGACGTTGCTAATATCTTCAAAATTGACGTCAAGAACGTGCCTCGGTTTACGATACTTCGTATGCCAGTTCATATTCAATGAGTTCTTCAGTATTCCATTCACAAGTTTATTGTCGTGAGTCTTCATCTTCTGTATCATAATCAAAAGGAGATCCTGTATAAACTTTCCAATATGGGCCATGTTTAAATCCATGTGGATGGATTGGTTTTTCACCGTCCTTCTGTCCAGCTGAGCAATGGTCCTCAGGGTAACATTCTGGAATGACTGTAGTTCACTCCATCTAGTTTTACAGATAATCGCCCACACAGGCATGCCAAAGAGGAGTATGGTCCGGATAATCGATTTGTACAGAAGTAGCTTGTTGTCAATGCTGAGGGCGCTGTTGCGACCCAAAGAGCTGTGATACTGTACTTAGCCCTCTTCGCTTTGTTCAGAGCATAGGACATATGCCGGTTCCATGAGAGTCTTGAGTTAATGACAACTCCCAGATACTTGTAATTGTCCACCCAGTCCAGTTTCTTATTGGTTTGGTTTGGTTTGTTTGGTATTAACGTCCTTTTCAGCTTCTATGGTCATTTCAGGACGGCGTTATAGGGGCCGCAAATTTTGCCTCGCAAGGGTTCTTTAACGTGCAGCCGGCAAACGACTACACGGGACCAACGGCTTTACTTCCCTTCCGAAGGAAGTGCGTGATCTCAGGATTTTCCCCTGAAAAATCCTCGTCGTCCTCGGCCGGGATCGAACCCGCGTCCTCGAGCATCAGAGGCGACCACGCAACCGCTGAGCCACCGAGGCCGATCAGTTTTTTATTGAACAGAACAAGAGAATCTGGGGGACGCTTGAGCTTCCTATTGAGTTACAAAGCCTTGCACTTTCCGACGTTAAGGTTCAACTTCCAGCAGTTAAACCAATCTTCGAACTGCTTCAAGGCGCACTGTATCATAATGGCAGTATCATCCGCATAAAAATACAGATTACAATTATCGGGTTTCGGGAAATCATGTACAAAGTAATTAAATAGCACAGGCCCGAGGACAGAACCCTGAGGGACACCGGCCTTTACAACACGGGGCGTGGAAAGATTTTCTCCAACTTTGGCTTGATAGGATCTGCCATCAAGAAAGGATTTCACCAACAAAATCAAATCGGCAGGGAACCCGTCTCTGATCATTTTGTAGACAAGGCCCTCATGCCACACTTGATCAAAAGCTTTACTGACATCGAGAAATACCACCCCACAGTACCTGGAGAGGTTCAGGGGGGTGCTCAGGTCTTCAACGAGCCTCCATATCTGCATCGGACAAGAGTGGGCAGCACGAAAGCCAAACTGCTCTTCCCGAAAAAGGTTTTGCTAGACAGTGGTCTTGGAATCTGACGAGCATCGTTTTCTCCAACACTTTGGACATCGTGGGTAGCAGGCTAATAGGTCGGTAACTCGCCGGAATTGCAGGATTTTGCCCCTGCTTGGGGATACTCAACACAATAGATTGCTTCCAAGCCACAGGGAAGTAAGAAAATTTCCTGCAGACGTTAATGATATTAGTGAGATAGTCAATAAAGTTCTTCGGAAGATTTATAAGGGCGTTATTACTCACCTTGTCCCTTCCTGGAGCCTTCTTTTTCAGTTTACTTATGATGGTGGCGACCTCACCAGCCTCGATGCTGTTCTTCGTTAAATGCTGTGGGACTTCATCAAAGTTGACAATACCTTCTTCCACACGCTGAGACATGATTTGGCTCTCGGGCTTATCGTTGGTAGGAGTAACAAACTGCATTTCCAGTGAATCTGCAATGACTTGGACCTGGCCCTGATCAGTTTGCACATAGTCACCTTGTGGTGCACGGAGTGGAGGAAGCGTAACATTCTTCTTCTGTAAAGCTCTGACCTTACTCTAAATGGAATTGTCGCGAGCCGACAAGCTTTTGAGTTTTTCATTCCATCTAGCGTCACGAAGCTCTTTTATCTCCTCTTGTACTCTTCGCACTAACCTGTTGTACTTGGTTTTGAGCCAAGGTTCACGATAGCGTTGCCATAGTCTACGGGTCCTGTTTCTTTCAGCAATTAGGCGTTGGATTCCAGGAGTAAGTTGGATTCGATGAGAAGGTTTATTCTCTGATGGATACTTACGAGCTTCTATGGCACTGTTAATACATCTGGTGATGTCATCAACAAGTTGATCGATGTCCTCTGTACAGTAAGCAACGTCGCGATGGTAGCCATAGTCCTTAAGAATATCTTTGCAGAGCTTCCAGTCTTGATGATGTACGAGTTCCTCTCGGAAATTTATGTCAACATTGTCAAAGTTCAACGCCACAGGCTTGTGGTCAGAAGAAAGATCATCAATCGTGAAGATATTGTACGGTTTGAAGAAAACCCTTCAAGAGCGAGATGTCCAAAACGTCACTACTAGGGGAGTGGTCGCAATAGTAGGTGTCCTCCACAGGTACAGTAGCGATGATATCATCTCTACCTTGTATGTACCTATAGAGAATCATGCCGTTGTAATTCTGCGTTCTGGAGTTCCAGCTTGGATGTTTGGCATTTAGGTCACCAGCCAGGACGACTGGAGTGTCACCACTGAAGAGTTCATCAAGCTCGCAAATGTCAAGATAATATTTGGGTGAATTGTAGAGCGCCACGAACATCACTTCACTACAGGAGACGTCATTGATAATGATGGAGGCCGATTCCATACCTGCATAAGACTTGGATACTAATTCTTGGTGTTGAATTCCCTTCTTAATGATGATCGCAGCGCCCCCAGACGCACATCTTGCATCATTTGAAGCCATTCGATCCTTACGATACACACAATAGCCAGGTAGCTTGAGGTCTTGGCTTGGTTTGAAGTGAATTTCACAGAGGACAGCAACGTCGATTTCTTGCTTTATCAAAAAGTTGTAAAACTCGAAACGCTTTCGGAGAATGCCCCTAGCGTTCCATATCACGCACCGAAGTTCACCTTTGTTGATTACAGTATAACGTTGTGTAGCCATACTAAAATTAGTTGGTCGTAAGGAGCCCACTCAACTGTGGGTAACTTTTGCCGAGATTAGAAAACAGATGAAAGATACGTCCTAATTGCTTATATATACCTGGTAGGTCGTTGATGTTGAGGCCTTTATCTTCCGGCGTAGATACAGCGGCAGCATAGGATTTGCCTGCTGTCACTTTAGAACTAGACATCCTTTGAACCTGGGGGTATCTTGGACATTTCTTGTAGCTTGATGTGTGCTGTCCACCACATCTGATGCACTTTGGGGGGTCTTGTCCTTTGATCTTGAGGCAATCTCTTGACTGGTGCCCCTCAGCACATTTATTTCAACGAGGATCTTCCGTGTAGCCCATGGATACGTGTCCGAAGCGCAGGCAGTTGGAACACTGTAGTGGCTTCTTGTTCCCTCGAAAGGCCTCCACTGAAACTGCCAGCGGCCCAATACGTTGTATGTTTTTCAATGACTGGTTGTGTTTGGTGTTCGGGAGTAGAACCAAAACCATCGGCATATCAATGGATCCTTTGGCTTTCCTCAATCGAATAACTTTTTCCGGGAAGTAGTTGGCTCTTTTTAGGTCTTCTTGGAAGTCATCGAGGTGATACTTAACATCCACATTACGAATTACGTATTTCAAGACCTTCTCCGACTTCAAGTTGATGATGCTGAATTTTTAAAATATTATCAGACTTTTTCTAGATGAAGTTGATGCTGCTCTTAGCAGGAGAGGGAGTGCAGATTCTGTCATCCTGATGGGCGACTTCAATGCACACGTAGGGGCTGATGACCAAACGTGGAGGAGCGTGATTGGGAGGAATGGTGACCCCGATTTAAATGCGAATGGGAGGTGCTTGTTGGATCTCTGTTGCAACAATGGACTTTCCATCACAAACACCTTCTTCCAGCACAGGGATGTCCATAAGTATACCTGGTACAGGGATGCAATGGACCAGAAGTCACTGATTGATTTTGTAATTGTTTCAGCTGACTTATTCCGATCAGTGTTGGATACTCGTGTGAAAAGAGGGGCAGAACTATCAACTGATCACCACCTTGTTGTCTGCACTTTGCGGTTCTCTGAATCCATGCCAACCAAGCGAAATACTAGGTTCAGACAAACTTGGCGCATCAAATGGGAGGCACTGGAGGATAGAGCTGTGAGGAAGACCTTTGTAGATAGCATATCTTCAAGTTTCAAAGAACTACCCAGTGATCGTGGTACTGTTGAAGAGGAATGGCAGTTGTTTAAAAGTGCTGTGATTACTTCGGCTGCTTTGTGCTGTGGTCGTAAGCGGCTGAGTGTGGCGCAGGGCGGTGAGAAAAGGACTGCATGGTGGAACGGTGAAGTCCAAGAAGCTGTCAAGGCAAAGAAGGAAGCTTATTTGCTATGGCTTGCAAATAAGTCAACTTCGAGTCGAGTGCGGTACACTGAGGCGCGAAAAGCAGCAGCAAAGACAGTATCAACAGCTAAAGCCAAGGCCTGGGAGAAGTTCGGGGAGAAATTGGAGGCAGACTATGGTTCGGCAAACAAGGTGTTCTGGCAGACCGTGCGCCGCCTCCGTAGAAAGAAGTCTCTTTCATCACAAACTATTAAGAGTTCAGATGGGAGGCTTCTGAAAACGGAGGAGAGCGTATTGCATAGGTGGAAGGAATACTTTGCATCTCTTCTTAATCCGGTGACAACAACAACTGAGGCATACGAGGTCCACCTTGGAGCGGAGAATAGTCACGGTAGTATCACTGAAACAGAAGTCAGATGGGCAATTAAGTCCCTGAAGACTGGCAAAGCTGCAGGTGATGATGAAATCCGGTCCGAGATGTTAAAGGCCTTAAATCAGGATGGTATCCTGTGGCTGACTCGAGTGTGTCAGGTTGCTTGGATATCTGGACAGGCCCCTAAGCAATGGCAGACAGGAATTGTGATCCCTATCTTCAAAAAGGGAGATCAGAGAGATTGCAACAACTATCGAGGCATCTCTTTGCTCAGCATTCCTGGGAAAGTATACGCTAAATGTCTGGAGAAGAGAAGTCGGGAAATAGTCGACTCCAAACTGTCGGGGGAGCAGTGTGGTTTCCGACCTGGCCGAAGCACGACGGATCACATCTTTGCTCTAAGGCAAATCTTTGAGAAATCCTGGGAGTATGCAAAAGAGGTCTACGCTTGCTTTGTGGACCTCGAAAAAGCATATGACAGGGTTCCTCGGGAGAAGCTCTGGCAAGTGTTGCAAGAGTATGGAGTGGATGGGCAATTACTGGTTGCTATCATGTCTCTGTACGAAAGCTCTGAGATGTGTGTCCGGATAAATGGCATTAAGTCAAGACCGTTCACCGTGGGTGTTGGACTCCGCCAAGGGTGCGTACTGTCGCCCCTCTTGTTCATTATCTTTATGGACTGGATAGACAGGGGCAGCCGAGGCGATGAGCGTGTTTGTGTGGGCGACTGCCTGGTGGAGAGGTTGCTCTTTGCGGACGACCTTGTCCTGCTTGGGTCTTCTCGCACGAACCTTCAGCATGCACTAGACCGGTTTGCAGCCAAATGTGAAGAAGCTGGGATGAAGATCAGTGTGGCTAAAACCGAAGTTCTGGTTCTTTCAAGACAGCCTGCTCAGTGCGCTCTCCATGTTAGGGGAGCCTCATTGAGACAGGTGGAGAAGTTCAAGTATCTCGGGATTGCATTCACGAGTGATGGACGGCAGGAGAAAGAATTGGATGCTCGGATCGGTGCAGCAAGCTGTGTCAGACGTGAACTGTGGCGATCCGTGGTAACGAAACGCGAGCTGGGTAACAAAGCCAAGCTCTCCGTCTTCAAATCTATCTTTGTCCCCATTCTCACCTATGGTCATGAGGCTTGGGTAATGACCGAAAGAGTGCGATCGCGGGTACAAGCGGCCGAAATGAGATTCCTGAGAGGTGTGGCAGGTGTTACCCTACTAGGTAGAGTGTACAGCAGCACAATAAGGGAATCTTTAGGTGTTGAGCCGCTACTTCTCCGCATTGAGAGATCTCAGTTGCGCTGGTATGGCCACGTGATACGGATGCCGCAAACTAGTCTTCCTAGGCAGTTGTTATTTTCCAAGCCGGTGGGTAAGAGACCAAGGGGTCGGCCTAGAACCAGGTGGCTAGACTACATGGAGAATCTGGGTTCGAGTCGCTTGGATATTACCAGGGAGGACATGCGCCTGATGGCGGAAGATCGCGATCGCTGGAGATCCTCCATAGGGCTGCTGCCCCCGCGACCCTAACGGATAAGCGGGTTTGAAAATTAAGTAAGTAAGTATTACCAGACTTAATTCCAGAGAATGGTGTGAAGAATTTCCTGTTGTGTGTTTCTTCATCTTTCACATGGGCAGGAACACGGGCAAAGGTTAAGATGGCCGCATCATCAGCGTAGAAGTACATCTTACACTTGTCGGGTTTTTGGAAAGTCCTGGATAAAAAAATTGAACAAGGCTGGTTCCAAAACTGACCCCTGTGAGGCACCGGCTTTAACCACACATGATTGGGAGAGGGAGTCGCCAATTTCAGCTCGAAAAGACCTGTCTGAGTGGAATGAGCGGACAAGCATGATAAGGTCATCTGGAAATCCAGATTTTATCATTTTATAAATGACACCATCATGACAAACTTGATCGAAGGCCTTGCAAATGTCTAAGAAGATAAAGCCCCCATACAGAGACTTGTCAAGAGAGTTTTTTGCGTCGACAGCAAGCCGCCATATTTGCATTTGGCAGGAGTGGTCCGTACGGAAACCAAACTGCTCATCACGAATAAGATCATTGGCAGAGCAGAATTCATTGAACCTTTTAAGAATTGTCCGCTCTAGAACCTTAGACATAGTTGGTAAAAGGCTGATGGGCCTGTAACTTACAGGCAATGAAGGGTTAAGACCTGGTTTAGGAATGCTTAGGATAATTGTTTCTTTCCAGCCAGTAGGGAAATATCCGTGTTTCCAGCAGTCATTAATTAGTGTAACGATGTCAAGAATCAGTTTGGAAGGTAGATTTTTTTAAGTGCATTATTTGTGATGGCATCCATTCCAGGGGCTTTATTTATTCTTGAGTTTCTTGATGACTTCCACAATTTCCATCGGGTAGATTGATCGCTCTATAGGAACACGCCGACCCTCATAAAAATTGCAGCACATATCGCGAACCTCGCTGACTGCATGCTCTCCGTCAGGGGTGTCTGGAATTGGGGTGATAAATTGACTGCTAAGTGATCCAGCAATTAATTGAGCTTTATCTTGGTCTGTAGTAGCAAGAGTAGTACCATCTGGAGAAAACAGGGGTGGGAATTTCGTTTTCTTATACTTAAGAGCTCTAATCATAGTCCAGAGAGATTTGTCATGAGTAGAGAGATTCTTCAATTTGCTCGTCCATTTTTGCACTCGTAGCTCTCTTACTTTTTCGTGGACCCTCCTAGAAAGCCTATCATATTTTCTCTTAAAGATGGGATCACGTGTACGCTGCCAAAGTCTTCGGAAGGCATTCCTCTCTGCAATAATTTGCCTAATACTTGGAGGAAGATCGAGGTGGTCAGGATATTTAGGATCTATAGGGCAAGCACTAGCAGACATCGCATTGTTGATGTTATTGGTAATGTCTTTGACTCTATCATTGATTTCATTGGTGCTGGAGGCATTCGCTGTGTAGCCATTGCTAATTTTAAGGAGGTCACGAAAGAGTTTCCAATCCCGCCTTACAGGAAGCCGATTCAGGATGTCCATATTTAAGCCATCGAAGTTAAGGGCAACTGGAAGATGGTCTGATGTTAAATCGTCCACCGTGTATATATTGAACGGTTTGAAGAGACCCCTGAGAATAGCAATATCCAGGACATCGCTCGTAGACGAATGATCACAATAATATGTATGTTTGATTGGACCGATAGCGACCATATTAAATAGCACCATTGTGATTACAGGGTTCCCACTGAAAATCTGTATCTCATTTCCCTGACTAACCTTGACTTTCCCTGACATCGACGGCCTCATTTCTCTGACCAAATCGTAATATTTTTTTAAAAAACATGTCTCTACAACAGCTTTTCAGACACAGTTGTCACATTATATAAAATTAGTATTAGTATCAGTATTATGAGAGCTGTTCAATAGTTTTTGCCTCCTAGTCTGTAACTGGACATATAAATTTAAGTATAGATGTCTCCAGTAAAATCTATTTTTTATGTCCTACCTTTTTAGTCCTCTTGGACAGTGTTGCCAGATATTTCTACCTCGAAAATCCCAAAACCCGTCCATAAAGCAGCCCAAAAACCGCGGGACTAAGCACAAAGAAGCCCAAAAAACCGCGGGACTTTGATAGCCGGCTGATTTTAAATTACTACACATAGTATTCGAAATAATTCATAATAAAATAAATACAAACAACAAAAAAAATTTATTTTATAAACTGAGATTAATTTCTTTTAATAAAGTAATGACACTTTTGATACACGGGAACGACACGGAAGTCGGCGTGGATGTTTCGACGGGAACCGGAGACGGGAGAAACGAAGGATAAAGGTCGTTTCGACGAACGGCGGAGAGAAGGATCTTTACGAAAGTCAGCACGACGCAGTGCTGGGACGAGTCGAAGTTCGCCAGGCGTCTCGAGAAGCCGAAGGCATCCGACGGGAGCGAAAGCAACGAGCCGTGGAGAAGAGAGAAGGACCGGCTATTCTTCCTCAGCGAAAGCCCTCACCTACTTGCCAAGTAAGAGCAACGTTTCTGATATTGTTTCGCCCGCGCTAGGCGTTGTTCATTCGGCTCATAAGACGGAGGAGAAAGTTATCGACCCCATAATTGTTCCGCATAATACGAGGCGTGTTTTTTAAGTAAGGTCCGTTTGAACATAAGTACACAACGAAAGGTTATTTCAAATAAGTAAATTTATTTTCAGAAAGTACATACTTCACTCTATTTTTCGAAATAGTTGCCAATTTTGTTCAAACACTTATCATACCTCTTAACCAATTTTAAAATACCCTCTTCATAGAAACTTGCCGCCTGCTCTGATAGCCAAGAGTTCACTGCCGTTTTCACGTCGTTGTCATCATTGTAATGATTGCCACTGAGGTGATGTTTGAGGTGGAGGAACAGATGGTAATCGCTCGGCGCAAGATCAGGACTGTAAGGTGGGTGGTCTAAAACTTCCCAGCCAAAACTGCCCAATAAATCGCGGGTTTGATGTGCAGTGTGAGGTCTTGCATTGTCATGAAGGAGGACAATTCCCTTCGTCAGCATGCCGCGTCTTTTGTTTTGTATCGCTCTGCGTAGCTTTCCCAGGGTTTGGCAGTATGCTTCTGCATTGATAGTGGTTCCTCGTTGCATGAAGTCGACCAACAAAACACCATGCCTATCCCAAAACACCGACGCCATGATTTTGCATTGGGACAGAGTCTGTTTGGCCTTCACCTTTACAGGCGAGTGTGTGTGTGTCTCCATTCCATGCTCTGTTGCTTCGATTCGGGCGTGATATGCGAAACCCATGTTTCGTCTCCAGTTACGATCTGACTCAAGAAGCCATCACCTTCTTCGTTAGAACGAGTCAAGAACTTCATCGCACACTCAAATCTTTGGTTTTTGTGGTCCTCTGTTAGGAGTTTCGGGACCCAACGGGAGCACAGTTTCCTAAACTTTAGGTGTTCAGAAACTATGTTGTAAAGCACTGATCTCGACACGTCAGGAAATTCGTTTGAGAGACCTGTTATTGTGAAGCGCCTGTTCTCACGAATCTTCGCTTCAACTGAAGCCACGAAATCGTCTGCAATCAAAGAACGGCGACCGCAGCGGTTCTTATCATGGACGTTGTCACGGCCATCTTTGAATTGTCGTGCCCACTTACGCACTTTGCTTTCACTCATAACAGTATCACCGTACACTTCGCAACTCTGTCGATGAATTTCTGCAGGAGACAGGTTCCTTGCTGACAAAAACCGTATCACTGACCGAACCTCACACGCGGCGGGCGTGTTGATAGTCTTAAACATTTTGAAAGCACAGAACAGAACCGTACAGGTTAGCTACAGAGCTGAAATTGAGCACAGCTGTTCCCGAGGCATGCCGGTACACGACGCACGCGCTCGTTGCGATATGCGCGCGAACTACTAGTGTCTACAACAAAATGGACCTTACTTAAAAAACACGCCTCGTAAAAGGACATATGGACAAAATATTAATAGTAATATTAGCGGAGCTGAGAGTGACGTAGGGCCGAAGAAAGATTCTACTAATGACTTTCTTTCATCCAGTGCCAAGGGTGCAGCCAAGCTTGTAAAAATAAAAGGACTCAGTCAGCCCAGCCATGCAGCGAATTTGTCGGAGTTTAAATCTTCGCTTTCAAGAGAAAACGAAGAGGAGTTTCCTACTGAGGAACGCTTAAACGATATTTCAACGTCCAGTGCCAGAGAGATAGGGAATGCTCTCCAACTAGACGGACCCGGCCAGCCCAGCCGAGTAGTGAATTTGCAAGCAATACATTCTTCGCTCTCGTGGGAGAGAGAGGAGCCAAGTCGCAATAACAGCGTGCCTTTAGCCTTTAAGGTATTTCGGTTGGAATCGGGTGGTGATAATTTTGCTATATAATTACGGTGTTTTCCTGTTTGAGAATGATATCTTGTGTGCACGGAGTCCAGTCTTACAAACAATACAATAAGCTTCACGATCACTGCTGTCAGGGCCTAGCATTAGTTGGGCATTTCAGATTAACACAATTAAAAAAATTCGTTACAAATTATATAAATATACAAATATATGGTAGTAACTTGTACCTGTATTTTTTGTTAGCCAGCCTTTGAACGTTGATTCCTTCTCCCAAGACGCTCTAAATTGTTTAGAATATTTCGCCCATTTCCCCATGTTTATAGTTTACGCTAGTCTGATTTCAGCCCGGTGAATTCAATAAAATTTCAATAAAAAAAAATAATTACGTGCAAGATTTTAAACTATAGAAATGAAAAACAAAGTTAATTGAGAGAGAAGATAAAACTAAAAACTGTGAAAGCTACTTACAATTTTGAAGTCTTCAAAATATTTACGCCTGGTGTGTGCTGCTGGCTGGAGTCCTTATGATAAGCACCCTCTTATCGACAATCGAACAGCGCAGGGAAAAACGAAACGAGCGGTCCGAAAGCAACGCTTTCACTGCCATACTCATCCAGGAAGTAACCAGGGGAAGTACACTGAACTAGGCAAGAAGCCAGAAGAAACCTAGTTAAGTCATCCAGAGGATAAGATGGGGTCCTTTCCTATAAGGACGATAGAGTTGAATGTTGATTGACGAGGGGCACAAGGAGCTATGAGATCCAGTATTCGGGAAAGATGGCCTTTTGGATGTCGTCGAAATTGATGTCCAGGACGTGTCGAGGCCTGCGGTGCCTGAGTAAACTTCTAAACGTGAGTAGATGCTCCAGAATATCTGCAACCAGAGGATTGGGATGGTCCTTAATCTTCGGAAGCAACTTATTCAACGACTCTTGGACATAGTTACCAATTGGAGGTATATGGAAATCTTCAGCAATTGAAATATTTGTTGCGACTCTCCTGTCAAGTTGGGCGATAGTCCTCAGAGTAACGTTTTGGAATGTTTGGAGATCCTTCCATCTGGATTTGCATATTGTAGCCCAGGCAGGCATACCATAAAGAAGAATGATTCGTATAACCATCTTATAAAGCAAGAGTTTGCTATCCATTCCAAGGGCGCTGTTTCGCCCTAGAAGAGCAACTAAACTAAACTTAGCCTTCTTTGCTTTATTTATCGCATAGGAGACGTGGTCACTCCAATTTAGCCTGGCATCTATCATTACTCCCAGGTATTTGTAATTCTTAACCCATTCGAGCTCTTTACCAGAAAGGAAGAGAGGACTCGGTGGTTTCCGAAGTTTCTTCGTAATGAACATTGCCTTGCATTTGTCAACATTTAGGTCAAGTCTCCACTTTGCAAACCACTTCTCGCACAATCGTAAGGCCTTTTGTAAGCGTGATATAACGTGAGCAGGATTGCGGTCAGTAGTCATGATGGCTGCATCGTCAGCAAAGAGATATAGCTTGCACTTGGTAAAAGTTGGGAAGTCATGGATGAAAAAGTTGAACAGTGCAGGGCCCAGGACAGAGCCCTGAGGAACACCAGCATTGACGTCACAAGGGTTAGACATGGAACAGCCTCTTATTCAGTACTGCTCTTATATATCTGCTGATATATACTTAAAGCACCAATGGAAAGCAAGCGCCAAACCTTGAGACAGGATTGGCTACTGTATCCAGTACAAGAGCAATCATATGACGTAATCACGCCTGATCTATCCCTGGTTTAATTTAAATCTTCAACTAAATTTATTTTTCAGCAATAAGACTCAAAAAACCAAGATAAAAAAACAAGCCCAAAAGAGCCCGAAAAAAGCCACGACCCGCCAAAAAAATCCCAAACCGCGAAGTCAAAATTTTACAAACCAATTGTTTTTAAAAAGCCCAATTTGCGGTTTATAGCCCAATCTGGCAACACTGCTCTTGGAAAAACGTCGATGCACTGAGAATCGTCGTGCAATAGCAGCAGTAGTGTGATGTGTGATGAAGCTGCACACGAGAAGATCTGATGAAGCCGAGTAATGTGCTACGTAGGTATTATTTTACTAATTGTGGTGTTTATATGCAGAAACGGCAAGGGTAAGGCCGCATGGGATTGGTCGAAATTAGAATGGGTAAATGAGGCAGCCAATGAGAAGGCATACACATGAAAAGACGTTTAATCATCTGAAAATTTTCGGATTGGTTTGTGAAGCACTAGAGGTTAAAACCCAACGCATCCCATCGCTTCAGCGCATGCGCGTTTAGGGTGTTGCTAAAAGCTGAAATGAATAACTTGAGAATAAAATAAAACTTTTTCCACAACGAAACAGGAATTGAACAAAAAGAAAAAGACCGAAAATAAAATGAAAAAATACAACCTGAGTCTGTAAGCGCTTTTCGAAAGCTTTGCTTTCATCATTCAGCAGCCAAGGAGCACCTCGAGAGAACTTGAGAAAACTGACTTGGAATACGACAATCGAACAGTGTAGTGAAAAAGAAAGAGGCGAGTGGTCCAGGAGCCAAGCTCACTTTGCACGCTCGCCCAAAAAGTAAACCAGAGGAAGTACACTGAACTGGGAGAGAAGCCTGATGAACCTCTTTAGTCCTCCAGAGAATGAGTCCCGAGAAGGGACGAGTCAGATTGTGGATTGACGAATAGAGTCCCCAAAAATCAGCAGGATCTAGAAGATCCAATAGTTGGGGAAGACGGCCTTGTTAACGTCATCAAAGCAGACATCCAGGACATGGCGGGGTCTTCGAAACCTGAGGGGACCCTTAACAGCGAGTGGGTGGTCCAGGATACCAGAAACCAGGGTGTTTTCATGATTCTCCATCTTGGGTAGCATGTTCTTCATAAGAGTCTGGACAAAGGTGCCTATGTGGGTCATCCCCAGATCCTCATAGATAGAGTGGTTGTTGGCAACTCTTCTGTCAAGTTGGGCAATGGACCGGAGAGCAACATTTTGGAAGGTCTGGAGATCCTTCCACCTAGATTTGCAAATAGAAGCCCAAGCAGGCATTCCATGAAGTAAGATAGTACGAATCACATCCTTGTATATCAAGAGTTTGTTATCCACACCAAGAGCGCTGTTTCGCCCCAGAAGTGCAATCACACTGAACCTCGCTTTCTTTGCTTTGTTGAGCGCGTATTGGACTTGGTCGTTCCAATTTAGTTTGGAGTCGATCATGACACCAAGATATTTGTAGCTTTTTACCCACTCAAGTTTCTTGCCAAATAAGAAGAGAGGCTTTGGAGGGTTTTTGCATTTGCGAGTGATAAACATGACCTTGCACTTTTTGACATTCAGCTTTAATCGCCACTTTGTGAACCAGCTCTCGCACTGATGTAAAGCTTTTTGTAGTCGAGTGATGACATGTGCTGGGTTTCGTGCCCAAATCATGATGGACCCGTCGTCAGCAAATAAGTAAAGATTACACTTTGCAAACTTGGGGAAGTCATGGATAAAGAAGTTGAATAAGGCTGGCCCCAAGACAGAGCCTTGGGGTACACCAGCATTAACATCGCAGGGTTCAGACAAGCATTCCCCAACCTTAACACGAAAAGTCCTCTTTGACAGGAAGGAGCGAACCAGAGCAATTAGATCGTCAGGGAATCCGTAGGTAATCATTTTGTAAATGAGCCCATCATGCCAGACTTGATCAAAGGCCTTTTGGACATCGAGGAAAATGAGGCCACCAAACAGAGAGGTTGAGAGGACCGTTTAAATCAGCAACGAGCCTCCATAACTGAAGCTGACAAGAGTGGCCTGGACGGAAGCCAAATTGCTCACTACGAATGAGGTTGTTTGCCTCGCAGTAGTCGTTGAACCTCTTGAGTATAGTGCGCTCAAAGACCTTGGAAAGCATGGGCAACAAGCTAATGGGCCTATAACTTGTGGGAAGAGCAGGATCCAGTCCAGGTTTAGGAATGGTGATGATGACTGAGTCCTTCCAGGCACTAGGGAAATGGCCGCTAAGCCAGCAGTCATTCATGACCTTGGTGATGATGCAGATAACACTGGGAGGCAAATTCTTGAGAGCACTGTTGGTAATGGTTTCGATGTCTATACTTCTTGCCCATATTAGGCGCTATAATAAA
>JAHWFO010066094.1:0-26547 GCA_023313115.1 Rhysida immarginata
GTCCTTGGAAACCTGTCTTTCATGTCAGTTGTTGTTTGAATTCTGATAGCACTATGCATGATGTCATGGTCCAGAATATGCAAGTATTTTAGATCTTACCTTCGTTAAGATCTTATATGTAATTTCAGACTTTGTGAGAAATAAGTTCTTTAGTCAAGTTTCACGCATGCACTAATTTTTATTGATTGCCCTAATGAGATGAAATAGAATTCTGCAGAATCTCACATATGTTTCTTATTCCTTAGCTTTCATTAAGCTTTATATTGAGATATTAGATTACCTTGCTTGACTTTGTCTAATAATCCCTTTATGGTTTTGTCATCCTTTTGCTTTGTCTCCTTTTCTGGCCTATTTACAGTCAGGAAGGATAGTAAACTTTGTCTATTAATTTGAACCTGTTCTTTTTCAAGTAATGTTAGTTAAAACTGGGTGTTTTGCCATCACAACATAATGCATTGTAATTTTATCACTGGGATTAAAATTTGTTTTAGGCAAGAGTGTTAAAACTGAGGAAATAAATATTACGAGTATTATAAGCTATTACACTTTGATATTAAACATATTATAATTATTAATATCTTGAATTTTTGTAGAAGCAAAGTTTCTCAGTTGAGAATCTATAGAAGAATGTTTTAACTTATTTTTGGAGATAAAGCATATTAAATGAGCGTCACATCTGAGTTGCCTTTAATTTATAAATAAATAAATTCTGGAACTTATATAGTACGCTCACAAAGTGAAAAGAGCAAAATTCTTAGAAGAAGCTGATCAGCTATCTGATGAGATACACAGATTGAAAGAAAATTAGAAATTTTGTCAAGATAGTAAAATAAATTATTATAACCTTATTTATTTTTTGAACCCCCCTTTTATTTTTTGAACCGAAGCAGATATGTCAATTTTGATGAATCCAATGAATAGGAAGTTGTGGGTGGCCTATCCCATGGTGCACTTTTCATCATTCCAAATATGCAAATTAGGACACATTCAAAATTTATCTCAAAAAACCGTAAGGGATAGAGAAATCGAAGACTTTGATCGTTGGAAGGAACCTGATTTAGTGGAACCATTATAGTTCTTTGAAACTTTCAATGCTAAAATATGGCATGTAATATATCAGAGACTTGGAATGATGTGCCATGATTGAAAATATCGTAAAATTAATGATAGTCGAAATTTGTTGCAAGGAACCTGGTTTAGTGGAGCCATTATGGTTCATTGGAAATTTCAATGCTAAGATATGGCATGTCATATATCGAACAACTTTGAACGATTTGTCATGAATGAATATAACGTAAAATTAATGATAGGTGAAATTGGTTTCAAGGAACCTTGTTTTGTGTAACCATTAAGGTTCACTGGAACTTTCAATGCTAAAATATGGCATGTAATATATCAAATAACTTGCAATGATGTTTAATGAATGAATATAAAAATTAATGATAATTCAAATTGGTTCGAAGGTACGTGATTAATGTATCATTATGGTCCATTAGAAACTTACAATATTAACATAGGGCAGTTTAAAATATGGTTCCGCGAATGGTTTAGTTTAACCTTTCGGTACTTGGTTGGGTCATTCCTTAATGGTTTTTTTTTCCTTTCAAATATCTGATAATGCCAATAATGAGTAATTAATAAATGGAATAATTGAAATTGACAGCGAAAGCTTGTGTGTAAAAAAAAAGACGACAACGGGGCTCGAACGCATATTGTGAGTCTTGCGTGGTCACTGCTCGGCTAAACGCTAAGTTAAATTTGCTCCATATAACGTTCTGGTCAAACTTCAATCCTTAATTTCTCGGAATATACTGCGTATCTACGGCTAGTCTCTTAGAATTAGCTTAATGCCTTTCTTATCTACTACACCGTATATGTATCACTGTCAGCGCTCCCACTTTTAAGGTAATTACCGTACGGGATATTTAGCGTAATTTTTAAGATGATGAAATTTTTAAGGTATATAATTCTAAGATAATGAGTCTATTTTTAGAGTAATATTTGAGGTAATGATTAGGGGGCCTATTTTATGACTTAACCCAGCCAGGTTTTTCTATTTCCCACCCAAAGTAGGTGACTGTAGGAAAGTGAATCGGATTTCGCGAAAACCTGAAAGTGCTATACGCTATCTACACAACAAACAACGTGTACAACGTGCTTGACAACGTGGCGTGGCTGTGATCTTGTCTTGGCATTGTGTGCATCTGGTAATTAGCTGTCTCGCTATTTTTACTATGTAATTTTTAGATTTAACTAGTTGTCGTTTTTTTTTTTTTAAATGGCCCTAACTCAAAATGGTTGCCTTCAGCATCAATACATTTTTGGTACGAGTCACCACTGATTCCGTACATCGTATCAAAGTGTTCAATGAGATTTCTCTAACAAACCGCAGATTTTGATCCAGGCCAGTCGATAGGATGCAGGGTATCCTATTAAAAAAAAATCGAATATTTAGACGTTAAAATTTATGCTAAATTTCTTAAGTGGAATAGTTCAATGAACTGTTAGAAAGATTAAAATGACGCGCTAACTTATACTCTGTCCGATGAAAGTTTGACAGGGCTTGTCCAGGTAAATTTCAGCTTTCAATTGTTTAGGTATTGTTTTAAAATAATATTAACAACATCTAACAATTGAAATTGGAAATTTCATTGGACACGCCCATTCAAACTTTCTTTGGATAGAGTAGATCGTAATTTATATGGGCAGATTTATTCAAGCATTTGCTGTCTGTGCCAGAGACAAATGAAAGAAAGAGACTTGCAGTGACCTCCCCTCTAGTGATGCCTTCGCGCCGCCATATTGGGATTGGTAAGAAACAGCTGATCGCCCGAGGCAATGCATGTGAATCAATCGGTTTGGTTTGGTTTGGTTTGTTTGGTATTAACGTCCTTTTCAACTTCTATGGTCATTTCAGGACCGGGTTATAGGGGCGGTTATAGGGGCGGCAAATTTTGCCTCACAAGGGTTCTTTAACGTGCAGCCGGCAAAGGATTGCACGGGACCAACATCTTTACTTCCCTTCCGAAGGAAGTGTGTGATCTCAGGATTTTCTCCCTGAAAAAATCCTCGTCGTCCTCGCCCGGAATCGAACCCGCGTCCTCGGGCATCAGAGGGGATCACGCAACCACCGATCTAGCGAGGCCGATGTGAAACAATCGCAAACAATTGCTTATTACAATATGTGGATAATTAAATTGATTATTTTATTGAACTAAGAATTATTTCTTCCTTTTCTTTTAATTTAAAATTTTAAAATATTTGTCTTTTAAAAATTCGTTAGGCATTGAATCAGCTATTTGGAGTCATTAAAAGTATACGTTATCGTTAGTTAATGCAATAAAGCTTTTTTTAAAAAAATCAGAAAACAGGTTACGCTTACTAATACTTCCAGAAATCATCTACAAAAACAGCTGAAATTACATTGGGAATATATGCCGCCTTAGGTTTTTGCCAATCGTAACATGGCGAATGCTGCACTTCCGTTGGCACCAGTAGCGCTCAGCGAAATGAATAGGGCACTGCCAGTCTCTTTCTTTCATTTGTCTCTGGTCTGTGCTTATTAGACATCTGAAATGTGCTGGTAAGACAACGTAATATTCCATATTTATAGCATGGTCTCAAGGCGTCATTGTTTTGCGTACACAAGACGAAATAATAGCTATAAATTGTACAATCTCGCAAGGGTTCTTTAACGTGCAGCCGGCGAACGATTACACGGGACCAACGGCTTTACTTCCCTTCCGAAGGAAGTGCGTGATCTCAAGATTTTCCCTCGTAACTTAGGATAATGATCACTGGTTTTAAAGAAGATTCATTATTTCGTAAGTCAAATATCACTGTTTGATATTAAACTGAATACCACTCCCTTCATTAATCCGTCCACCCTCTTTATTTATTCCCCATTAGAAAGTTATTTACTCCCCATATCTATAGTTAACTAAAGTTTAAGTAGGCCGTACAACAACAAACTCTTTCTTTGAACTATAAACGGAGGAAGAGGGTAGTTAAATTCTCCTAAGGGCTAAAAATGTTAATCAAACCAGTACTCCTGTTATGAATAGAAATAAAAATAAAAATTTCCTCTTCATCTTCTGTTTTCTTTTTAGGAAGCTCTTTGACGCTTTTTTCTGTTAGGCTTGGGTCACACTGGCGTAAAACGCCGCGTAAATACGCCGACGTAACGACGTCGCCAAGCGCGGCACCATGCTATTTACCGGAAGTGACATCACTGGCGTCGTTACGTCGACGTATTTACGCCAGTGTGATCCTAGCCTTAACCTTAAAACTATGAAATTAAATTATTAATGACGTTATTTAGTATTCCAGTCTACCCTATAGTTACTCTCTGAGGCACATATCAGAGAAAGAAGGTTTAGAAAATACGTTTTGATTAAAACTGAATTGTCTTTGTTTCATTTAAATTAGTAGTATCAATTAATTTCATGAACATTAAAAAATATATTGAATGATGATTCGAATCAAATTTGTAAATTTCAAATTTTTTACGTAATAATTTTACTATCAAAAATACTATCTGTACCCCCTGTACATGGTGTTCAATTTAAAAGGTTTAAATGAATGAAATTGCTGTAGAGGAGGAATTAATATTGTTTATAACAAAAATTAAATTTTTATACAAATTTTCATTACTGTTTGTGTATCTAAGTATACAATGCTAGGTTTGAAGCATTCGAAATATTAACACTATTCAGTAAAAATAAATTAATATTAATCGACCTTAGCAACATTATTAATAATTACTGTGACCATATACATTATTTCATAGGATTTTTCAGAAAACATAGATCATAAACATTCATCATAGGTAAAAGAGGAATAGAAAAGGCTTATCAAAATCACTTGGGTAGGCCTTACCGCTGGCCTTACCATAACGAGATTAGACACATTATAAATTGCCCACAAAAGCAAGAAAAGAATTTGTGATAGGTAGTTAATTTCATGGTGATGAGTTCGCTGAAAATAATTTGATGTTGACATGGTGATGAGTTCTTTTCAAGCGTGGGTATTGTGGCAAAATAATTTTATTCACTTCAGAAATTAAAAAAAAAAAAAATGAAAAGGAAAAATATGAAACAGTTATCGAAATAATTTACGATAAAATTGAGAAACTTGATAATTCTTTTGCTTTTATTATTTTTTTTTTTTTACTAAATTATGTTTTTTTTTTTATAAATTTTACTAAATTATGATGAAGTGTTTCGCTGAAGTAATGTAATTTAAGGTTCGCCGTTCGCTATTTTTAATAATTTTTAGAGACATAGTGCATTTTATACAGTGACTTAGCTACAGATTAGGCAGTCCTTCAGTTATAAATTACAATTCAGCCATTTTAACATAAACGGCAAGATAAATTTTTAAAATAAATTAAAAACATCCTATAAACTTCTGATATCTCATGCTTATTCTCAGGCGTATTTCTTCAAACGTAAATATTTTTGTCGAATTTCTTCGTTAGATATTAAATTCCTTTTCAATTTATAATATTGTATGGGTTGAATATTAATTGCTTTTAAATGTTAAAAATATTTATTTAAAGAATTCTTCATTCCGAATTCGAGTTTGTAAATTATCCCGTTGAAATATTTATCAGATTGACCAAGAGAATTAAAGTTTCCGTTATTACAGGCAAAAACCTTCTTAAAACATAGGCAGAAGAAAGTTAGTGCCTCGATTTCATTGGCTGTTCACTACCAAGGAATTCCCTATGAACTTTCCCGAGAGCCGAACATGTTTTTGTAGTCTCCCGATTTAGGTCGAGGAATTCTTCGTTAACTCGAGAGAATAAAAAAAAAAATATGAAAGGTAAATCATGCATTTTAAAGTTTCTAAAATTGTATTCATTAGATTTTCTTTATTGTTAATAGAAAAACTCTTCTTTTCAACTCTGACAGTTGAACTTTATTATTCTTTCATCTTAAAATTAATATTTTAATTTCATTTACTCAAACAAGATTCATCACGGATGCCACAGGTGCAAAGTGTTCCTTATAATTCATTGGCAATAGTTCAAATGCAGTTTATTTTAAACTTACTGAATTAACTGATAAATAAGCCAAATAAAATAACAAACAGTAATGTCCATGTTCAGGGTGTTCATAATTAGGGTGGCCAGACGTCCCGGATTGTGCGGGACAGTCCCGGGTTTCAGTGTACTGCCCCGCATCAGTAAACGTCCCGGAAAATGTCCCGGATTCAAATAATCGTCTTGATTTGTCGCGGATTTAATGTTGATTTATAAATCAATTGACAATAAATGTTTCAATGATATGACACAAATTGACGCAAACCCCGTAAAATCAGTATGCAGTTCGCTGAAGTACCTGAAATTTGAAAGTGAACGGTGATGGAAAATCTTTTCTTTTTTTTTTTAAATAACCAGTCATCAATATTTTTCCAAGCAATACGCAGACTCGAAGATGAAAAGCGAACGATGATGGAAATTTCTGACGAAATTAATGATTTAAATTTTAAGTACAAGGAAAGGATTTCTTGCGAATTTGTTCCACCTATTGTCAAATCTATTATTATTGAAATCTATATTATCTATATCATAATCGGCTAATGTCATTGCTATTTTGCCAAGGTTACCTTAACATTGTTCTTTTAGCATTGTTTGATGGCATTTTTATTATTATTATCATTATTATTCGCCAGGTGGCCAGGGAGGCAGGTCACTACTTGCATCGCTCTCTTTATTCTATGGCAGCAGACAAAAAGAAAAAAAATCTAAGCAGGGAGTTGCTGGATTATGTGGTATATGTGACCTTAATATTTATGCAAAGCAGCACAAAATAAAGTGTAATGGGAATTGTAACGACGTTTTTCATGCTTCGTGTATGAACATTCCTAGACAGCAGATTCGACAATTTAATGACAACTGGACTTGCCTGAAGTGTGGGGGTGTGTCGATTGACACCCATATGAAGATACAGAACACAAATGAGTTAAGTGAGCAATCTTTTTCTACAGTTCATTCGCTATTTTCCCCTAAGGGTAATGAAAAATCTGGACAGAATGATATAGGTAGTGCCAATTTAACATCAGTATTAACGGCAGTGAATAGCTTAATTAAGACAGTTAATGAATTCATTAAGATTAATCTTGAAATTCAGAACCAAAACAAAAACTTAAGTAGCAAAATTGATAACCTATTAAGTGCTTTAAGTGCAAATCATAAAGTTTTGGAAGCACGTACTATTCCAGCCCAAATTAATGCAATTTCTACTGCTAGCAAAGATTTTATACCCCCCTCGCGTTTGGAGGATGGGAACAATCCGGTGAAATGTAAGTTGGGCCAGTCTCATTCGAATGAATTCACCTATTTGCAAGCAACAAATAATACGGAATCAAAAAAGCGGAAAATAACTATATTTGGAAATTTAAAGGAATCGTCGCTTAAAGCGCGGGATAGTTCCTCACAGGTGCGATTAACAACGAATATTTTCGTTTCACGTTTGGCTCCTGACACGGATGTCTCACAATTAAGAACGTATATTCAAGAGTTTATTGACCTTGATGGTATTGTTGCTTGCCATAGACTTAAAACTCGTTTCAACACTTATGCCTCGTTCTACGTATCTATTGATACGAATGTATCTCAACAGATACTTAATCCTGAAAGGTGGCCTTCAGGGGCCTTTGTTTCTCAATTTTTTTGGACGATTGCATCGGAACCAGATCTATGGCACGAGGATGCCGTACTCTCGCCCAATAATGGCAATTAAAGTCTTTTATCAGAATGTCCGAGGCCTTAGAACGAAGATCTTACAAGTTCTTAAATTTACATCGTTGAATAAAGATTATATCTATTCATTTACTGAAACATGGCTAAACTCCACAATAACAAGCAATATGTTATTTGGTGACTCTTTTACTGTTTATAGAGCAGATCGGAGAATTGCTGACAAAGGCGGGGGTGCGTTAATTGCAGTCCCAAGCTGCATCGCCTCTGAAAAGATAGCTTTCAATTCTTCAATAACTTCGATTGATGTAATTGGCGTGAAGCTGTCAATTAAAAGAAGGTCAAGTGGTTTTAAGAACGTAAATCACTTTCTATATATTTGGTCCATTTATATCCCTTCATCGGTTACAAACAAATTATACCAAAAATTTTTGGAAGAATTGGCTGATTTCCAGTTAGCTATGAAAGGTCCCTGTATTTATACAGGCGACTTTCATTTTATCGATAGTATATCTAAAAATAAATATAACAACATCAATATTGTGAGGCGCAGATTGATCAATAGTTGGGCCGCGGAACTTGGAGTAGTAAATTACAACAATATTAAGAACAAAAGTGGGGACACACTCGATCGAATTTTTGCCTCCCAACAAGTTCAAGTTAAACGTGCTGAATCGGTCATTAAGAATGAAGACAAATTTCATCCACCCTTATGCGTCTTAGGTGATTTTGACCATCTGCCATATACACCACCAACACATGAACCCCGACTTAATTTTAAGAGAGCCAATTTTTTGAACTTATACCAGGATCTTCGTCTGGTGGACTGGTCAGACCTTGAAAAGTCTCAATGCGTCGATCAAATCTGGAGCTCATTAATCAAGCGAATTACAGCAACCATTATCAAAAATGTACCAATGGAGAAACCATATAAATCCTCGGTTATGAAGCGCACGTTCCCGAAGTGGGTCACAAAGGATACGGTTAAATTATGGAAACTGAAGCAAGCGAAACACAAAGTATTTAAGCAATCTAACTCAATTAATGATTATGCAGCTTATCAAATTGATAGGAAAAGATTTAAAATGGCATTTGACAAGGATTTTAGGGAATATCATGCTTCGGTCGAGAATGATTTAAACTCTCAACCTAATTTGTTTTGGGAGACAACAAAAAAGTTATTTGGTAAAATGAATTCTAGTCACTCTTGGTCAAATTGCTGCTCTGTTGAGGATCTCGCATGTTATTTTGAAAATACAATGAGTAATGATCGTTTACTCTCTTCACATGATTGTCGTATTCCGAATTGTTGGGATAGAGTTTACAGTAAATTTATGGTTCCTCCAATTTCAATTTCTGATATTGTTACGTTGGGTACTAAGATTTCTGCATCTAGAATTGTCCATCCGAACGGCATCCCTGATTATATATTTAAGGGTTGCCTCTCAGCACTTGTACAACCTCTATGGATTTTATTTAATGTTTCTTTGACCACAGGTGTATATCCCAGAGCTTGGAAACTTGTTAACATAATTCCTGTACCTAAGTCTATCACGCCGCAATCACCTAACGATTTCAGGCCGATCACAATTCTTCCCTTCCCTGCTAAAATCTTGGAAACGTATGTTGCGAATTATCTTGCTTTATTTATTGACCCTTCGCTTCCTGATGAGCAACATGGGTTTCGGAAGGGTAGATCTACCTCTACGAATTTGGCTTGTTTACTGCATTATTTGACTTCTTATATTGATCAGCGCAATCAAATTGTTGTGTATCTTGATTTTAGCAAAGCCTTTGATAGCATCAACATTCATCTTTTATTAGATAAGCTCAATGAAGTTGGTCTCTCTAACAACCTAGAAAAATGGTTTGCCTCACTCCTTCCCGAGCGGAGTTTCATTATTAAGAATATGGAAGGTGTACATGCAATCGGGAGAATCCGTAGTGGAGTCCCCCAGGGGTCTCCCCTAGGTCCCATATTGTTTAATCTTTTTACCGCCGATATTGTTGCGCAAATCAAAGATGCTCAAATCAAGGCTCTTCTGTACGCGGATGATTTAAAATTATATTCTGTTGTCCGTAGCTGGGAGGACTGCTATAGGATGTCCGTGGCTTTGAATAATATTGCTCTTTGGGCCGAGCGGAATGGGCTATCTTTGAATGTTACTAAAACTTTCTGTATATCTTACTCTAGGAAAGTTGTTAATTATTTGTATGACTATACGTTGAATAATTCTAAAATCCATCGCCGCGTTTTGATAAAGGATTTGGGCGTGATTTTCAACTCCAAATTAACCTTACCAATCATCTGGAAAATGTATTGGTCGAGATCAGTAGGCGTTTGGGTATTATTAAACGGCTAGCCAATTTCTTTACCAAACCCAAGACGTTTCTCATTCTTTATAAGTCAATTGTTCTTTCTAAAATTTTATATGCCCCATGGATCTGGTATTCTAACAACACTCAATTATTTTGTCATTTACAAACTAAATTACTTAATTTTAATACTTTTCTTACTCGTATTAGTCGAATTCCCGGTAAAGCCTCCCTGGCTCCCCAATTTAATCTGCAGCTTGTTCTGAGCAAGGTGTTTTTTAATATTATGATCAAGATTATAAATGGAAGAATTTTTTCCCCGCAAACTCTGAATTTAATAGGGTTTCGCACTTCGAGCTGTTTAAGAACGCACCAGTTATTAGTGTTCCTGGGCAAAACAAGGACTAATGTAATGCATCTTGATCCGGCTTTTAAATTAATCGATTCCTATAATAAGAATTATCCTTTATTGGATATTTTTAATAGTAAATGTTGTCTTTTGTTTAAAGCTTAACGACAGTTTTATTGATTTTTCCTTATTTGCTCTACTTAACTTCGTAGTTCTCTGTCCCTATTTTTTGTCAATTTTTTAAGTGTATTTTCATTAACCCCGTTTTGGGCTTTCGCCTGTTGGGGGACAACACTGGGTCCGGGCCTCCAGTTTATCTGAAGGTCTTTTTCCCAGTTGCTGTTACATTATTATTATTATAATTATTATTATTATTATTATTATTATTACAACGCTTGTATAACTTTCACCGTTTGGGTCATGTTTGGTGGATGAAATCTTGTGATCAATATTTCAACCCCTTCCACTAGTCCGATCTTGCTGAAATTTTGGGCACATACGTAAAGTCAGTGACAATTCATGAGTCTAAAAAAATTTTTCAAAAAATCCAAAGGGGGAGGGGGGTTAATTATGAAATAGAATTTTTTATTTTTTTTTCTGAAGTCGACTTAAAAACTCAGATAAGAGAAGATAATATTGAAATTTTGAAAGAAAAAAATTCCGTCTCTACGTATGTGATCAATTTTCTGCATCTATCTCTTCTGAAACGGCAAAAAGACAGAACCAAATGAAATTAATGCACTGTTAGAGGTTACCCTAAACTGTGCCTTGAAGGAATTTTTATGACAATTTTTTTGATTATATTAATTGGAGACATTAATTTTTCAAAAAATGAAAAAATGGCTATAGTGTTCATACAAGCGAGCTGAACTCTTTCTTGAGGGGGCGGGGAAGTTCCTCAAACGTATTAAAGTGAAAACATACTTGGAAGGTTTCTTAATCTCTGCATTGACGTATTTTTCATTAAATTCGGTTAAACCTTTCTAGAGATGTTTGTTTGTTTTGTTTTTTTTTCTTCTAATAGTTAAGACATAACTGACACATTCCATCAAGCCAAAGTCAATAAATTCGACATGAACGGATTCCTCTCTCAGAATCGAATAACTTTGGTAAATAAATTGTTTGGCTCTGATGAGCCAATTTTGAACTATAAAGGTTTTTAAAAGAAAATAAAAATAAATAAATTAATTAAACTCTCCCCCCCCCCCCCTCCTTGCAAAAAATTTTTCCTTTTTTTTATTTCCATGATAAAGTGGGAGACCTGTGCGAATGCTCCATTCCACCATTTCAATTTATTTTGTTTACAGCCAAGTAATTATATTTCATTAAACTGTTGAAGAAATTGCCCAAAGTTACAGCCCAGAAGTTAAAATTGCTTACAACAAATATAAATAATTTTTCAGATTTAAAAGTTACTTCGTTGAGTTGATGTTAATTCCAAAAAAAATCAACAAAGCTGAAGAGGAAAACCCAGGGTGCAGGGCTAAATGTTTATATCTAAATTGTTTACATAAAATTAATAAATTGAAAGAAACCAAAATCGACACCTATATGCAGTGGCGGAAATATTTAAACATTTTCAAACACAACATACTCCCTCGGTAAATTTAAAACTATTATTGGAATATGTCTGGCCGTAAAAATCCACTGTCGAATGGGTGTTTTCCGTCATTAATGATTTTTGGAGCAGTGATAAATTTAAAATAAATATTGAAACAATATCAGCAGTCGTGTCAGTGAAAGTAAATCTGAACTATAAATACGACGAATTTTCTGAAATTTTACAAGAAAATGATGTACTTGAAAAATATTCATTAAAATAAAAAAATATTTATAGAAGTTAAAAGCATCTTGAACTGGTGTGTCTGCTAAGTGCATTACTAATGTAATATAAAAGCAGAAAATAAAATCGGAAACTGTGGAGAGTGGCAAAACGAATGCAGAACGTATCTATGTTGGGCCGATTGTACATGCAGTGCCACTTTTCCTACCCTATTCTCAGTCGATGTCAGAGACAAATGAAAGTAAGAGATTGGCAGTGCCCTATTCAATTCGCTGAGCGCTACTGGTGCCACCAGAAGTGCAGCAATCGCCATGCCGCGATTGGCAAAAACCTAATGTTCTCAGGCGGCGTATGTTCTCAATGTAAATTCAGCTGTTTTTGTAGATGATTTCAGGAGGTATTAGTAAGCATAACCTGCTTTTTTGATTTTTAAAAAAAAAAAAAACTTTATTGCATTAACTAACGATAACGTATACTTTTAATGACTTTCAATTGCTGATTCAATGCCTCACGGATTTTTAAAAGAGCACGTACGTACAACTCGCAACTCCTATCGTTATAATGGAGGCTTAGCCAGAGACAAGTGAAAGCATAGATGAAGAAAAATGAGGAAGCAAAGTTGTTCCTTCATCCATGGTGAAAGTAAATGAAACTAGAGGAAGGATGAATTTTTTTTCAATCTCAACTGTTTTTTATTATTAAAAAAGTTGATTCTTGTAACTTAATCAGTTTTTAATACCTAGTAAAGATTTTCATTTGTATTGCTATATAAAAAGTAAATTTGAAGCCTCTTCATACAGCATTACCAGTGGAGTTTCGAAAATAGCTTCAGTTACACAAAAAATTTAAATTGATTTATTCTTTATTGATTTTTAAATATAATAAGTCGTGATAAGACACTGCGTATATTTTCTCCACTTATTCTTTCTGTCAGCCGCTTCGTTTCATGGTGATATCGAATATTACAGTATGTGATGACAATAAGTCGAAGCACATGATCGTCAGAAAGACTCAAATGAATGGCGAGATAAATTAATGAAAATATTAATTTTGTTTTTGTTAGAATTTTGATAGGCGTATTCAATTTAATTGTTATTTGCTCTCCTAGATTATAAAATTCACTCCTAATGATTTTTTCTGAAATTTTGCACAGGTTTACTACATCTTTCGATGGTGTGATATGGCCTCTCTATTTTTTTTTCTCAATGAAAATAAGGCTGTGGCAGCTCTGATATTGCTCTTTCAACGCTTCTTTACATTGAATGCAGATTATAGATTTAATTACAGACCTAGAAACGAATCCTGCCGAATCACAATATTTTGACAAGATTTTAATATCCGGGATTGGATAATATTGAGACGCATCTGATATGGATTCGTGATTATATTTATCAGAGTTATACATGAATTAATGTTTTGTGCCCTGCACTCAATTTTAACCTGGTAAATTTAATGCCAATCAATTTGTCATTAATTTAATGTAATCAGTTTAATAAAAAGTGCTGTATAATTTTGTTGCCGAAATAAAAGATGTATCCACTTTTTACGAAGAATGTCATCCTTTGGAAATATACAGTGAATATGTTTCGCTTTCTAATTTTTCGTTTAGCTTTGAAATAGCTATTATATACGGGTGCAAGAGTTTGGTGCTTATTCTTGCTTTTTTTCTTTTTTTAATGTATTCATCACAATATAAACGTTTATACCTATGTTTACTGAAATGTCAGGTGTTTATATTATAAAAAATTTTAAAAGCTGTGTCATAAAATTGTTTTAAGATAATACAAAAAATGCAATTTTAATTTTTGTTAATCTGATAATAATGGAATATTTGTAAAGGCAGGACATTTAAACTGGAAGGATATTTAAAAATTTAACTGCTATCAATAAACAAACCTAACATAATTTATCAAATATTAGCTAATTGATTTTAAAATTTTTAATTAAAAAAACATCTGATAACCTAAAATATTCTGAAAAATTTTTTTTTTGTTGTTTTTTTTTTAAATAAAAAACGAAAAGGAAGAAATAATTCTCAGTTCAATAAAATAATCAGTTTATTAATCCAAATATTGTAATAAGCAATTAACTAATAATATAATTACTTGTGAACTGCAGTATTGGATCTTTTTAAAAAAAACGATTTGACCAATATGTATGAGAATGTCGTCCAGTTAGTTATTAGAAGGGGGGATTATAATTTGTACATCTCGTACAAATTGACAATAATTTGGATTATAATTAGTGAACTGTATATTTTATTTTATTAACTTTCAAATTATAATTTATAAAGGAGAGTTTCCTAGTTAATTGTTTAATATAACTCTTCCTCCTTTTCCATTTAAACTATTTTTTTAAATTTATGCTTAAGAATAACTTTATTTATCACCAAATAACTTTTTATCGGATGGGCCGATTTGGATGATTATTTTTTGTTTAATAGAGCAAGTTTTACTGGTGGTCCTATAATAAATTCATCCAGATATCTTAGGTAGATATTATAAAAAATAATTGTTTGCGATTGATTCACATGCATTGCCTCCCGCGATCAGCGTTTCTTGCCAATCCCGTAATGGCGGCGCGAAGGCACCACTAGAGGGGAGGTCACTGCCAGTCTCTTTCTTCATTTGTCTCTGGTCGATGTCATCAGCGTGTTGACACAAGGGATTGTGGGATACTGGTGAAAACAAACTGCCGTTCTGCATTCGTTTTGCCACTCTCCAGTTTCCGATTTTATTTTCTGCTTTTATATTCTGTACTTGCGTCTGGACCCTGGCACTCTGATTGGCTGTGGGCGACATCATAGTCACGTAATCCACCCAACAGATTTCGAATTTCTGTTATCTTTAATCGGCCCTGAAATTGCTAAAAATGACATGAAATTTCGGAAGGCAATTTTCATCATTGAAAGGTTTAATGTTTTGGTATTAAAGAAAATAATATAAAAATAATATAGAAACTGGCCAAAAATTTTGACATATATAATACATACTTTAAAACTACGGTTCACTTCTGTTAAATTTTATATTCCCATAACATCTTAAAAAACAATGAGAAATATTTCTTTAACTCGTTACAATCGTGAATTTACTGTATATTTGTATATTCAATGTATAAATAAATGAGTAAATAAATAAATGAGATATATATTTTAAAATAATAAATATATAAATGAGATATATTTTAGAATAAATAAATTTTCATTTATATAAACACATAAATTAATAAATAAATCTATTAAAACATTGAGAAGACTATATTTATTAATTCCTTTAAAGAAATGAAAATAAACCACTGATTTTATTTAAACAGATTTAAAGGCAAGGGGAAGGGGGCTATAGGGAGGGGAAAGGTTAACTTGCGTCTGGGAAAGATTTAAGAAATATTTCTCATTGTTGTTTAAGACGTTATGGGTAGTGTTGTGACAAATACTTTTTAAAAGTATTTGAAATACAAAATACAAAATATGTGGCTACAAATGTATTTTAAAATATTTCAAATACTTCCAGTGAAATGTATTTCAAATACAAAATACTAAATACGTATTTACAAATACAAAAAAATAGTTTTAATTTATTTACGATTTTTTACAATTTTTCTTCAATAACAGCAACTTTTCATATCTGGCATCACTCAGATGATTTCTTGATGGGGTCGAATTCTTCCCACCCACGCTGAACAGTCGTTTAACAGGGGCGGAAGAAGGCAGAGGAGTATTAAATTTCTTAAATAACTGCTTTACGATTGGGAAATGACTGTTGGGGCAAATGACCGAGCCCTGTCGAAAATATACAATTTTTTTAATTATTTTTTAAAGATGTTGTTTATACAGGGTGTCTAGCAAAACGATTTCGTAAAATTCCCCGACTTTTCCCGGTTGATCACGTTAGTTGAACCCATAACTAATCGTTAACGAATCGTTAAATTTAACTACAATGAATTAAAATGTTACCCATTTTAAAACTTATCTTGAAGAAAGAATTAGCAAAAAAACTACCTGTGGCACAGTACGACCTCCTTCGCACGGCAAAGCACAACCGTAAGCAGTATTGAAGCAATGAACGAATTAACCAACTGCAATGAAATCAACAAAGTGTTTTTAGGTTGGGAATCGGAATCCCATGATCCCCCATTTGGAGTGGGAGTTGTTCTGATTGGCAGTACTGCTGATTGGGAAAAATCAACTGGTCCAACAGCAATTTGAGTGGAGGAATAGTCATTTAAAATTGAAAAAAGTATTTGAAATACAAAATACTTTGAAAGTGTATTTGGAAATACTGTACCAAATACTGTAAAAAAATTGTATTTGAAATACAAAATACTAAATACAATCAAATACCCTCAAATACTTTCAAATACTAAGTATTTCAAATACATCACGACCCTAGTTATGTCAATATACAATATTACAGTAGTGAACTGTAGTTTTAAAGTATGTATTATATATATCAAAATCTTTGGCCAGTTTCTATATTATTTTTATATTATTTTCTTTAATACCAAAACATTAAACCTTTCAGTGATGGAAATTTCATGTCATTTTTAGCAATTTCAGGGCCGATTAAAGATAACAGAAATTCGAAATCTGTTGGGTGGATCACGTGATTACGATGTCGCCCACAGCCAATCAGAGTGCGCGTCCATTCCAGGGTCCAGACGCAAGTATCTATGTTGGTCCCATGGAAGAAAGAGTTTCCTCCTTCTTCCATGGTTGGGCCGATTGTACATGCAGCACCACTTTTCAATAGGGTTCCCACCCAAGGTTGTTAGAGAGAGGTTCTCTCTCTAACAACCTTGATTCTCACCCTGTTCTCAGTCAACGTCATCAGCGTGTTGATGCAAGGGATTGTGGGATACTGGTGAAAATAAACAGCTGTTCTGCATTCGTTTTGCCACTCTCCACAGTGTCCGAGTTTATTTTCTGCTTTTATATTATATTAGTAATGCACTTAGCAAACACACCAGTTCAAGATGCTTTTAACTTCTATAAATATTTTTTTATTTTAATGAATATTTTTCAAGTACATCATTTTCTTGTAAAATTTCAGAAAATTCGTCGTATGTATAGTTCAGATTTACTTTCACTGACATGACTACTGATACTGTTTCAATATTTATTGTAGATTTATCACTGCTCCAAAAATGATAAGACTTAGAGAGCCTTTATAATCAGAGAGTGGCCATGAGTAGAAAGGTAGCCATTTTTTTTTTCAAACCTCTGCTTTGAAAGTACTACAGCAGTACTATATATATTTATTTTCAGATGAAGCAATCGTTCTAAAAATGTTGTAAACTGTTGTACAAAAACTTAAATATAATATATCAGACTTTCGAGAAGTAAATAAAATTTAATATTTTGTTTAATCTATTCTCTACATGGAAAATTTTAAAACATTCATTTATGATATAGCTGTTAATTTTTTAATGGATTTGTTTAATGTAAAACCAATATTCTCGATCTGCGGGCCAGGTTCCCGTCTCCCATTGGGCTTTCAACCGCGACAACTTGGTTGTCTTTAAGACACCTTGAGACAGCTTGGCTGTCCGTGGTGTCTGCGATAGCCCAATTGGTAGAGGCATCGGCCATGATAGTCGAGGTTCCTGGTTCAGATCCGGGTCACAGAATTTTTCCTTCCATTTTTCAATTGAAAAATCATTATCTATGCTTGGAGATGCATCTCCAGTTAATAATTATTATTATTTAAATGTACGTATATCAAAACTAATTATACATTACTGGATTCAGCAATAACATTTTATTTCAGTAAAAATATTGGTTTCATTTTATTTTAAAAGCCATTTTTTATTAACAAAAGAAATTTTTAATTAACATAAAAAGGTATAATAATGTAATAATAAATTTAAAACAAACGTTTGCTTCTAAATTTTAGAATACACATATGTAAAAGAAAAGAAAATAATTTATAATAAAAGTGCATGTATTTGAATTAAAAAAAAATTAATAATATTTTAGCTTTTGGAAAGTTGTTTTAATTTTACTCAGTGATTAAATATAATTTTGGTTTGCTAACTTTGAAAATGAATAGAGTTTTCATCCATCACGCCAGAATTTTTCAAAAATGCAAATAATGCGAATTCTACATGCACTCCTATTTCATAATCGTAATTTAAGTCAGAGTCAAACTTTAAATTAGATTTTTAATAAATAAATAAATAATAATAAATAAATTGTAAAACTAATTTTATGGACTCTAAAGAATTTCTAACTTTAATACTGTCTGTTTTCATAAAATAACGAGTAAAATGAGCATGCCGTTTTGCGAATGAATCTTGCGTGATATCTCAAAACAGTTATAAAATTTGAAATGAGCATGTTGAAATTATAGTAAAAATCACTGAAAATTTTCTTGACAATAAACCATCGCAGACCTGTTTAAACCATTCAAATTATCAATGGTTTAAACATTCAATATATGTATTTATAAATCGAAATAATGTCAATTCATAATATGTTGGTTAATAGATTGATATCTTGATAAATTTTAAATTTTGAAGTTATTAAATTTGTTGTTTTCCATCAATAATTTCCAAAAGCTAAATATTCATTAAATTTACTTTTATTCAAAAACATGCATTTTCATTAGAAATTATTTCCTTTTCTTTTATATATGTTTATTCTAAAATTTAGAAGCAGTAGCTAAGTACTCGATCGGGGTGAATATTAATGAGGTGGGCGTGGCCATGTCGCCCCGATTTCAACCAATCAGCATGCAGATTGCGACTCATGTGACCAGCCACCACCTCACCCCTCGTATTCGTGTCACGTGACCACCCATCCCCCTCCATCCCCCCTTCCTGACGTCACAGGTGTTCAACCAATCCGCGGGCAGAAAGCGACTCACGTGACCATCCAACCCCCCTCCCCTGTTTTGGGCGGTGGTTTTTTATTTGGGCGTTGGTCTTTATTTGGGCGTTTTTTTGGGCGTTGGTCCTTTTTGGGTGTGGTCTTTTTTGGGTGTGGTCTTTTTTTTGTTTTTTTTGACACCAGTGGGCGACATAGTTCGTTGTGCACACCCCTCTCTGATGGTAAGGGTGTGACACATGGTATTTGTGGGTGTGGGGGATGTGAAACCAGTAGTCACAAATCCCCCAACACAAATACCATGTGTCATTCCCCCCATCAGCGTTTTTTTATTTATTTATTTATTTATTTATTTATTTATTTTTGTCTTTCTTTTATTCAATTTTTTATTTTTTTTTTGATTGTTTGTTTGTTTTCGTCTTTTCGTTCTTCGTTGTTGTTTCTCCATGGTCGGCCTAGGTCGATTTCGTCTTCTGCGATTCTCTCAAAGAGTTCATCGTTGTCGTCTTCTATCTCGTAGTCTGCGTCGTCGCCAGAGCCACCGTTTGCATCAACAGGGCGAGTGAAGGTTGTTTCGATACCCATATCGCGTTTTTTCGGTTTACAGTCGGTAAAATGTTCCACCTCGAGCATCACAGCCAATGAATAAGC
Source organism: Rhysida immarginata (assembly GCA_023313115.1). Taxonomy (NCBI): domain Eukaryota; kingdom Metazoa; phylum Arthropoda; class Chilopoda; order Scolopendromorpha; family Scolopendridae; genus Rhysida; species Rhysida immarginata. The sequence goes on from JAHWFO010066094.1 coordinate 19,628, forward strand.
TGCGCTCGGTGTTTCATAATGAACTCGGTTGGCTCCGTTACGGAATATCGGATTCAACCATGTGTTTTCAGACAAGGGTGGTAGGAGCCTTTTGGCGTTTGTCACCTCAACGCCGAGTAACAGATTCAAAACGAGACAGTGAAGGCCGCCGTACGCATAAAATCGCGTAGTGACGCGTTTCCAATGGTTTATGATCCCGGGTAATGCGGAATAAGGTAGACTTCCTGAAAAAATATCTTTTCTACCTGGCAGTGTGTAATTGATGGTTTTGAGTCGTTCCCAATCACCCTGACTGAATTTTATCTCGTTTTCTTCGGGTAATAAAAAAGAATAATGGGCTTTGAGCCTATATCCATATATATCCAACTGTCTTTTGGTCCGTTCATCGAGTTTTCGTACCTCGTACAACCCACATAATGCTACCTCGTGGTACCAGATAAAGCCACCCTCTGTTTTGAATGTATTGGCTGTGACGGCGACACCTTGTACTATAGAGAGAGAGAGAGAAAGTTATACTTCGTTAATGAGATAAAAAAATAAATAAATATATAAATAAAAAGGTGAATTTCTCTACTTACAATGTTGAGCAGGGTTTTTTTCCAGTTCGCATTCCATTTTCTTAGTCTTCTACTTCTATTCTTCTGACTTCTTCTGTTTGCAGAGCTGGGACGTCAGCGCGTGTGTGTGTGTGTGTGTGTGTGGATGGTTACTCGGCTAGCGGATCTCTGGGTGAATACCTAGACATACGAATCCTCCCGCGATAACCGTTGACGTCACGTCGTCATGGTGATGATGAGGTTCACGTGGTTTCCATCTTGTTCCAGAAACGTCTAGAGGTCTCTTTTTGGGTCAGCGTTGTTTCTGTTCGTGACCTTTTGACATTTGTTTCGTTGACCTCTCTCTGGGTGACCCCTGCCTTTTTGTTTTACTTTTTCTCTGAAACGTATTGAATATGAAATTATTTTTTTGCTGTCCCCTTACACTACATGTGGACAGCCAATTATAGGATTAAAGTTCTCTTTGTATCCCAACCTCAGCTGTATTTTCATCTTTCGTTGTGATATTTCACAATACGCGACATGATTTTTTCTGTACAAACTCGTCTTAATAATAAATATTTTTTTTTTTTTGCTGTTTTTCATCTTAATTATAAATTTTTTTTTCGTATTAATAAACATCTTTTTTGTTCCGTCTCTCAAATTTTCATAGTAATGTTCCCAACCTTTTTGTTTTGCTTTTTCTCTGAAACGTATTGAATATGAAATTATTTTTTGCTGTCCCTTTTCACTACGTGAGGACAGCCAATTATAGGACTAAAGTTCTCTTTGTAACCCAACCTCAGATGCATTTTCATCTTTCGTTGTGATATTTCACAATACGCGACATGATTTTTTCTGTACAAACTGGTCTTAATAATAAATATATTTTTCGTATTAATAAATATCTTTTTTGTTCCCCCTCTCAAATTTTTCGTAGTAATGGTGGTTTAATAAAGCTTCAATTATTCCGTTTCAAATTTTGTACGTGGTTTTCAGTAATGTTTGTTGCATATGTCTTATTTCCATGTTACTTAAATTTCATGCATACGTACTTCGTTTATTTAACAGGTCATAAAAATATTTTTTCGACTCTACATCAATTCAGTAAAGTTTTTTCCATGGTGGACGTTTGATTTTGTCAAAGTCGTTTGTTGTTAGGTACGTTTTTCACTCTGATGATTTTTGTTAGTGAGTGAAATTTCGCATTTGTGAAATCTGTACATAGGGTAGTTTTCTCATAAGTGAATTCTCTTAAAAGTTCAAATTTTTTTGAGTGGTTTCCTAGTTCTATGGCGTTTCCAGCATAATTTTGCTATGCATCGACCGTTTTTTACATTTTGGATAAATGCACAAAGCTCGTTTTTCGCGTCTCTGATTTTATCTATATGTCAAATTTCTCTCTTGCATTTTTGTTGTGAAGGTTAGAATTCGCTCCACCTGTTTCCACTCCCTTCAACAACATTCAATCGTTTTTCCATGAACGTTTTAAATATATATATATATATTCTTTTAAGGTACGTTTAAAAACCTGTGAAGCTTGTCAAAGATCTTTCAAGAAAAATTAAATAAAATATATAAACGTTTTTTCCTCTCTACACAATAGACACAGGTATTAAAAACAGGCCTGTGTTTTCGACTTTACTGTACTATGTATTATTTGTCTATTGAATGAATACTCATTATTTTTCGTTTTAATTGTAATAAATAAATAAATAAATAAATAAATAAATAAATAAATAAATAAAAAATGTTTGTGTATTTTTACACAGGTTCATGTTGTTTTACATTTGTTTAATTTTTCTAATAATTTTCGCATTTATTTTCATTTTTTACATGGTTTTTGTTGAGAGAACAATTTTCCGATGTTAATCTAGACAGTATTATTACGTCATTCATGACATGTTTTCTTTATATTTACTGAGTGGATGTTTACATTGTTTAATGTATTGTTACTCTTAAGCATGCAAACTCACTGTTGTCCGTATTAATTAATTACTTAAATAAAAATCGAATGCATCTTCTCAATGTAAAAAGCCTATTTTTGTTGGTCTGCTAAATAAACCACACTCTGCTACCTATAACAGGTTATGGGACCAGCACAGGATTCCAGTGCGGAGATATCATATAAAGAACGATAATCGTTTACGTCAAATAACTTAACGGCTGTTGAAGAAGCAATATGGCAAGCATCGTGAATTCAACGAGGCTGGAACTGCTGATGCGCCATAACTATGATACATGGTGCATTCAAGCCGAAGCATTACTTGTGAAGAATGACACTTGGAAGTATGTTTGCGGAGAAGAAGCAAAACCCAAAATTCAAGGTGAAGGACAGGATCTTCTGGCGTCACAAGAGGCACAACTGCTATGGATAAAAGAAGATCGTAAAGCTAAGTCTGACATTATATTATCCATTAGTCCATCGGAATTAAAATTAATTCGTGGTTGCGATACTTCTAAAGACGTTTGGGAAAAATTAAAATCAATATTTGCATCCAAAGGGCCAGCCCGCAAATCTAACTTATTAAAGAAGCTTTTACAATGCAAATTAGAAAATAATGGTGATGTTCGAGAGCACATATCAACTTTCTTTGATACAGTGGATAAACTTCGTGACATGAACGTTAAATTAGATGGTGATATGTTAACCATTATGTTATTGCACAGTCTACCAAATAACTATGAGAATTTTCGTTGCGCAATAGAATCCCGTGACGAATTACCGAGTATAGACACTCTAAGAATAAAAATTGCTGAGGAATATGATGCACGGAGTGCAGGCTCGTCTAATAATGGAAACAATGCGTTGATTGTTAAAGATTTCCCAATTAATCCTAAAAACCGTAATTCTTCAAACTATGATACAAGCAGAAATAAAGAAAGCTGTAAGAGAAGATCAAATATACCAAAAATTAAATATAAATGTAACTACTGTGGTAAAGTGGGACATAAGGCAGCCAATTGTTTTTCAAAAGCAAAAGTTAATGCCAATGCGAATTTCATAGATAACTCGCATGAAGCTTTATGCATCTGGAATGAACAAAACAGTCCTGGAAATTGGTGCTTAGACAGTGGTTGTACTTCACATATGTGCAATAATGATAAATTATTTATCCAATCAACTGAAGTAGACAGTGAACTTAAATTAGCTAATAAAGCAACTACTGAAGTTAAAGCAAAAGGGGACGTTGAAATTTCAACCTTAAATAGGGATAATGAAGACAACTGGAAACTGTTAACGTTAAAAAATGCCTTATATGTTCCAGATCTTAGAGTAAATCTCATATCTGTTGCAAAAATCGTGGACAAAGGCCATGAAGTTACTTTTAAGAAAAACAGTGCTGAAGTAAAGGATTCTCAGGGCTTTGTAAGACTGGTTGCTCATCGTAAAGGAGATTTATTTTACTTGGAAGAAAAACATGAACAAGTATACATTACTTCAAAAAATCAGCAACTTGATGCAAAAATATGGCACGAGCGCTTTGGTCATCTAAATTACAAGGACTTGATTCTAATGTCAAAAAACAAAGATGTCAACAATTTACATTTAAAAAATGTTAAAGATATAAAGCCATGTGAAACTTGTTTAACAAGCAAATTAACATGTTTACCGTTCCCAACGAGAACTGAAATATCACAAAATTGTTTGGATATTGTGCATTCAGATTTGTGTGGTCCAATGCGTATAGAATCTCAAGGTGGAGCTAAATATTTTATGACATTGACTGATGATCATAGTCGTTATTGTCATGTTTATTTCTTGAAAAATAAAAATGAAGTGGCATCAAAATTTGTTGAATATAAGAATCTTGTTGAGACAGAGACAGGTCGAAGAATTAAAGCTCTACAGTCAGTCAATGGTCGAGAATATTGTAATCAAGAAATGGATACAATTTTAAGGAACTCTGGAATTCGACGTCGACTAACTAAAACATACACACCACAACAGAACGGAGTGGCTGAACGTCGTAATCGTACCCTTGTAGAATCAGCACGTTGCATGCTCCAGCAGTCTAAACTTCCACCTTCTTTATGGGCTGAGGCCATTCTAACAGCCAATTATATACGGAACAGATGTATTACAACGAGTTTAGATCAAGGCACACCGTACGAGAAATGGACAGGAAAGAAGCCCGATGTAAAACATTTTAGAACATTTGGATCCAAAGTTTATTTTCTGGATAAGTCGCCCAATAAAGACAAATTCCAACCCAGAGGTCTCGAAGGTATATTTGTGGGCTATTCGAATGAATCGAAAGCTTACAGAATATGGGTTCCCAGTGAAAAACGGTTAAGGATCACAAGAGATGTTAGATTCCTGAACGAATTCCAATGTAACGACGAGGAAAAGGACATCCTTACACCCCAAACAAAAAACGGACGGTTTAACTTATTGGATGATGACAATGCTTCAAATCAATCAAAAACAACAGACATCGGACCAAATCGAACTTCTCCTGTTGCTGAACATATTCCACATGACACACACCAAGAAGATTCAATTGTTGACGAAGAGACACAATTAAAGAGAGGTCCAGGGAGACCACGCAAAGTTTTAACTGGTAGACGTGGACGTCCTAGAGAACAATATAATATGGTTCCTGTGCGTGCAATCTCTGATAATGATCAACATGATAATCTAATGGATGATGACAGACAGAGTGAATGCAAAGAAAAATCTGATGAGGATGAAACTACGATGTATTCTTCTGAAATCACATTTTTAGAAGCCATTTCTGGGCCGAATAAGGCTGAATGGGAAGAAGCAATTTACTCTGAAATGAAGTCTCTTATCGAAAATGATACTTGGGATATAGTTGATGAACCAGAAAAAGCTAAAATCATAGGATGTAGAACAGTTCTATGCAACAAATTTAATTCTGACGGCACTCTACAGCGACGTAAGGCAAGAGTTGTTGCGAAGGGGTTTTCTCAACGACCCGGTGTAGATTTCCAAGAAACGTTCGCACCCGTAGCGAGATTGAGTTCTCTTAGAACATTACTAGCTTTATCTGTGGAAAAAGGGATGAAGATCACTCAATTAGATGTATGTACAGCATATTTAAACGGTGATATCGATGCAGAAATATATATGCAGAAACCAGAGCTGTTATCAAAAATGCTTCAAAGAATGACTCAAGAAGAGAAGAATGATAATTTGAAACATAAAGCAAGGGTTATGCTGCAAAATTTACGAGGTGATCATAGTCTGTAAATTGAAGAAGGCTTTATATGGATTGCGACAAGCAGGTCGTATGTGGAATTCAAAACTGAACACAATTTTGAATGAACTCGGATTGAATTCAACGCAGTCAGATCCTTGTATATATACTAACAAAAACAATATGGACTTATTTGTGCTAGTTTATGTCGATGATATTCTCATAATCTCAAAAGATCAAGGAAGAGCAGATTTCATTATTAAAGGACTATCTGAACACTTAAAAGTCAGAAACCTTGGAAAGCCAAAGATGATTCTTGGAATTGAAATTCGACAAATTGAAAATGGACTATTCTTGACACAAGAAGGTTATATTCGTGAAATACTCGAAAAATATGGTATGGTGGAATGTAAAACTGCACGTACTCCGATGGCAGCTGGTTTAAAATTGGAACATAAGGAAACCAACGACGAAAATATCGGAAACCTTCCTTTCAAGTCACTCGTCGGAGCACTTATGTATATAGCGGTTGAACCAGACCAGACATTGCTCATACAGTTAGTTTATTGAGCCAATTTAATAATTCGTATGGAAATGAACATTGGACAGCAGCCAAAAGAATACTTCGTTACCTGAAAGGTACAATTGATTACGGATTAGCTTTCACCAATGAAGGAGGAGATTTGACTGGATATGTCGACGCAGATTGGGGAAGTAATATTGCAGATAGACATTCATTCACAGGATTTTGTTTCATATTAAATGGCGCAGCCATTACGTGGGCGTCACAGAAGCAACGCTCAGTAGCTTTATCCTCTACCGAAGCTGAATACATGAGCATATCCGAAGCGGCTAAGGAAGCAGTCTATTTAATTAAATTCCTCAAGGAATTGGGTTTTGAAAAATCATCGAAAATAGTCATCTATAACGATAACCAAGGAGCCCATAAACTTGCGCGGAATCCTATTTATCATTCCAGGTCCAAACATATAGATGTACGATACCATTTTGTTCGTGAAGTATTGCAAAACCAACCTGTGGAATTGGAGTATTTACCTACGGAAATGATGATTGCAGATATCTTTACGAAACCTTTATCTGGACCAAAGCACAATCAATGTACAATGGGATTGGGAGTCACTCAATTCAACTGTCGTAAAATTGAGGGAGAGTGTTGAGAGAACAATTTTCCGATGTTAATCTAGACAGTATTATTACG